>BSUD01000002.1:120944111-121114403 GCA_033239045.1 Fagopyrum esculentum
TGCATATCTCCTTCCTTCTAGAAGCTCAGCCCAAAAATATAAGATCACTTTCCAATTTTAAAAGATCTCAGCCAAGAATAAAATATTCTCGCCGCGTCCTAGGTGTTCGCCTCGGTCGAGTCGGTGTCTCTGGATCGCCTCGGTCGAGATGAATCTCTGGGCAACCGAGGTGATCATAACTGAGTGTAGAATCTCTCAAAACTGGTCCAAAGTAAATCTTTAATCATGGCTATGCTTCCTGAAGGATTCCTTTTTGCTCCTCAATGTAGCTCCAAATGACTCTTGACTCCTTTTGCTCCTTTTCGATGCAAAACGTACCATATTACCTGCAATTACAACGAAACTAGGTGTAGACCTCGATTCTCGCAAAGGTAGATGAAATGGTAGTAAAATCACATAATGTACATACAAACATGCAGATTATGAAAGATAAAACGTCCAAACAAACCCCAAAATATAGACTATAATTCATGCTATCAGTGAAGAGAAAGTGGAGTTCGTACTCTCCTCTTTAATTAAAGAGCCAGCTTTGAGAGAAGATGTTTTTAACATCTTTGATGAAGAAGAGTCTAGAGAGGTGGTGAGTTTGATCCTAATGAAAGATCCACTTCAAAAGGTTCTTAGTACGAGTATCATGAAGGAAGGAGTAGAGCATGATTGTGATGATGAGGTAAAAGCATTGGAAGATGTAGAGGAAGAGCCAGGAACAGGATTTGAAAAGTTGGAATTAACCCCGGAAACTATGAAAAAAATCGACCTACACGAAATAAATCACACGATTTCTAAAAAGGCAAGTCGATTTTTGACAACAGGAAGAAAAATCGACCCAAAAATCAAACGATTTTCTTCAGAGGGGGACGATTTAGCATTAATTCCTCCGGTTTCTACGAACTTGACTACAGTTGTTCTCAAATCTAATAGTGCACCTTCCCCACCTTCAGAGGCTTCTCCCATGACATTAGATGGTCATGAATCATCGATCAAAGCACCTCCTTCATTGGAATTGAAGACACTTCCTACACACTTAAGGTACGCATTTCTTGGGCCTAACTCTACATATCCTGTTATAGTTAGTTCAAATCTGAATGATGATGAACTAGAGAAGCTTATGAATGTTCTAAGACAACATAGGAGAGCATTAGGCTATACTATTGATGATTTGATAGGCATTAAACCTTCTCTATGCATGCATAAAATCTTAATGGAAGAGGATTACAAGCCTTCACACCAACCTCAAAGACGGTTAAATCCGATCATGAAAGAGGTCGTGAAGAAAGAAATCCTTAAGCTACTTGATGCAGGTATCATCTTCCCTATTTTCGATAGCAAGTGGGTGAGTCCAGTGCAGGTAGTACCAAAGAAAGGAGGCATCACCGTTGTTGCCAATAAAATAACGAGCTTATTCCCACAAGGACAGTTACGGGATGGAGAATGTGCATCGACTACCGTAAGCTGAATGTGGCCACCAGGAAGGATCACTTTCCCCTTCCTTCTATTGATCAAATGTTGGAAAGGTTAGCCCAACATTCTTACTTTTGTTATCTAGATGGATATAGCGGTTTCTTTCAGATTCCCATTCACCCGGATGATCAAGAGAAGACGACCTTCACGTGCCCTTGGAATACGTTTGCTTATAAAAGGATGCCATTCGGCTTATGCAACGCTCCAGCCACCTTTCAAAGGTGTATGATGGCAATCTTTTCAGAATATGTAGAGAATATCATGGAAGTATTCATGGACGACTTTTTGGTATATGGTTCTTCGTTTGATAACTGTCTATCTAACCTTTCACTAGTCCTTAAGAGATGTGAAGATACTAACTTAGTTTTAAACTAGGAGAAGTGTCATTTCATGGTCACCGAAGGAATTGTGTTAGGTCACTTAATATCAAATAGAGGAATAGAGGTTGATAGGGCTAAGATAGAAACCATTGAGAAACTACCTCCTCCATCCTCTATAAAAGGAATTAGAAGCTTTTTAGGACATGCAGGCTTCTATAGGAGATTCATAAAGGATTTTTCTAAGATTTCAAAACCCTTAACTAATCTTTTAATGAAGGACGCAACTTTCGAGTTTTCAAAAGATTTTCTAGAAGCTTTTTGCAGGATCAAAGAGGCTTTGATTTCAACACCCATCATCCAACCACCCGATTGGACTCTTCCTTTCGAGGTCATGTGCGACGCAAGCGACGTCGCTATAGGAGCCGTACTCGGACAGAAGAAAGATGGTCGTTCACACGCCATCTACTATGCTAGCAAGACGCTAGACGAAGCTCAATCGAATTATGCTACTACGGAAAAAGAACTTCTAGCCGTTGTTTATGCTTTTGAAAAATATCGTTCCTATCTTGTAGGTGCGAAGGTGATAGTCTACACGGATCATTCAACAATTTGTTACTTGTTCACAAAGAAGGATGCAAAACCAAGACTTCTAAGATGGATCTTACTCTTACAAGAATTTGATCTAGAGATCTATGACAAGAAGGGTTCAGAAAATTTAGTTGCTGACAACCTTAGTCGTCTTCCACTCCTCACCGACGAGACGGATGAGCTCCCTATAGACGACTCATTTCCTAACGAACAACTACACGAGATTGAAGAGTGTCTTCAAAACATCTCGAAAGGTAATGATCCATGGCTTGCTGACATTGTAAATTACCTTGTTTGTCAGGAGATTCCCCCCGAACTTTCATATGCTCAAAGAAAGAAGTTCTTTAAGGACGTCCGGCATTTCTATTGGAACGAGCCTATTCTCTTCAAAAGAGGTCCCGATGGCATATACAAAAGATGCTTTCCGAAAGACGAAGTGGAAAGTGTCATCCGCCATTGTCACTCTCTACCTTGTGGAGGACATGCTAGTTCCCATAAAACTTGTACTAAGGTACTTCGTTCCAGTTTCTTTTGGCCTACCTTATTCAAAGATGTGCAAAAATATGTTGTTGCTTGTGATGCTTGTCAAAGGACAGGTAATATTTCTAGGAGGAATGAGATACCCCTCAACAACATACAAGAAGTGGAGATATTTGATGTATGGGGAGTAGACTTTATGGGACCATTCCCATCCTCTTGTGGAAACCAGTACATACTCCTAGCCGTAGACTATGTATCACGATGGGTAGAAGCAATCGCTTTTCCTACTAATGATGCAATGGTAGTGGTGAAGTTCTTCAATAGAACGATCTTCCCAAGGTTCGCGACTCCCCGAACCATCATTAGTGATTGAGGAACGCACTTCACAACCCGTCAATTTGAGACTTTATTGGCTAAGTATGGGGTGACCCATAAGATAGCTACACCATACCATCCGTAAACCAGCGGACAAGTTGAAATATCCAATAGAGATATTAAGGGAATTTTAGAGAAAACTGTCTCTAAAACACGGAAGGACTGGTCGATGAAGCTCGACGATGCACTGTGGGCGTACAGGACTGCCTTTAAGACACCAATAGGTACAACTTCATATAACCTTGTTTATGGTAAATCTTGTCATCTTCCTGTAGAGCTAGAGCATAAAGCATATTGGGCTGTCAAGTGGCTCAACTTTGACATGAAAGAAGCTGGAGAGAAGCGGCTCTTGGACATCAACGAGCTGGACGAGATCCGGCTGAATGCGTATGAGAACGCAAAGATCTACAAGGAAAGGATGAAGCGTTGGCATGATAAGCACATCATCCCAAAGGATTTGAAATAAGGAGATCAAGTTCTTCTATTCAACTCAAGGCTTCGACTATTCCCAGGTAAGCTTAAATTCCGTTGGACAGGACCTTATGTAATTAAACGAATTTTCCCCCATGGTGCAGTTAAAGTATGGGTTGAACAAAGCGGAAGTTTCAAAGTAAATGGCCAACGGTTGAAGAAGTACACACCGGAAGTTCCGGTTGAGGAGATAGCCCCTATCCTCCTCCATTGAACACCGAAACAAACACCGTCCAGCTAAAGACGATAAATCAAGCGTTTCTTGGGAGGCAACCCATGGTAGTATAACTATTTTTCTTCTCTTATCACTTAGTCTAGCTTAGTTTATTTGTTTTGCTTCTTTTGTTTTTGCTTTTATTTGTTCCTCGATTCACTCTTGGTTTGTTTGTGTCAAAAATCGCAAGAATTAGGTCCAAATTTAGAATTCAATGAAGAAAGGGGATACAAAATAGTTCAAATTGCAATCCTCAAAGAAAACAAAGAAAGAAATCGAGCTACACTAAGTAAATCGTTTGATTCAGGAACAGAGCAAGACGATTTTTGGCAACACGGAGATAAATCGACCCTCAGATCAACCCCCCCCCCCAAAATAAATCGGTCGATTTTTCTCCTTGAGCTGAGAAAGTGAAGAAAAATCGTCCCGATAAATAAATCGACCACAAAAATCGGCCGATTTTCTTCATAAAACCTCCGGCCTATATAAAGCCTTCACCACTCGATTCTCTCATTCCACACTTCTTCATTCCCGATTTCCCTTTCTCCCAAAGAGCCGAAAATCGCCCACCCTCTCATCTCCTCATTCCTTAATCGTTTTGAACGATTCTTGAGCCTAAACTGAAGTATTTTCGACAAGGAACAAGGATCTAGCAACAACAAGCTTGGGAAACGACTCATCCTTCCGGAATTCAGGTTTTTTGCTCAATTTTGATTCTTGCTTAGAGATTGTTTGTTTGTTAAGATTGATTGAGGGGTTTTCTTAGAAACAACTATAGGAGACTGTGTGTGGTGATAGTCTGCTCAAAACTTTACAGAATTGTGAGAATTGTTGAAATCGACAGAAAAATCGTGCCAACCCAGAAAAATCGTCTGATTTTTCATAAGAACAACCCGATTTTTTCCTGCAGAATGAAGACTTTAAAAAGAATCACTCGAAATGCGGGGAAGAAGAAAGGATCTTCTTCCAAAGCCCCACCCCCACCCCCACCACCACCACCACCCTCTCAAGCCAAACCAAAACTCCCCCCTCCCCTCTCAAAGCATAAGAAGAGATATGAACGTCTCTTAGATCGTCCCTTCACCCCTCCTCGATACATTGTGCTAGATGACTTAGACTCCTTGTTTGTTCGAGAGGATGTGGACATGATGTTAGATAGAGTTGGGCTGAGTCAGTTTGCCATGATTAGGGAAGATGCTTACACTGAGATCACCCTAGAATTCCTAAGTACGTTTGAGCATGATCCTAGAGAGAGGACGGTCTCTTTCCGCCTCATGAACCAAAACCATGCTATGACTATTGATGACTTTGGGGATTTGTTTGGTTTTCCCTACTCTTCTTCCGGCACATTCGCGAGAGGAGTGAGTGCTAGTGCCTTTTGGGAAACCATCTCAGTGGGAGAGTATGGTGGTGATAAGTGGAGACCCAGAAATTCGAAAGAGACTAGTATGTACAACCTTTCCTTTAAGGTAGTGTATCGGATTCTTACACGGAGACCCCACAAAAGCTCAAGGCTGATGAGCTCTTTATCCTGTACTATATGACTTGTAGCACCATTCCCGACATCACCTCTATGCTTGCTGACTATCTAGGAAAGATAGCCAACAAGGAAAAGGGTGACATATGTGCTGGAGGCCTTGTCACTCATGTGGCAAAGGCATTGAAGTTAGACTTTTCAGATTGCACTTTAGCTGAGAGTGCCCAACCCTTAGGATCACAAAGATTGGTAGCGAGACAAGTCTTGATTCCTCGAGGGAGAGGAACTCTTCATGTGCCCATGCCGTGGGCAAAGGATCCACAAAAGAAGCCATCCGAGATAATATGGAAGTCCGAATACACCATTCGGAACAAGAGGAATTGGAAGGAGACTTTTGTATTGATGCTTGAGGAGGTAGCTCCTCCTTCTTGTTATTATGATGATGATGCAAGTGATACTGAAGATGAGGAGGATCATGAGGATGGAGTACACCAGGGGACCATGATCGAGTTCGAGAGTGACGCTTATAGTGGACATGCCACGGATGCCATGGATACCGATACCCATGGTGCAGGACCTAGCCGGACGAGTCGAGGCACCGAGGAGACAGAGGATGAGATGCAGCCACCCCGTCACTCCTTTGCACACGCTCCTAGCCACGGTAGAGGACATGGACGAGGACATAGACTTCCCCGACATTTTAGAGACTTAGTCTCTAGTTTCCAGGGTCTACGCACCGACTACCATGATCTGTGCTCTGATTATCAGGCCCTCCACACCGACTACAGCACCCTGAACACTCAGTTCAAGGAGTACCGGCAGGAGACGGATGCTAGACTCTCCTCCTATGATGGTCAGATGAGAGACATGTACTACCATCAGTTCGGCCACTTCTATGATCCCAGCGCACCGATGTATCCATATCCTCCACCACCTCCACCGACCGAGGATTGAGATCCCACTCCTTTTACATTGTAAGTATTTTTCTCCATCTTATGCTTGATTTTTCACATTGGGGACAATGTGAAGATTAAGTATGGGGTGGGGGTACTTACAATCTCTTTTACTTTATTTTAGCACTCTATGCACTTTGTATTACTTTTGATGATTTGGCTTGTAATAACTCTTGCAATACTTGCTTTCCACTATGACATTCGCATTTGCATGCTTTCTTTCAAAAATTAAGAGTTTTCAAAAATTTTTGTGCTTCTTATGATGGAAATGACCTCTATGATGAGAATTGTGATGTGGAAAAGGCAAAATGATGACATGGTTATGTTGAGATTTTAATTATAGCATGAATGAGCTTACTTTTCTTACTTTAACACATGAATGGTTTATATGATTTTGATGTTTTGATAAGAGAATGAATTAATGGTCGAAGCTATATCATAAGTTCTTTTGCATCATATAAGAATGACCAAGGCAATTCACTTCTTCTCTAATTCATATCTTGTTCATGCTAGCTCCTCAATGAAATATGTGACCTCCTTTTTATCATCCGGGAATTAGGATAGGTGATTGAAAAAGGCATGTTTGATGTGGGAGGGCCAATAAAAATGTGTTAAGTGAAAGTTTAGCAAATTATAAGTTTGGGGACGTTGAACATGAGGATGAGTAACTCGGCACCATTCACATAGCCGGGTGTTTGTGTCTTGCCAAAATCCGATTGAACGACAAGTCCTAACGGGATATGGTATGTGCATCAACGGTTTGAGGCATCTCGAATTTAAGAAACGCCGATCTCCTAAGCTTCGGTTATTGTGCACCGTTGTCTATACTCTTAAAAATTAAAATATAGAGAAAGCAAAGCTTTTACATGCAAAGCATGTGTGGTGAAGTAAAGTTCTTGAAGGTATTATGTTGTTCCTCTTTCCCGGATTAGCACCACCATCCCCAAAAATAATTCCCTCCTTTAACACATTTCTTAGACCTTTCTTTGATTAGAAGACCTTGAGACTTTTATGCATGTATTTAAGACTTCATGGCTTAGACTTGTTTGATTTTAATTGCCTCTACATCTTTATCATGTCTTTTATTTGTGTTTTTGAGAAAGAAAAGAGAGTTAGTTCATATTATTATTATCATTGATACATGCCTTGTCTTCCTATGCCTTGAAACACCACTTTGAGGGTGATCCAATAAGAAGAAGCACTACCAAACAAAAGGTTTTTGAGTTTTCATACATATATAATCCATGACATCTTGTATTCTAAGTTAGAGTCTTGCTTGGGGACAAGCAAGGGGCAAGTATGGGGTATTTTGATGACATGAATTATATACCATTATAATCATGCATATTGTAGAGGTTTACCTCGATTTACCTTGCATTTAGAGAGAACTTGTGTACCTTTTAGGCTTTATTCATTAATATTCCGGAAATAGAGGTCTACGCGAGTTTTGGTTGAATTGTAGGTAAATTCAGTGGATTTGGAAGCAAAAGTGGAGCAAGGAGCATCTAAGGCTATTAGGGAAGCTTAAGGAGTCATAGAGGAATCAAAAAGAGCAAGGAGATGCGTAAAAGAGTCACAAAAGGGAGGAAGGAAACAAGCCAAAAGACGAGTATTTTCTGTTGAAGAAATCGTGCCAATTTGCATATAAATCGGACGATTTTCTTTACTAAAAATCGAGCGGTTTTCCTTGTAAATCGGCTAGCACGATTTTCCTACCTTTCGGCCCAAGGATAAAGACGACTAAAAGCCCATCACTTTTGGACTTGAGAAGTGTTTTGCCAAGCGGCCCGTTAGCAAGGAACTATAGATTGGAACCCTAGGAATGGAAACGGGAGTTCCGCAGTGGGAAACCTTTACACGTTTGAGAGAGATTGAAGGTTCTTGGAAGAGGATTGAAGGAAAATAGCCGGGAAGTCAATCTTGATCATTATTTGTGAGATTCTTTGTTTCTCTTGTGATTCTTGTGATTTGTGAACATAATACTGAGTAATTTGAGAGATACTTTGATTAGGTTTGAATTTGGTTTTCAGATTTCAAGGTTATTGAGTTTTTATTCAAGATTCGGGTTTAATTGATTTATTCACTCAATCTCAATTTTGATTTGATTTTGAAAATGGTTGGCTAAAACCCTTGTGATTTTGGGGAGAATAGTTGATGATTGAGGCTTAGATGATGATAGACTGAACTCATTCAAACATTTGGGCCTGAGAGTTTAGATTTTAACTTTGCGACAACAGGAAAATTGCCCTGTTCTTGAGAAAATCGGACGATTTAATCAAGATCCAGTCGATTTATTCCCTTGACGATCTTTAATTGATTTATTCTTTAACCAAAGTCAATCCTTGCCTAAATCCCAACCTTGCTTAACCTTTTTAACCTCTATTTGAGTGTATGAAGAGACTTCATCATTGATTCAACATTTAATAGATTAAGATTGTAAGAATTGGGTAATAGAGAGACTCAACATCCTTTATTAAGGTTTTAAGTGTGCTTTCTATCTTTACCTTGGAGAGTCACATTCTGGGGTTTTGGGTAGTTAGTTTGAGTGTAATTCTTGTCCTTAGATCTTTCTATATTGCAGCCTCAACAACCCTTATAGAGAGAACCTTTGGATTAGACAAATAGGTTTCGGAACTTCACCGTACGATATCTACCTTCGAAATACATAACCTCGGCAATACAGACTCTGTCCTTTGATCTTTAGAAGTGTCTTGAATTGAAAGCCGCAGTCGGGTACTTGAATCCTTGGAATCATTTCCTCCTTTATTAATCACAAAAGCTTTTGCACTTTGTTAGATAACTGAATTCAATTTTATTCTCACCAAATCCCTGAGTTCGACTCTGGAATTTCTTGCCTTACTACAGCTGATCCGTACACTGCGGGTTCGCTTTGCTTTGAGTTCTAGATATAAATTTAAAAGTAGTGACGCATACTTTTGAGCGAACAGTAATGTTGTGTTAGAATCCGGGAATAGGATCTTACTTCACTTTCTTTGAATCACAACATCTTCCACCAATAAGGTTTACTTATTTCACTTTTTACTTTACTTTTTAGGATGCATGGACAGAGGTGCACAATAATCGAAGCCTAGGAGATCAACAATCATCAATTTCTCGAGATGCCTCAAAATCTTGATGCACATACCATGACCCAATAGGACTATCGATCTATCCGACTTTGGCAAGACACAAACACCCGGCTATGTGAATGGTGCCGAGTTACTCAACATCAAGATCAACATCCCCAAACCTAATTGTTTCTTTCTAACACTTTCAACCAACATCTCAACTTCACTTTCACTTGCTTTTCTTCACTTGCTTCCAAATTACCGGATAGGTAAAGGGAGGCAAATACGTATATGAGGGGCTAGGCGTGGTCAAGAAGAAGAAGAAGAGAAGAGAATGAATTGCCTTAGTCATCCCAAGAAGAATGTGATAGAACTCATCATGTGGTGTCAACCTTCAAATCCAACATAATTTTGACAAAAACAAGGTAATAAACATGCTAAAACTTGAAACAAAGCATTTTGCAACTTAAACATATCATAAAACCTTTCGAGCAGATACAGATATGAAAACCAATATGCAAATAGAATCATCATGGAGGTCATATCCAAAGTAGAAGCACAAATCGTTTCGAAAAACCTTTCAGTTAAAAGCTCATCTCGGTTGAGGTGTTATGGCGTCATCCGAGGTGTTCATCCTCGATCAGCCATGAACGTCTCGGTCAAGGTCGTAAAAAAAAATTTTCAAACCAAGTTTCGACATTTTTTTCAAACAAAAACATGTATGTATGCATGTAATGACATATAAGCATATAGAGTAGAATAAGATCATAATATCCAAGAGTCATACAAGTCATACACACATAAGTCAAGTAAATACATCCAAATACCCCATACTTGGGACACATTGTCCCAATGGGTCAAATATAAGTCTAAATCAGAATACTCACCGGACCTAGCTGAACTGCATAATAAGTAAAGATAAGAAATCCATGAAGCTCTAATCCTCGTCAGCTGGCGGTGGTTGATGTGGAATGTAGGGATGCTGGGAAGGATCGAAAGGGTAGCCCATAACGTGCTGATGTTGGATCTCCAAAATCCGTCTAGTGAAGTGTTGGATCTCCTCCATCCGATGCGTCCATCCCTCAATGTGTCGGCGCTCCTCAACGAAGTGCTCATCGATGTCAACTGTCAGAGCTGCGTAGGCATATACCATCTGGTCGGTGAGATCATGAATCTGTTGGTGGGCCTCGGGATCTCTAAATCGGCAGGATCTGCGCTAAGGTGGTGGTGGTGGTGGTGGTGTTGCTCTGTCATCCTCCGTTGCCTCGTCATCAAGGTCAACAACGGGAACACTAGGGCCGCCGGTATCGGTACCGTTCTCCATGGCACCTCCTTCATCATACCCCTCATCATCATCAACAACTGCATCTCTAACATCCTGCATGTAAGGAAACCAAGTAGCAGACTAATACTGATGATCAAAAATAGAAAACTGGGATGACCACATAATCCCTTGTGGAGCTGTCGTCTCCCATGCTATGATAACGTAAGGCGTGTCAAGGCCACGAGGAGCTAGAATGCGTCTGGTGATCATCTCCTGTAGTCCCAGCGGCTTCCCAGCCGCAACAAGTGTACAAGCTGAAAGATCTAAACCCATAGAAGTGGTGATGTGGGTCACCAACCCACCACAGAAGATATCACCCTTTGATAGGTGATGGAATCACTATCATTTAGGGTATTTTTTAGAGTCTTTTTATTGCATCAGTGTCAGTTTATGCTACTAACTCCTTGGTCCAGAAGAAGAAGACTAAAAGAAGCTAAGGAAGGAGTTATAAGCACTTAGGAGTGGAGAGAAATCACGAAGCAAAGCTTCTGCTACTTCACCGCCCCAGCGGGTCCTTGCAGCCGCCCCAACGGGTGACACTTCTCACTGGAGCGCTCCCTGCACCTTCACCAGCGCCGGCCTAGAAGCAGTTCACCGCCCCTGCGCCACCCATCGGCGCCCCTGCGGTAACTTGCCTTGAAGAGACGAAGACTAGCTCCCTTGCGCCTCCCACTGCGCCCTGCCTGCGCCTCGCCCTGGGAGCTGGAAGACAAAGAGTCTGTGTCACCGCCCCTGCGCTGGCCCTAAGGCGCCCCTGTGCCTTGACATCAGTAACGGCAAGCAGTTGAAGAGTTAGACGTTGAAGAAGCATTAAAGATCCGCCCCAACGAAATTGCCTAGCCGCCCCTGCGGTCAAGAAGAAGATCAACCGATTCTGTCTAAACCGCCCCTACGGTTCCTGAAGGCCACCCCCGCGGTTTAACGCCAGAAGCTTTACTCCGGCTGTTTACACCACTTTTATGGCATTAAAGGTGGCTGTTTTAGGCCGGCTATTTACTCCTAATTAATTGTCTTTTGTAGTATAAATAGTCCATTGCTGATTGCTAGAATCATCCATGCTTTTCCTCACAAAATCCATTTTAGACTTGAGTTTTCCATTGTAATGAGTTGCTAACTCCCTTGCTACATTGGGTTGGTTTGAAGCTGCATTGTTACTTTGGTTGTAAGTTCTTTTTAATATAAGTTTTTATTCGGTAATGTTTTGTGTTTCTTTGATCTCCATTGTCTAAATTGCATGTTTACTATTGCTTGAGATTGATCACCTTAGGTTCTAAAGTGCATGTAAACAACTAGGATTAATAGGTTTCGGGTTCGGGTCTTTAATCTAGTAGCAACTTTAAGTAATAACGGGTTGTGATTACTTAAAGAAAAGGAAGACAAATATAAAGATAAGTTTAACGGTTTTAATCTTCTCTTTATATCCCTTAGTCTTTGTTTGAATGCTAACTTGTTATTTGTTCTTGTAGGTTTACGGAACACTAACCTGTTAAGTTGTGTTGATGCCGGTTGGCTCAAAACATATGTATGATCGAGACGGGATATTACTTAAAAACTTGTAAAAGGAACGCACCAAAGTAGCAATTGCATGCCTAGAATCAACCTAGTGTAGATTCACCCATCATTGTCTTACTTGTTGCGTAAATTGTTTCTCTTAAAGCTTTTGTGTGTACTTATTTCAACCAAACCCCCCCTTTCTGTTACTTGTTACTCAAATCATTAATTGCATATAAAACCTCAAAACTTTCTTGGGTTCAACCCTTACTTATCTACTATACTTGTTCTTAGTGCTAAGTCGGGATTTACTTTTGATTGGGTATAGACGACCATAGAAAACCGTCCAGTCAAATTTTGGCACCGTTGCTGGGGAGTTTCAGTGTTTTATTGTTATTATTGATTATTGGTTTGAACCATTTTTATGGTTCAAACCCGTGCTACTAATTCCGGCTTTTCTTCTTTTGATCCAGAAATTGAGAGGACGCACATCCAGCAACGAAGACAACAACAATTTCAACAAGAGATGGCTGACCGTACTCTTTGTCAACTTACGCATCCCACCTTGGCTCAAAACCCTCTTGCAGTCGCTATACCGGCACTAGGGGAAGGAGTCAACTTTGAGCTCAAGCCGGGCCTCATTCACTTGCTTCCATCCTTCCATGGGCTAAGTGGTGAGGATCCCATCAAGCACCTTGGGAAGTTCCATACTGTGTGTATGAGCATGAAGCCGGCCAACATTACCGAAGAACAAATCAAGATGAGGGCATTCGGCTTCACACTCAAAGATTCCGCGGATGATTGGTATTACCACCTTCCATCCGGTAGTATCGACACTTGGGAGAACCTTCACAAAGCGTTCTTGGAGAAATACTTTCCGGCTAAGAAAGCTAATAACTTGAAGAAATCTATAAGCAACATCGAGCAAGAGGCAACCGAAACTCTCTACGAGTACTTCGAAAGGTTTGCACGCCTCCGATCCAGCTGTCCTTTTCACGGATATTCAACTCAAGATCTAGTCTTGTACTTGTACAATGGCTTGCTAGACAATGAAAGAAGGATCGTCGATGCGGCTTGCGGAGGTAATATTCTTAACTCTACTCCTGACCTTGCTTTGGAAAAGATACAGGAATTAGCGGAAGGAACTCGGAAGTTTGGAAGAACCCCGGCTAAGAAAGGAGTTCATGTTGTGACCTCCGGGAAGAGTGAGATTTCCACCAACCTCACGTAATTGAAGGAAATGGTGAAGAGACTAACACTTATGGGAACACCGCAACAGCTCAAAGCTTGTGGAGTTTGTGCTGACCCATATCATCCAACGGACATGTGTCCACAAGTTCAGGATGATGATACTGAAGTAAACGCAATGAGTTATGGACAACCACAGCAGCAAAGACCTAGGAACGATCCCTATACGCAAAATTTCATTCCAAGTTGGCGTGACCAACAAAATTTTCGTTGGAGGGATCAACAAAACCAAAAACAGCAGCCCCGCCAAGGTAAGTATCACTCAACTGAAGATATGTTGCAGGTTTTGACTAAACAATTTGCTACTCATGTCCAAACAACAGAATCTAGCATCAAGAACCTTGAGCAACAGGCTAGTCAAATGACGGAAGCTATTTCAAGGACCGAATTAAGGCTTTCCGGAGGATTGCCTTCCCAGACATTTATAAACCCCAAGGAGAATGTTAGTGCCCTAACATTAAGGAGCGGGAAGCAAATCCAACAAGAACCAACAAAAGAATCACAAAGCAAGCCTTCTGTAGTTTTTTCGCACCCACAGCCGCCCCTGCGGCTGCAGCTGCGCCCAGCACAAAACAGACGACGCCCCTGTGTTCGCCCTAAAACGTGCGTGCAAATAAGCTTTAAATTTATAAAACTAGAATCAAGCAAGCGAACCAACAGTGTACGGATCGGCGTAATAAAGCAAGAATTCTATAGTGTCGAACTCAGGGATTTGGGGGGAACAAATTCAGTTCGCAAATCGTCAAGCAAGTAAATGTAATAAACTTTGCAGATATTGGGAAAACAGCAACCCTAAAGATCCAGGTATCTAATTGTGGCAATCGATTCAAGATATACTAAAGAACTAAGGACAGAGTTAAGAGTTGCAAAGGTAAACTAAGGTAAAGCAATGTACGGTGAAGTTCCAAAACTTTATATGACTTATCTAAAGACACTCTCTATAAAGGTTGTTGAGGCTTTAGTATAGAAAGATCTGAAGACAAGAATTAATCTCAAATACCCAAACTTGTAACGCAAGGATCAAAACTAACTAAAGCGATTAAGGTTGTGACACTCGAAATCGAAATAGAGGGTGATGAGTCTCACTACTACCTAGAAAAGGGCAAGCCAAGACTAGATTAAAGCTAATCTTTAACCTTGGATCAAAGTAAAAGCAAAGTTCGTAAACTAGGGTAAATCACGGGCAGATCTTGAGTTCCACGACCGTGGAAGCTCAAGAACAGACCGTGATCTTGATTCGTCAACGAGATCTCTCTAACTCTCAAGGTCCAATCAATTTACGATCGATCTATCATCATCTAAGCCACAACTATCAACCCTTCACCTTTGAATTGCTAAAGGGTTTTAGCCAATAACCATTGTCATAATATCAAAAATCGATTTAAGAAGAATGAAAGATGAAAACCCTCCGAAACTCAAATATAACTCAAAGTCAATCTCAAATCCAAAACACAAATTGGAATACTCAATGGATTCAGAATATAACACGAAACCTCACAATAATCTAGGGTAAATATGAAGAACAGGTTGTCAATCCGTCTTCAATAACTAACCCTAAGAAAGAGGTAAAAACCTTCGGCGATCTTCAATCCACCCTAGGCAAGGATGTTCCAAGCAAGGTAAGCGGCCGTCACTTCTCCGCGAGATCCAACCCTAATGTCCCGGGAATAAGCGGTAAGCGTCAATGTCCAAAATTCCCTTCTCTGACCTTTTTATAAGAACGGATAAAAATAACCGTCCCGGCCCATCACGTAAATGATGTGGCAATAATTGGTTCGTCAAAAGATCGTCAAAATCACGGTCTTAATGGATTCCACGACCGTGGTTTAGGGCATGGAATTGGGTTACGGTGTCTCTCATCTTCCACGACCGTACTTTAGGCCGTGTTCTGGAATGCTCCACGCTCATGATGCCAAGATCCACGGCCGTGGTTTAGGGCGTGAACTCTTCTACGGCCGTATTTTAGGGCGTGGAAGTGTTAATTGCTTGTGGTTTCTTTCGTGTCGTGCCACTCTCCAACTTAGCATCTTCTTTGGCTTCCTTGATGTGTTCCTAATCCATGGGAATGCTCAAGTCCTCCATATCGAGAATGTAGATGAACAAGATAACAAATGCTTCAATGCCTTATCCATGAACACTATAATGAATGAAAAACAACTAGAAAAAGTTCTTAGAATGTCGCAATATTTCATGCTAACAAAATACCCCATACTTGCTACTTGCTTGTCCCCAAGCAAGGTCTTTTGAAAGCTTAGAACATAAGTTAGGATGAAATATGCATTCAAACTCAAAAACAAAACATATTTTAGGTAAGTGTGCTTCTAGTCAATAGATCATTCTCAAACCTTGCTTCATTCACTCTTGAAACGCTTATATACATATCTAAAGAATGTAAAGGAAAGAAACATCACGAATTGGTTAAACTTTAAAGTAAACATCATAACCTTCAAGCATTATCAAAATCAAGCATAAGAAACTTCAATTTAGATCACCAAGTCAAATAACATTCTTTTGATCTTAAGGACTTCCAAGTAAGGTCTAGAATGTGGAAGGGAGGGAAACTTATAAGGGATGTGGTGCATGAATCCGGGAAAATGGATAACTAACTCTTTTTCTTTTTATTTTGATTTGCAACACCATCAACTTTGAGTTTTGCTCTCTTCTTTTCACATCATTTTTCGACTTTACTTTTGGAGTTATGGACAGCGGTGCACAAAAACCGAAGCCTAAGAGATTGGCGTTTCTCAATTTCGAGATGCCTCAAATCCTTGATGCACATACCATAATCCGCTAGGAATATCGCTCAATCTGACTTTGGCAAGACACAAACACCCGGCTATGTGAATGGTGCCGAGTTACTCATCGTCATGATTGACTTCCCCAAACCTATTAATTCTATTCTTTGAATACAAACAATTGCTTTCATGGCCCTCCCACATCAAACATGCCAAAAGACAACTCCTCCAAATTCCCGGATAGGTAAGGGAGGCAATTATTTCATTGAGAGGCAAAATGAACAAAGAAAGGAGAAAGAAAGATCGAATTGCCTTAATCATTTCATAAAGAAGTAAAAGAACTCATTATGTGATTTCAACCTCGATTTTTCAATATGATTTAGATAAAACTCTTCACATTATGAAACTTGCAAGAAAGGATAATCAACACATTCAATTCCTTTTCAATTCATTATTCGTTTAGGCATACAATTGTCATCTAAAGTTCAATCCGCAAGTAGGAATTATCATAGAAATCATCTCAACTCTTAGAAGCATAAAACCTTTATAAAATTTTTCAAAATTTTTCACATTTTTATGGGTTTTTCAAAAGCTTTTTCATGCAATGTAATAATGAAACGTGTGACAATGAAATGAAACATGCAAAGTGTTCTCGAATCAAGGCAAGCAAAGTGAGTAGAGTTATTACAAACCATAGTCACACACCACCCCATACTTGAGACAAACATTATCCCTAATGTTCAAAAAGAAATAAAGAAAAGAAAGAAAAGAAAAATGAACTCACTAGAAGGCGGTGGAGTGGCTGAAACTGTCAATCATAAGACCTCATCACTGCGGTGGAGGCGGTAGTGGAAACGGGAAGAAGTTGGAGTCGAAGTTCCGCCCAAACTGCTGGCAGTAGATGTCCCTCATCATCCTATCGTGCTCAACAGCTTGTACGTCCCTAGCATCATGGCGGATCTCCAAATTACCGACCCTCTTGGAAAGGTCAGTAGCCCACTCCGGCAGCTGCTCATACCACTCCGGTGCCTGGCTGTACCATGCGGGTGCGTCTTGTGGGGCCGGTGCTGCTGGTGGCTGTGAATACCATGGTGGTGGAGTTCCCATCCACTCCGGCTGTGATCCATACCAAGTAGGAGGAGTCTCCATCCATGTCGGTCTCTCGCTCACACTAGCGCAGCGAGAGGAAGAAGCACCGGAAGGTCTAGAAGGACGGGGAGATTGCCTAGGTAGGTCCGGGAAAGTGTCCGGCTGATCCGGAAAGGTACTAAAACCCTGTTCATCACCTCCTCTATCCTCATCAACATCAGCAACTGGAATCTCATCGGGAATGTAAGGAGGTGCAACTAGCCTATTCGCATGCATAGCAGCGAATGTCTTCTTCTAGTTATGCCGCCCGGCCATAATGGAATACTCGGGAAGCCATGGAATGCTTCTACCTCCTCTATCCTCCCATGGCATAGCAGCAGTAGGTCGACCTCGGTGCCTAGGAAAGATCAACCCTCTAGTCATAAGGCTCTTGAGACCCATAGGTCTCACCGCTATCCTACTACAAGCGGAGTAGTCAATCCCAAGCTGCGTAGCTATGTGGGTCACTATCCCACCATATCCAATGTTCCCGGCCCTCTTGTTCTTTAGTTTGCTAATGGTAGAGGCTAAGAGGGTGGCACAGTCGGCGGGTCTACCATGTAGCATGGCGTAGAGGAGAAACAACTCATCGGTCTTAATCTTTTGCGGGGTCTCAGTCCTAGGGAATAGGCACTCGGAAAGGACCCTATGAGCTATCTTCAAGGCTGAGTGGTAGATGAGCTTATCCTTGGTATCAGCCGGTTGCCAGCGGTCCTCACTAGCGTAAATCATAACAATCTCCTCCCAAAAATCCTTAGCGTATACTCCGCTAGGGAAGCAACCATTGAAGGTCTCATGAAACCCAAAGAAGGCTCCGAATTGCTGGATGGAGAACTCATAGTCCGTCTCCATCAATCTAAAGGACACCGTCCTATTAATATGGCTATGCTCGAAGGATATAACAAACTCCCTCGTAATCTCCTCATAAGCATCCGCTCTAATAGCGGAGAAAACAATCAATCCGGCTCTATCCAAGAGCCATGTCAAATCATTAACCACATTAAGTGGCTCTAACTCCTCTAGCAAGAGGTATCTTGGTCCAATGACCGGTCTTTCCTCGATCTTTTCTAAGGCATCGAGGTAGTTAGGGGGAATGGTGGGGATTCTAGGGCGTGGAGGTGATGGTTCACTAGGAGGGTTATGGGAAGAGGAGGAACTATCACCCTTTCTCTTCTTTTACTTTCCTGCACTTCGTGTAAACATTTTTCCCAAACACAGAAAAAACCACGGTCTGTTCTAAGCTTTCCACGGCCGTGGAAGTTCCAGAGACCGTGATTCGTCTAAAAAATTGTCAAATCTCAATCAAATCAACAACAAACTCAACAGAACCTGTCCTAGACTAATTCCAATCTCAATCCTATGCAAATGTTCTAAGTTCTTGCGGAAAACTAACCCAAATTGACAAAGGAGAGAAGAATTTTTAAAAACCTAGGTTTTTGGATTTTTGAATCCAAAATTTGAATCCAAATTTTGCACCAAGAATCGTTCGAAACGATTACCGAATGAAGATCTGCGAGTGGGGGAAGGTTTTCGGAGTTTAGGGTGTGGAAAGAGGGGTTTTGTGGTATTTTTGTGAAGGAAGGTGGTTTATATAGTGGCCGTAAAATTTTTTGAAAATCACGGTCACTCGGGGGTTTCCACGGCCGTGGAATTGTACGGAACCGTGGTTTTTGGTGATTTTTCTCAGATTTTGAAAAATTACGGTTATTGTAGCCTCCACGATCGTGGTTTAGGGCGTGGAACTCTCTGTAATGTGCCAAAATCCGAGTTTCATCAATTTCCTCCAACTTTTTCCTTTCCATTGCCTATTCTATTGCTCATATATCCAAAAACACAACATACCGGAAGGTATCGAGGGCAAAACAAAACAAAAAGTGTCTAAACTAATCTATTCTAAAAATGACAAACAAAAGCGTAAGTGCAATACCTTGGGTTGCCTCCCAAGAAGCGCTTGTTTAAGGTCCGTAGCTGGACCGTACTTGCACCTATTCGAATGCGGTAGGCGCGAACTCCTCAGCTTGGAGTTCCGGTGAGTACTTCTTGAGTTATTGACCATTCACCTTGAAGCTTCCGCCCTTTTCACCCCATACTTCAACTGCACCATGGGAAAAACATGTTTGATTAGATAAGGTCCGGTCCAACAAGATTTAAGCTTACTTGGAAAGAGCCGAAGTCTCGAATTGAAGAGGAGAACTTGATCTCCTTCCTTGAGGTCCTTTGGAATGATATGCTTATCATGCCAACGCTTCGCTCTCTCTTTGTAGATCTTGGCGTTTTCGTAGGCGTTTAAGCGAAGTTCTTCAAGCTCTTTAAGGTCTAAGAGGAGCTTCTTGTTAGCATGAAATATTGTGATATTTTAGGCACGTTTTCTAAGTGTATTTCATCCATATTGGTATTCATTGATAAAGCATGGAAGCAATTGTGAGTTAGTTTATCTATTTTGTCGATATAGAGGTCTACATAAGCTTTGTGTTGATTGTAGGCAATTAAGAGCTAAAACCGGACGAATCAAGGGAGAATGGAGATAGATTGAGCATATCCAAGAATTGAGGACATCACTAGGAGCTAAGGAAGATGCTAGGATGAAGAATGACACAAGACAAAGGAGATTTACGAGCACATGACGTTCCACGCTCTAAAATACGGCCGTATTAGGATCCACGCTCTAATCCACGGCCGTGGAACTTTGGCAACACAAGCGTGGTGCATTCCAGCAACTTACACGGCCGTGGAGGATTTGAGGAACCGTGATCCAACTCCACGCTCTAAATTACGGGCGTGGAACCCTTCCACGACCGTGATCTTGACGATCTTTTACGCAATATTTTAAGCCACAATCTTTTGCGTAATGGGTTGGGCTCATATTTTATCTTGCCCTATAAAAGGACGGAAGAAGGGAGATTTCGTCACCTTCTCTTAGACCTCCGTGGAGAGACTGCGCTTAGCCCTATTGAGATTTTCGAATTGACGGAAAGGCTTACGGAAAGAGTGAAAATTTGGAAGATTGTTCGTAAGGAGATTACGCTTTATCCTTAGGTTTGATTAGAACACGGATTGACATCCCGTTCTTCGTTCTTATCTAAGATTGTGATTGTTTGTGTTATTCCGAATCTATTTACACCATTGTTCTTGTTTGTGGATTGGAGATTGATTTGAGATTTATTCAAGGTTTTCGAAGGTTTTCATCTTTCATTCTTTTAAATCTTGAATTTGATATCAATATGACTGTTGTTGGCTAAAACCCTTTAGCAATTCTAAGGTGAAGGGTTGATAGTTGTGGCTTAGATGATGATAGATCGATCGTAAACAGATTGGACCTTGAGAGTTAGAGAGAATCGCCGACGAACCTAATCCACGGTCTGTTCTTGAGCTTTCACGGCCGTGGAACTCAAGAACTACCCGTAATTTTGTGTCAGTTACGAACCTTGCTTTTACTTTAATCCAAAGTTAAAGATTTGCTTTAACTTAGTCTTGGCTTGCCTTTTCTAGGTGGTAGTGAAGCCTCAACAACCTCTACCTCGATTTCGAGCGTCACAACCTTAATCGGTTTAGTTAGTCTTGATCCTTGGATTACAAGTTTGGGTATTTGACGTTAATATTTACCTTTAGAATCTTTCTATACTGAAGCCTCAACAACCTTTATAGAGAGTGCCTTTGAGTGAATTATATAAGGTCTTGGAACTTCACCGTACATTGCCTTACGTTCGTATACATTTGCATACCTCAACTCTGTCCTTATATCTTTAGTATATCTTGAATCGATTGCCACAGCTGGATTCCTGGATCTTTAGGATTGTTGTTTTCCCAATATTTGCAAAGCTCATATATTTACTTGCTTAACAATTCTATAATTGGATTTAACCCCCCAAATCCCTGTGTTCGATACTCTGGAATTCTTGCTTAACTATATCGATCCGTACACTGCGGGTTCGCTTGCTTGATTCTAGTTTTATAAATTTAAAGCTTATTTGCACGCACGCTAAGTGACGAACAAGTTTTTGGCGCCGTTGTCGGGGATTTGGTCTAGGCCGAATTTGGTTATCGGTTGTCAAGCTTGGGAGCTTCTCCCTTGTTATTTGATATCTTTTCGAGTGTATGCGTAGGTCTAGGAATAACGAAGACCTCTTACCTCTTGATCAAGAGCTTGAGAGGACTTTGAGGAGAAAGCTTAAGGAAAGAAAAATGGCTGAAGAAAAAGAACGTGATTTCCAAACGGAGTTAGCAGAAAAGGAAGCTCAACTCCAATGGAGTGAGAAGACTCGTAGGGAAGAAACGGATCGTCATCAAATGAAGGTTGATGATCTAACGGACATGATGTTCCAAATGAGGTTGGAAATAAACAACCTTAAAGAGAAAAAGAGAAGAAGGAGACCGGGAAGATCGGTTAGAGCTAACTCATCAACAAAATTCCGGTAGTTCTTATCCTTCCAATACAGGAAATTCACTAACTCCACAACAAAATTCACTAACTCCGGTAATTCTTATCCTTCCAATTCAGGAAATTCACTAACTCCACCTTCCTCTTCTTCCACTCCTTTGAAAAGCCAGGGGCAAACATCTAATGGTGGAAGTACTTCGGGGAAAGAGAAGCCCGATCCCATGTTGGAGACAATTATGGGCAAGCTTCAAGGGTTGGAGACTCGCATCATCAAGGTTGATGATCACATTACTAAGGTTGATAAAGCCCAAAAGGTTTTAGAAAACCAAATGTTCATCCATGCGGAGGAAGTTCCTAGGAATCAAGGGAAACTTCCAGGAAAAACGGAGGACAACCCAAAAGGAAGGGTGATGGCAATCACAACTAGGAGCGGAGTAACAACTACCGACCCGCAGCCTAAGTTTGTAGAAGTCCCCGTTGAGAAAGAGAAAGAAAAGGGGAAGGAGAAGGAAGATGTCTACGTTCCTCCTCCAGCTTACAAACCTCCCCTAGAGCAAGAGTGCGTCTAGACAAGCAATTCGGTAAGTTTATAGAACTCATGAGCAAATTGCATATTAATATACCTTTCATTGATGATATTGTAGGTATGCCGGCTTATGGTAAGTTCTTAAAGGAAATCCTCTCTAACAAGAGAAAGCTAGAGGATTTTGGAGAGGTTAAGATGAGTTCGGATTCTTCGGATCTCATCAAAACCATGAAAGAGAAGATGCCCCCAAAGCTAAAGGATCCGGGGTCATTTTGTATTCTCATAGGAGTGGGAGATGTCACATATGATGCATTATGTGATTTGGGAGCAAGTGTGAGCATCATCCCACTTGCATTATGTAGGAAGATCGGTTTAGGCAACCCTAAACCGGTGAAGATTACGTTGTACATGGCGGATCGATCCATAACTCGTCCCGTCGGTATTGTTGAAGACGTCCCGGTCAAGCTAGGTAAATTTTATGTTCCTATAGATTTTGTTGTGCTTGACATTCCTGCAGATAGTCCGGTCCCGATCATTCTCGGAAGACCGTTTCTTGCAACATCCGGCTGCATAGTCGATTGCAAGAATGCTAGACTCGCCTTCGACATAGGAGAAGAGAAGGTAGAGTTCATCCTTTCCACTCTAGTGAAGGAACCAATCTTTGATGAGGATATATTCAATATCCAAGATGAAGAAGGGCTATCTAGAGAGGAGGTAAGTGCTATTCTCTTCAAAGATCCTTTGCAAAAGGTTATTTCTATGAGTCTAATGGATATAGGGGAAGAAGAGGAGTGCAATGAGGCAATTGAAGCCTTAGAAGCACAAGAAGAAGTGTGTGAAGAAGAGTTTGAGAAACTCCACGACGAGGCAGAGAACGTACGGATCCACGGTCATACACTATATTCCACGGCCGTGGATTTCACCAACAAAAGCGTGGAGCACTCCAGAGGGTTACACGGCCGTGGAGTAAACAGAGCCACCGTATTTACTTTCCACGCCCAAAATCACGGCCGTGGAGAAGTCAGAGAGGCCGTAATTTTGGGTAATTCCGAAGGTAATTGTGTCTCTTCCTCAACTTCTCTTGATTCTTCTCCAACTCCTTCTACATCCTTAGACACTTCTAAGCAACCATCGGATATTCTTCAAGAGCCATTGGAAACTCCGATAGTCATGGAATTGAAACCACTTCCTACTCATCTAAGGTACGCATTTCTTGGACCTAATTCTACCTTTCCGGTAATTGTTAGTTCCGATTTAAGCATAGATGAACATAGTAAACTTATGGTTGTCCTTAAGAAACATAGGAAAGCTTTAGGATATACTATAGAGGACTTAGTAGGAATCAAACCTTCCCTATGCATCCATAAGATTTTAATGGAAGAGGACTTTAGGACTTCGCGACAACCTCAAAGGCGGTTAAATCCGACCATGAAGGAGGTTGTCAAGAAGGAAATTCTTAAATTGCTTGATGCAGGTATCATCTACCCTATCTCCGATAGCAAGTGGGTGAGTCCCGTACAAGTGGTTCCGAAGAAGGGAGGAATGACGGTCATCACCAACAAAAACAACGAACTCATTCCTACCCGAACCGTAACAGGATGGCGGATGTGCATAGACTACCGCAAGCTAAACAACGCGACAAGGAAGGATCACTTCCCACTACCCTTCATCGATCAAATGCTTGAAAGGTTAGCACAACATTCACACTTTTGCTATCTTGACGGTTATAGTGGTTTCTTTCAGATTCCGATACACCCGGATGATCAAGAGAAGACCACATTCACGTGCCCGTGGGGTACGTTTGCCTATAGGAGGATGCCGTTCGGGCTTTGCAACGCCCCAGCCACCTTTCAAAGGTGCATGATGGCCATCTTCTCGGAATACATAGAGAAAATCATGGAGGTTTTTATGGATGATTTCTCCGTTTATGGTTCCTCTTTTGACAATTGCCTTTCTAACCTTGCTCTTGTCTTACAAAGGTGTGAAGACACTAACCTAGTTCTTAATTGGGAAAAGTGTCAATTCATGGTGAAAGAAGGCATTGTACTAGGACACTTAATCTCTAGTAAAGGGATTGAGGTGGATAAAGCTAAAATAGAGACTATAGAAAAGCTTCCTCCCCCAACTTCGGTGAAAGGGATAAGAAGTTTTCTAGGACATGCTGGATTCTATAGGCGTTTCATAAAAGACTTCTCTAAAATATCAAAACCGCTTACTAATCTATTGATGAAGGATGCAGTTTTTGAGTTTTCGCAGGAATGCTTAGATGCGTTTAATATGATTCGGGAAGCTCTAATTTCAGCCCCAATTATCCAACCTCCGGATTGGAATCTTCCCTTTGAGGTTATGTGTGACGCAAGTGACGTAGCTATAGGAGCTGTCCTTGGACAAAGAAAGGAAGGGCGAACCCATGCTATCTACTACGCTAGCAAAACGCTAGATGAAGCGCAGCTCAACTACACCACTACGGAAAAAGAATTTCTAGCTATTGTATATGCAATTGACAAATTTCGCTCTTATCTTGTAGGTGCAAAGGTGATTGTATACACGGATCATGTTGCGATCCGGTACCTCCTTGCAAAGAAGGATGCGAAGCCAAGGCTAATTAGATGGATTCTTCTCCTACAAAAATTCGATCTAGAGATCCGCGACAAGAAGGGTTCGGAAAATTCTGTTGCGGATCATTTGAGTCGTCTAACACATCTAGAAGACGACCATCTACCTATAGATGACTCCTTTCTGGACGAGCATTTACACATCATAGAGGAGTGCATCGATGTGATCTCCAAAGGTAACCAACCATGGTTTGCTGATTTTGTTAACTATTTGGTTTGTCAGGAATTACCGCCCGGATTATCCTACGCACAAAGAAAGAAGTTCTTTAAGGATGTTCGGGAATACTTTTGGAATGAACCTCTCCTCTTTAATAGAGGTCCGGATGGCATTATTCGGCGATGTGTGCCGGAAGATGAGATGCAAAGTGTCATCCGCCATTGTCATTCACTACCTTGTGGAGGACACGCTAGTTCGAACAAGACTAGCGCTAAGGTATTGCAATCTGGATTCTTTTGGCCTACTCTATTTAAAGATGTGCAAACCTTTGTTTCCTGCTGCGATGCTTGTTAAAGAACAGGAAATATATCTAGGAGGAATGAGATTTCTCTCAACAACATCCAAGAGGTGGAGATCTTCGACGTTTGGGGAGTAGACTTCATGGGACCTTTCCCATCATCTTGTGGTAACCAATACATACTTTTAGCGGTTGATTATGTTTCAAGATGGGTTGAAGCGATTGCCTCTCCCACCAATGATGCCATGGTAGTGGTCAAGTTCTATAACAAGACCATTTTCCCGCGATTTGGGACACCACGGACTATCATTAGTGATGGAGGCTCTCACTTCATTGCCCGGCGTTTTGAAGCTCTCTTAGCTAAGTATGGGGTGACTCATAAGATCGCCACCCCTTATCATCCACAAACTAGTGGACAAGTTGAGATCTCAAACCGGGAGATCAAAGGAATCCTAGAGAAGACGGTTTCAAGGACTAGGAAGGATTGGTCCTTGAAGCTAGATGATGCATTGTGGGTGTACCGGACTGCGTATAAGACTCCCATCGGAACTACAACATACAACCTTGTGTATGGGAAGTCTTGTCACTTACCGGTAGAGTTGGAGCACAAGGCGTTTTGGGCCATCAAGTGGTTGAATTTCAGCATGAAGGAAGCGGGAGAGAAGCGTCTCTTGGACCTAAATGAGCTTGAAGAACTCCGCTTGAACACCTACGAAAACGCCAAGATTTACAAAGAAAGAGCAAAGCATTGACATGATAAGCATATCATTCCAAAGGATTTCAAAGAAGGAGATCAAGTCCTCCTCTTCAATTCAAGGCTTCGTCTCTTTCCACGTAAGCTTAAATCTCGTTGGACCGGACCTTTTCTAATCAAACGTATTTTTCCCCCTGGTGCAGTTGAAGTATGGGGTGAAACGGGCGGAAGCTTTAAGGTGAACGGTCAACGACTCAAGAAATATACACCAGAACTCCAAGCTGAAGAGTTCGCGCCCACCGCACTCGAATAAGTGCGAATTTGGTCTAGCTACGGACCTTAAACAAAGCGCTTCTTGGGAGGCAACCCAAGGTATTGCATTGTCGTTTTTGCTTTTAATTCATAGATTAGTTTAGTTTAGACGTTTTTGCTTTGTTTTGCCTTCGATACCTTCCGGTATGTTCGTGTTTTTGGATGTAGGAACAGTGGAAAAGGAAAGGGGAAGAGAAAGTTTGAAGAAAAGTGACGAAACTTGGACTTTGGAGCATTACAGAGAGTTCCACGGCCTAAACCACGGTCGTGACAGCTACAGTGACCGTAATTTTCAAAAGCCTGAGAAAAATCACCAAAACCACGGTTCCATACATTTCCACGGCCGTGGAACCCCCCGACAGACCGTGATTTTCAAAAATTTTTACGGCCACTATATAAACCACGTTTCTTCACAAAACACAAACCAAAAACCCATTCCATGCCCCAAAATCGCCGATTTCACTCCCCCTTCCTCAAATCTTCGTTCGTTAATCATTTTTAACGATTATTTGACCAAAACTGAAGCAAATCCAATCACCAACAAGATCCAAGCAACGATTCGAGCGGCAAATCACCGGAGAAGCCACAATTCGGAATCCAAAATCCAAAAACCTAGGTTTTTGGTTCTTTCTCTATCTTTTTCGATTTGGCTTCGTTTTTGCTAGTATTTTTAGGAGAACTGATTGGAATTGGACGGAAATTAGTCTAGGACTGCTTGCTGCTTAGTTTGGTGAACTTTTGCTGAGTTTTGGGAAATTACGTGCCGAACCACGGTCACTGTACGTTCCACGGCCGTGGAACCCCTAGAACAGACCGTGGAATTTGACAGAAAATGGATTTTGTGAGAAGAGTGTCCGGTAGGAACAAGGATAAGAACAAGGATAAGAACAATGATAAGAACAAAAAGAGGAAGGGCAACCCCTCTTCCTCTTCTAGAGCACCACCCCCTTCATCTCCTTCACCTCCTTCATCACCATCACCACCTCCCCCTAAGATCCCTACTATCCATGAGAATCATTTAGATGCCTTAGAGAGGATAGAGGAGAGGACGGTCATAGGACCTCAATACTTGCTGCTTGAGGAGCTAGCACCCTTACATGTGATAGGAGATCTTACATGGCTTTTAGATAGAGCCGGCTTAGTCATCTTCTCTGCTATTCGGGAAGATGCTTATGAGGAGATCACTAGGGAGTTTGTGGTTTCCTTCAAGCACAGCCATGTTGACAGGACAGTTTCTTTCCGGCTGATGGAAAGAAACAATGATTTTTCGATTAGAGAGTTTGGAGCCTTCTTTGGGTTCCAGGAGACCTTCAATGGTCGTTTCCCTAGTGGCGTGTATGCCAAGGATTTCTGGGAGGAGATAGCGATGATTTACGTCAGCGAGGACCGCTGGCAGCCTGTTGATACCAAGGCTAGATTGATCTACCATCTAGCCTTGAAGATAGCTCATAGAGTGCTTTCTGAGTGTCTCTTTCCTAGGACGGAGACACCTTAGAAGATTAAGACGAATGAGTTATTCCTGCTTTACAGCATGTTGTATGGCAAGTAAGCTGACTGCGCCACCCTCTTAGCTGCTACCATGAGCAAGCTAAAGAATAAGAGGGCTGACAACATTGGATACGGTGAGATGGTGACCCACCTTGCTAGACAGTTAGGGGTTGATTTCTCGGCTTGTACACGTATTGCAGCTAGACCCCTAGGACTTCAGGCCCTTATGACTAGAGGCCTCATCTTCCCCACCCATAGAGGTCTACCATATACTGCTATGCCTTGGGAGAGTAGGACAGGGAGAGGGATAGAGTGGCTTCCTGAGTATTCCATTACGGCTGGACGCCATAACTGGAAGGAGACGTTCGCTGCTATGCATGCGAACAGATTAGTAGCCCCTCCTTATGTTCCACCACCACCAGTTGTAGAGGAGGAGATAAGAGGGGAGATGATTATGAGGGAGGAGGAGGAGCTGATCATGACTTTGGTACATTCCCGGATCAGCCGGATGCAGTTCCCGACATGCCTAGACGTTCTCCCCGCCCTGCTAGAGCATCTGGCTCTTCCTCTCGCCGTGCTAGTGTGAGCGAGAGGCCCACTTGGATGGCAGATCCTCCTACATGGTATAGCACTCAGCCGGAGTGGATGAGAGCTCCACCGCCTTGGCATGCACAACCACCACCAGCACCAGCACCTTCACATGCACCGGCGTGGTTGATAGCATGAATTATAGTCTAGTTTTTAGGGTTTGTTTGGACGTTTTATCTTTCATAATCTGCATGTTTGTATGTACGTTATGTGATTTTACTACCATTTCATCTACCTTTGCGAGAATCGAGGTCTACACCTAGTTTCGTTGTAATTGCAGGTAATATGGTACGTTTTGCATCAAAAAGGAGCAAAAAGAGTCATGAGTCATTTGGAGCTACATCCAGGGAGCATAGCCATGGATTGAAGATTCACTTTGGAGCTGATTCGAGAGATTTCACATTCTGTCGTGAGACACCTCGGTTGACCATTGATCCACCTCGACCGAGGCGATCCAGAGACGCCGACTCGACCGAGGCGAATACCTAGGACGCGGCGAGAATATTTTATTCTTGGAAGAGATCTTTTAAAATTGGAAAGTGATCTTATATTTTTGGGCTGAGCTTCTGGAAGGAAGGAGATATGCAGAATATATATTTTACCTATATTTATGGGATAATATCTTCTTAAGATTTATTATCTTTGGAGGTTTATTTTCCTATAAAAAGGGTCGGATTTCCCATAATTCCGACATCCGCTTACAGTTGGAAAATCCCGCATACGACGCAGCAGCCGCAGTATACTCCAATTTGGGGAGTTTTCGAAGAACCTTTTTGAAGGTTGAAGGAATGTTGAAGATCATAGCTTTTTATAGCTTTTAGAAGGGTTTTGTAAGATTGTCTTCAATTCCTTTCCTTGTTGTCTTGTCTTGTTGGATTATTATCCAAGGAACGCTTCGTTGTGATATTTGATTCAGTTATTGAAGTCTTTTTCATTAAATTCTTCTTTGTTCAAAAATTAACCTTCTTCCCATATATTTTAATACTTTCATTATGATGATAAGTGGATAATTTCCTTGTGTGATTCTAGGGTGATTGGCTGAAGGTTGTGGGAAAAACAATGATAGAATAATCTTAGATTCCAGTAGGATCCTGAAAGTTCGAGTCTTTAACCTTAACCCTAAGCATCTCGTTCGGTTGATGAACATCTCGGCCGGGGTGGAATTCTTCTGACCGAGGTGACTTATCCGACCTAAAACAGAAAGTTAAGTGTTAGAGTTTGCTAAATCCTATTCTTATTTCACCTTCCTGTTTCAATGCAAGCTTAGGATGAGACTTACCCGGTAATTCCTTAGTTTGTGTATTAACGATCATAAGTATAGGTAATAAAGGTTTGTCCTTTATTGGGGTTTGAGTGTGCTTCCATCCCATCTTTGTGAGTTAGCCTGAGACTTACCCGGTAAAGGTTGATTCTATTCCCTTAGATGGTATGTTAGTTTGAGGTTATAATTCTTTATCTTGATTCCTTGAGACTTACCCGGTAATAGGAGTTACGGTTTAGGATTAGTGTGTAGTGAGACTTACCCGGTGATCTACTCCACTTTAGCAACGCCTTCCCCACGCAAAAATCTCAGCTTTGTCCGCTTATCTATAGGATCTTGAGTTGGAACCACAACTTGATGCTTTAATCCCTAGAATTGCATGTTTGCTTTATTGACTTCTTATTCATCTTTGATTGTGTTAAATTGCTCTTGTGGTTAGTATTGACATTAGCATACCGTATTGACTCTATTTCACCGAGTCCCTGTGATCGACCCCTGGAATTTTCTTGCTTTTACTACGATTGACCCGTACACTGCGGGTTCGCATCCTTGTTTTAAGCTTAAGTCTAGGGTTATAAATTTAAAGCTTGCACACACCGTTTGGAGCGAACAAGTTTTTGGCGCCGTTGCCGGGGACTTGGTCTAGACCGAGCCGGTACGGTTTGCTCTTGGGGCATTTGCCCCGTTTCATCTAACCACTCTACTTGAGTGACGATCTTTGCAGGTTCTTTCTTAGGTATATGCGAAGAACCCGCGCTGGGAAGGAAATCGTTCCTTACGATCCCGAACCAGAAAAGACATACAAGCGACGCTTAAGAGAAGCGAAGATGGCCCAACAAGACGATCACGATCTTGCGGCCCAATTGAGAGAGACGCAGGAGCTGCTACGTCTCAGTAAAGAAGAGCTAAGGCAAGAGAAAGAAGAGAATCAAGCCAGGACTCCAGCAATCGAAGCTGAGATTACAGCCATTCGGAATCAGATTCTACTTCGACCGATGCAGGATCCAGTAGTTGATCCTCGACCGAGGCAGATTCTAGTACCTGACGCCCCAGCCGATGTACTTCCACCTCGGATACCAGTCCGAGATGTTCTTCTTGCAGGAATCCCGCAAACCCTAGGTCAAAGGATGGACCCTAATCAACAGCTGAGGCGTCCAGGGGTGAACCTAGGAGATCCAGCGGATCATGACTACGAACTTCGACCGCAAGTCCTAGCCATGATTCGCCAATGTCAATTCGGAGGGCTAGAGAAGGAGTCGCCGCATCAACATCTTCAAAACTACGAGATCTTGATGGAGACCTTGCGACCTTCTAGAATTGAAAATAACAACTACAAGCTAAGACCTTTTTACTTTTCTTTAAAAGATAGAGCTCTTACTTGGTATCAATCTCTTCCTCCAGGAAAAATTAGCACATGGGAGGAGATGACTACGGAATTCCTAACCAAATTCTTCCCCCCCTCAAAGACTGCTGAAATGAGAGGGAAGATCAATGCTTTCATGATGAAGGACAAGAAGAGCTTGTCCAAATCTTGGGAGCGGTTCAAGGATATCATTTTGGATTGCCCACATCATGGGATTCCAAAGATCGAGTTGTTGGAGATCTACTTCAAAGGGCTGGACGGAAGCACCCAGTTTAATCTCCAACTACTCTCCGCCGGTACCTTCATGGACATGGCGATTGATGATGCATGGGACTTCATTGAGAAGCAAGCCTTGCACATGGAGAAGTATACCCACCAAGGAGCCGAAGGTGGAGTAAAGAGAGTCAACTTTCAAGAGACTCAACCCAACAACAATCAACTCACATCATTGAAGAATGACGTGAAGCAATTGAAGGAGCTCTTGATGGCTCAAACTAAGAAGGAAGAGCAAGGGCAAAGGAACAACAACAATAACGGGTACCGTAACAACAACAACGGACCCCGAAACAACAACTACAACAACAACAATAGAGGATCCAACAGCAACAACTGGAGGGCGAATAATCAAAACCACGGTAGCAATTATTCGAACTCCAACTCTAATGATTCCTCTAATCCTTTCCTCTCTTCGCCTTCTTCTTCTTCTACTCCATTGAAAAGCCAAGGGCAAGGATCAAGTTCGTCTCAGCCAGAAAAGAAAGACGCAGTTCTGGAAGCAATCTTGATCAAGCTTAACGCTATGGAGAATTCTATGACTTCATTTTCGAGGGCCCAAAAGTCCCTTGAACAACAACTTGCTAATAGGGCGAATGAAGCGCCAAGAGATCCAGGGAAGCTTCCAGCAAAGACGGAAACTAACCCTAAGGGCCAGTGCATGGCCATAACGACGAGGAGTGGACTCAAAACTGCTGATCCAGTACCTCGCTCGACGCAGACCACCTCGGTCCAGATCCAGTCGAAGAACACCTCGACCGAGATGCCAACCGAGGCGGAGCAACAGAAAGTGGGAGGAACGACAGAAGCTTATGTTCCACCTCCTGCATATAAACCACCACTTCCATTCCCTCAATCCAGAGCCAGAGCACATCTAGACAAGCACTTCGGTAAGTTTCTTGACTTGATGAATAAGCTACATATTAATATTCCTTTCCTTGATGCTATTTTAGGTATGCCCGCCTATGGGAAGTTCTTAAAAGAGATTTTATCAAGGAAGAGGAAGCTGGAGGATGTTGGCGAAGTTAGGATGACGTCTAAGTCTTCGGAACTAATCAAAATCATGAAGGAGAAGATGCCACCTAAATTGAGAGATCCCGGCTCATTTTGCATTCCCATTCAAGTTGGGGATGTCACTTGTGAAGCCCTTTGCGATCTAGGAGCCAGCGTGAGCATCATCCCGCTGGAGCTATGCACTAAGATCGGTCTTGGAGAGCCCAAACCGGTCAAGATTTGACTTTACATGGCGGATCGCTCCATCACCCATCCCGTGGGCATTTTGGAGGACGTTCCGGTCAAGTTAGGTAACTTCTATCTACCTATAGATTTTGTCGTACTTGACATTCCCGCAGATTATCCTGTTCCCATCATTCTCGGGAGGCCATTTCTAGCAACTTCGGGTTGCAATGTGGATTGCAAGAACGCCAAGTTGAAATTCAACGTTGGTGGCGATGAGGTAGAGTTCGCACTACTTGCAGCCATGAAAGGGGAGCAACTAACCGATGATATCTTCAACATCTACGATGAAGAAGAATCAAGAGAATTGGTGAGCTCTATCCTTATTAACGATCCACTCGAAAGAGTTATTAGCTTCAGTTTAATGGAGGAAGGTATAGATGCTTCTTGTGATGCAGATATACGGAGCTTGAAGGCACTGGAAGAGGATCCAGGAGCTAAAATTGAGAAGCTAATCCAGGAGACGAAGATCTCCAGTCTCGGTTCCAGTAGCAGTACCTCGACCGAGGCACTTTCTGGACGAAGCGAGGCGATTGAAGAACACCTCGGTCAACGCCTTTGCGCCTCGACCGAGGTCGACAGCGAGACGATTCAAACTGAGATTGAATTTAATCCAGTTTCTGACACCACTCCACTGGAAAGAGGAAGCACAGATCCCTCTCAGAAAGCACCCCCAGTTGTGGAGCTTAAACAACTCCCTAGTCACTTGAGGTATATCTTTCTTGGGCTGGATTCTACTTATCCCGTTATTGCTAGTGCTTCCCTCTCCGATTCTGAATTATCTAAGCTAATGCATGTCCTGAGAAAGCATCGAAAAGCCATAGGTTACACCACGGATGATCTTATTGGCATTAAACCTTCTTTCTGCATGCATAGAATTCTAATGGAAGACAATCATAAGACTTCACGGGAACCTCAAAGACGGTTAAATCCGATCATGAAAGAGGTTGTGAAGAAGGAAGTTCTTAAGTTGTTGGATGCAGGTATTATTTATCCTATCTCGGACAGCAAATGGGTTAGCCCAGTACATGTCGTTCCGAAGAAAGGAGGGATGACCGTTGTGACGAATAAGAACAACGAGTTGATCCCAACAAGGACCGTTACGGGCTGGAGAGTTTGCATCGACTATAGGAAGCTGAACACGGCGACTCGGAAGGATCATTTCCCGCTTCCCTTCATTGATCAAATGCTCGAACGGTTAGCCCAGCATTCACACTTTTGCTACTTGGACGGCTATAGTGGATTCTTCCAGATTCCTATTCATCCGGATGATCAGGAGAAGACCACTTTCACTTGTCCATGGGGGACGTTTGCCTATCGGAGGATGCCATTTGGATTGTGCAATGCACCAGCTACCTTCCAGCGATGCATGATGGCTATCTTTTCCGAGTACATAGAGGAGATCATGGAGGTATTCATGGATGATTTTTCTGTATATGGTTCCTCTTTTGATGATTGCCTATCTAACCTTTCTCTAGTGCTTAAAAGATGTGAAGACACTAACCTTGTTTTGAATTGGGAGAAGTGTCACTTTATGGTTAATGAAGGCATTGTGCTAGGACACCTCGTTTCTAATCGAGGTATTGAGGTCGATCGAGCTAAGATCGAGACGATTGAGAAACTCCCTCCTCCTTGTTCTGTTAAAGGAGTGAGGAGTTTTCTCGGGCATGCAGGTTTCTACAGGAGATTCATCAAGGACTTCTCCAAGATTTCTAAACCTCTAACAAACCTCTTGAATAAAGATGTTGTTTTTGAGTTTTCGCAGGAGTGTCTTGATGCTTTTTACAGGATTAAGGAAGCGTTGATCTCCGCTCCCATTATCCAGCCTCCTGATTGGACCTTACCCTTTGAGGTCATGTGTGACGCTAGTGATGTAGCCGTAGGAGCGGCGCTTGGACAGAAGAAGGATGGACGGACCACAGCCATCTACTATGCTAGCAAGACGCTAGACGAAGCACAACGCCACTACGCTACCACCGAAAAGGAGTTATTGGCGGTTGTATATGCTTTCGAGAAGTTTCGTTCCTATCTAGTAGGGGCGAAAGTCATTGTCTACACCGACCATGCAACCATTCGTTACTTGATGGCTAAGAAAGATGCCAAGCCGCGTCTTATTCGATGGATTCTCTTGCTTCAAGAGTTTGACCTAGAGATCCGCGATAAGAAGGGATCCGAGAATTCAGTTGCGGATCACCTCAGCCGGCTACCGGAATCTTCCCGCGAGACGGATAACCCACCCATAGACGATTCATTCCCCGATGAGCACTTGCACGTCTTGGAGCGTTTGATGGATCTACTTACTTCACCCCACGACGGAGGTGAAGTATGGGGTGCGGGCACCTCCCACCTCCTTTGAGACGCATCATGGTCCAGCTAGCGACCTTAAATCAAGCGCTTCTTGGGAGGCAACCCAAGGTATTGCTCTTGTTTCCCGTTTTCTAGTCTAGCTTAGATAGTTTTTGTTTTTGCTTTGCTTTGCTTTGTTTTTGGCGTTCTGGACAGACAACAGGGAGGAGCACATCTGGAAGGACAGAAGTTCGAGAATCTGAGAAGACAGAAGCACCTCGGTCACTGTCAGAGCACCTCGACCGAGTTGATTCTTGAAGCAACCGAGGCGACTAGGGTTTCTGCAGAACCGCCTCGATCCACATCACCTCGGTCCAGTCGAGACCATCTCGACCGAGGTGACAGCAAATCCAGTAACAGTATAAAAAGGGAAAAATTACTTTTCACTTTTTTTTACCCATTTCGACCGCGGCGACAGATCCACCTCGTCTCCTTCGTTTCTCGCTCGTTTTCGAAGATTTTTGCTTCCAAACCGCAATTGAAGAGTAGAGGATCCTATTGCAACTACAGATCTACAAGAAATCTGATTGAATCGGCCGGAAAGAGGTAAAAACGTTCGAAAACCTAAACTCGTTCGTTTACTGCATATTGGGCTTTGGTTGCCCTTGATTCTGTTGAGGAAATCTTTAAGTACCCCTTAGGAAGCATCGGTAGTGATTTTAGGGGGAAAAGAACTGAAAATCAGAGAGTGGAATCGCGACTGTCTTCGCCTCGGTCCAGTCGTTCTGCACCTCGGTCGAGGTGATTCTTGGATTTGTCAGTCGACCGAGGTAGTCTGACAATGTGTTTGAAAATGAGTTCAGATCGCCGTTTAGCTCTTAGAGATAGATCCTCCCGTTCCCCTTCTCCTTCCTCATCCCGTCCCTACCGCCCGGTTATCCACGAGAGGTGCCGGGTAGACTATGAGAGGATAGCTGGCCGTCCAGTCATCGCACCACGATTTCTGGATGTGTCAGCTTTTGACTGCCTAGGGTTAGATGCTGACCTTAGGAGGATGATTGCTACCGTCGGGCTGGATCAGTTTACTGAGATCCGAGCCCCAGCTTACTTAGAGCCGACACTCGAGTTTGTTAGCTCCTTCTCCTACCTCCCCACAGACCGTTCTGTGAAGTACCGGTTGATGAACCGGAACTTCATAGTTCCTTTAGAGATTTGGAGAGAGATCTTTGGCTTTCCTGACCCCACTGCTGTAGACTTCCCCTCCCGATCCGTAGCTAGGGAGTTCTGGGGACAGATAGCCCACATTACTACACACGCAGACAGATGGCGCCCTGGAGATTCCAGGGAGAAGGTCGTCTTTCACCCTGCCTTCAGACTTGCCCACAGGATCTTCAGTGAGACACTTCTGGCGCGTACTGAGACGCCCCAGAAGATCAGACAGGGTGAGCTCTTCAGCCTCTATTGCATGGTTACAGGAGGCTTCCCAGACTTTGGCTTGCTCCTAGCAGAGGATCTGCATAGGATCAAGGCCAAGGCGAAGGGAGATATTTGCTATGGAGGTCTAGTCACCCACATCGCCACTTACCACGGGATGGACCTCAGCGTTTGCACATTGGCGGCGGCTCCGAAGCCGCTGGGATTGCAGGAGATGATTACACGGAGGATTCTAGTTCCCCGTGGGCTGACTACACCCTACGTTACCATGCCTTGGGAGCGGACTGCACCTCAGGGCATCAGATGGTCTGCACAGTTCTCTGTCTTCGATCCACATTTCTGGCAGACTGCTTGGGATCCACTTATGGAGGATTACAGAGAGGCAGCAGCTGCCCCTGCTGAGGAGGCTGAGGAGGCTGATGAGGATGACGACGATGATGACACAGTGGATGAGAGAGGAGGCGGCGTCCCGATGGACACAGGTACAGATACAGCTGGGACGAGCGCGCCACCCATTATTGATTTAGATGAGGATGAGGAGGACACTGAGCCGGCGCCAGCTGAGACTTCTCCGGTCCGACCTGCTAGACGCAGGAGGCGGGGAGTGAGGGATAGGGCTGCACACCGACGGATCGATGACCTGACGGATCAGGTTATCGACTCATATGCTGCACTTTCGCTGGATATCCGCGAGATGCAGGAGCGTCAGCATCATCAGCACATGATGGCTCAGCTACAGTTTGAGCGTATCATGGGCCATCCCTATGATCCGACTCAGTTCCCCTACATACCACCACCACCACCGGATCGAGACTACTGAGGAGCTGCAGGGTTTATTATTATATTTTTATGCAGTTCGGCCTTTATCCGGTGAGTTTTCTTGTTTTAGACTTTTATTATACCCACTGGGACAGTGTGTCTCAAGTATGGGGTATTTGTTATTTGACTATGTGGCAACTTTTGATGTATTCGACACTTGTGATGTATCTTATTTATCGGATATTTTCATATTTATGCTTCATTTGCCTTTATATGATTATCTGATATTACATGCATACCTACAGGTTATTTGATTGAGAAAAACGTCGAAACCAAACCGAAAAAAATAAAATAATTGGTTTTAAAAAAAATTTTTTGACCTCGACCGGGGAGATTCTGGCGAAACGAGGTGTTTCACCTCGGTTGAACCAAGAACATCTCAACCGAGGTGACGTAACAGAAAGTTTTCGAAAACGATTTTGTGTTACTTATCTGGATATGATCTCAATGAAGATTTTGTTTACCTACTGGTTTTAAATTCTTTATGTGTTTGAAAGGTTTTATAATATGTTTAAGTTGCTAAATGCTTTGTTTGAAATTATTAGCATGTTTAATACTTTGTTTTTATCCAAATTATGTTGAATTTGAAGGTTGACACCGCAGGTTAAGTTCTCTCACATTCTTCTTGGAAAGACCAAGGCAATTCATTCTCTTCTTCTTCTTCTTCTTGATCATGCTTAGCCCCTCATATACATTTTTGCCTCCCTTTACCTATCCGGGAATTTGGAAGCAAGCGAAGTGGTGAAAGCAAGTTAAAGTTGAGAAGTGGGCTGGAAGTGAAGTATTAGAAAGTAATTTTAGGTTTGGGGAAGTCAATCATGAAGATGAGTAACTCGGCACCATTCACATAGCCGGGTGTTTGTGTCTTGCCAAAGTCGGATTGAGCGATATTCCTAACGGGTCATGGTATGTGCATCAAGGGTTTGATGCATCTCGAGAAATTGATGATTGTTGATTTCCTAGGCTTCGGTTATTGTGCACCTCTGTCCATGCATCCCAAAAAGTAAAGTAAAAAAAAAAGAAAAAGTGTGAAATAAGCAAAGCTTATTGGTGGAAGATGTTGCAAGTTGAAGTGAAAGTGAAGTTCATCCTTTTCCCGGATTCTAACACCACATTACCTTACATACATCCCTACCCTACACGTTTCTTGACCTTTTCTCTTGGGAAGCCCTTGAGACCTTGAGCTTGTTGATTGACTTAGCGGTTTAAACTGGATTATACATGATTAATTTTGATAATTATGATTTATTATGCATTCTATGATTTTATGCAAAGATGAACAACTTTCTTATATTTATAAAATGTTTTGAGCATATTAAGTTTTAATTCCAGGAAGTATTCCCTTAGAGTGATCTATGATAGTTGCACACCATAAAATATTTTTGAAAGACTTTTTCATCGATTTTCTTAACTTATAATCCATTCTATCTTGTCTTCTATGTGAGGAACTTGCTTGGGGACAAGCAAGGGATAAGTATGGGGTATTTTGATAGCATGAATTATAGTCTAGTTTTTAGGGTTTGTTTGGACGTTTTATCTTTCATAATCTGCATGTTTGTATGTACGTTATGTGATTTTACTACCATTTCATCTACCTTTGCGAGAATCAAGGTCTACACCTAGTTTCGTTGTAATTGCAGGTAATATGGTACGTTTTGCATCAAAAAGGAGCAAAAAGAGTCATGAGTCATTTGGAGCTACATCCAGGGAGCATAGCCATGGATTGAAGATTCACTTTGGAGCTGATTCGAGAGATTTCACATTCTGTCGTGAGACACCTCGGTTGACCATTGATCCACCTCGACCGAGGCGATCCAGAGACGCCGACTCGACCGAGGCGAATACCTAGGACGCGGCGAGAATATTTTATTCTTGGAAGAGATCTTTTAAAATTGGAAAGTGATCTTATATTTTTGGGCTGAGCTTCTGGAAGGAAGGAGATATGCAGAATATATATTTTACCTATATTTATGGGATAATATCTTCTTAAGATTTATTATCTTTGGAGGTTTATTTTCCTATAAAAAGGGTCGGATTTCCCATAATTCCGACATCCGCTTACAGTTGGAAAATCCCGCATACGACGCAGCAGCCGCAGTATACTCCAATTTGGGGAGTTTTCGAAGAACCTTTTTGAAGGTTGAAGGAAGGTTGAAGATCATAGCTTTTTATAGCTTTTAGAAGGGTTTTGTAAGATTGTCTTCAATTCCTTTCCTTGTTGTCTTGTCTTGTTGGATTATTATCCAAGGAACGCTTCGTTGTGATATTTGATTCAGTTATTGAAGTCTTTTTCATTAAATTCTTCTTTGTTCAAATATTAACCTTCTTCCCATATATTTTAATACTTTCATTATGATGATGAGTGGCTAATTTCCTTGTGTGATTCTAGGGTGATTGGCTGAAGGTTGTGGGAAAAACAATGATAGAATAATCTTAGATTCCAGTAGGATCCTGAAAGTTCGAGTCTTTAACCTTAACCCTAAGCATCTCGTTCGGTTGATGAACATCTCGGCCGGGGTGAAATTCTTCTGACCGAGGTGACTTATCCGACCTAAAACAGAAAGTTAAGTGTTAGAGTTTGCTAAATCCTATTCTTATTTCACCTTCCTGTTTCAATGCAAGCTTAGGATGAGACTTACCCGGTAATTCCTTAGTTTGTGTATTAACGATCATAAGTATAGGTAATAAAGGTTTATCCTTTATTGGGGTTTGAGTGTGCTTCCATCCCATCTTTGTGAGTTAGCCTGAGACTTACCCGGTAAAGGTTGATTCTATTCCCTTAGATGGTATGTTAGTTTGAGGTTATAATTCTTTATCTTGATTCCTTGAGACTTACCCGGTAATAGGAGTTACGGTTTAGGATTAGTGTGTAGTGAGACTTACCCGGTGATCTACTCCACTTTAGCAACGCCTTCCCCACGCAAAAATCTCAGCTTTGTCCGCTTATCTATAGGATCTTGAGTTGGAACCACAACTTGATGCTTTAATCCCTAGAATTGCATGTTTGCTTTATTGACTTCTTATTCATCTTTGATTGTGTTAAATTGCTCTTGTGGTTAGTATTGACATTAGCATACCGTATTGACTCTGTTTCACCGAGTCCCTGTGATCGACCCCTGGAATTTTCTTGCTTTTACTACGATTGACCCGTACACTGCGGGTTCGCATCCTTGTTTTAAGCTTAAGTCTAGGGTTATAAATTTAAAGCTTGCACACACCGTTTGGAGCGAACAGTGGTACAGCCAGCCGCCTGGTTGGTACGAGCAGCTGCCAGAGTGGGCTACCGACCTTTCCGATAGGGTTGGAGCTTTGGAGATTCGTGCTGATGCTAGGGATGCACGAGCCGACGATCTTGACCATATGATGAGAGATGTCTACCGCCAGCAGTTCGGGCGGTACTATGATCCCAGCTTCTCCCCGTTTCCACCACCGCCTCCACCGCAGTGATGACGTTTGATGATCGACTGTTTTAGCCGCTCCACCACCATTTTGTGAGTTCTTTTTCTTTCTTTCTTTTCTTCTTTTTCTTTTTGAACATTAGGGACAATGTTTGTTCCAAGTATGGGGTGGGGTGTGACTAATAGTTTGTAATAACTCTTACTCACTTTTGTATGCTTTCATCGAGACTACCTTGCATGTTTCATTCTATTTCTACACGTTTCATTATTGCATTGCATGAAAAAGCTTTTGAAAAACCCATAAAAATTGAAAAATTTTGAAAATTTTGTGCTTCTAAGGATAGAGATGATTTCTATGATAATCACCACTTGTGAATTGAGTTTTGATGACAACCGCATGCTTAAACAAATAGCGAATTGAAAAGAAATTGAATGAGTTGATTATCCCTCTTTTGCAAGTTTCATAATGTGATGAATGTTACTTAAATCATGTTGAGAAATTAAGGTTGAAATCACATAATAAGTTCTTATGCTTCTTTTTGAGATGATTAAGGCAATTCAATTTTCTTTCTTCTTTCTTTGATCATTTAGCCCTTCATTGAAATAATGACCTCCTTTACCTATCCGGGAATTTGGAGGAGTTGAATGAAAAAGGCATGTTTGATGTGGGAGGGCCATGAAAGCAATATTTTGCATTCAAAAGAATAGAAAGAAATTATAGGTTTGGGGAAGTCAATCATGATGATGAGTAACTCGGCACCATTCACATAGCCGGGTGTTTGTGTCTTGCCAAAATCGGATTGAGCGATATTCCTAGCGGATTATGGTATGTGCATCAAGGGTTTGAGGCATCTCGTAAAAATGAGAAACGCCAATCTCCTAGGCTTCGGTTTTTGTGCACCTCTATCCATAACTCCAAAAGTAAAGTCAAAAAATGAATTGAAAAGAAGAGAGCGAAGCTCTAAGTTGAAAGTGTTGTGGAAACCGCAAGAGAAAAAGAAAAAAATAGTTATCCACTTTCCCGGATTCATGCACCACATTCCTTAAAGTTTTCCTCCCCTTTCCGCATTCTAGACCTTATTTGAAAGTCCTTAAGATCAAGAGAATGTTATATGACTTGGTGATCTAAATTGAAGTTTCTTATGATTGATTTTGATAATGTTTGAAGGTTATGATGTTTACATGGAAGTTTGATTAATTCATGAGCTTTCTTTACTCTTTACTCTTTGATTATGTGTATGAAAGTCTTATAAACGAATGAAGCAAGATTTGAGAATGATCTATTGATTAGAAAGCATATTCATCTAAAAGAAGTTTTTGTTTTGAGTGTATATCCATATTTCATCCTAACTTAAAGTTTTAAAGCTTTTGAAAGACCTTGCTTAGGGACAAGCAAGTGGCAAGTATGGGGTTATTTGTTAGCATGGAATATTGTGATATTTTAGGCACGTTTTCTAAGTGTATTTCATCCATATTGGTATTCATTGATAAAGCATGGAAGCAATTGTGAGTTAGTTTATCTATTTTGTCGATATTGAGGTCTACATAAGCTTTGTGTTGATTGTAGGCAATTAAGAGCTAAAACCGGACAAATCAAGGGAGAATGGAGATAGATTGAGCATGTCCAAGGATTGAGGACATCACTAGGAGCTAAGGAAGATGCTAGGATGAAGAATGACACAAGACAAAGGAGATTTACGAGCACATGACGTTCCACGCTCTAAAATACGGCCGTATTAGGATCCACGCTCTAATCCACGGCCGTGGAACTTTGGCAACACAAGCGTGGTGCATTCCAGAAACTTACACGGCCGTGGAGGATTTGAGTAACCGTGATCCAACTCCACGCTCTAAATTACGGGCGTGGAACCCTTCCACGACCGTGATCTTGACGATCTTTTACGCAATATTTTAAGCCACAATCTTTTACGCAATGGACTGGGCTCATATTTTATCTTGCCCTATAAAAGGACGGAAGAAGGGAGATTCCGTCACCTTCGCTTAGACCTCCGTGGAGAGACTGTGCTTAGCCCTATTGAGATTTCCGAATTGACGGAAAGGCTTACGGAAAGAGTGAAGATTTGGAAGATTGTTCGTAAGGAGATTACACTTTATCCTTAGGTTTGATTAGAAGACGGATTGACATCCCGTTCTTCATTCTTATCTAAGATTGTGATTGTTTGTGTTATTCCGAATCTATTTACACCATTGTTCTTGTTTGTGGATTGGAGATTGATTTGAGATTTATTCAAGGTTTTCGAAGGTTTTCATCTTTCATTCTTTTAAATCTTGAATTTGATATCAATATGACTGTTGTTGGCTAAAACCCTTTAGCAATTCTAAGGTGAAGGGTTGATAGTTGTGGCTTAGATGATGATAGATCGATCGTAAACAGATTGGACCTTGAGAGTTAGAGAGAATCGCCGACGAACCTAATCCACGGTCTGTTCTTGAGCTTCCACGGCCGTGGAACTCAAGAACTACCCGTAATTTTGTGTCAGTTACGAACCTTGCTTTTACTTTAATCCAAAGTTAAAGATTTGCTTTAACTTAGTCTTGGCTTGCCTTTTCTAGGTGGTAGTGAAGCCTCAACAACCTCTACCTCGATTTTGAGCGTCACAACCTTAATCGGTTTAGTTAGTCTTGATCCTTGGATTACAAGTTTGGGTATTTGACGTTAATATTTACCTTTAGAATCTTTCTATACTGAAGCCTCAACAACCTTTATAGAGAGTGCCTTTGAGTGAATTATATAAGGTCTTGGAACTTCACCGTACATTGCCTTACATTCGTATACCTTTGCATACCTCAACTCTGTCCTTATATCTTTAGTATATCTTGAATCAATTGCCACAGCTGGATTCCTGGATCTTTAGGATTGTTGTTTTCCTAATATTTTCAAAGCTCATACATTTACTTGCTTGACAATTCTATAATTGGATTTAACCCCCAAAATCCCTGTGTTCGATACTCTGGAATTCTTGCTCAACTATATCGATCCGTACACTGCGGGTTCGCTTGCTTGATTCTAGTTTTATAAATTTAAAGCTTATTTGCACGCACGCTAAGTGGCGAACACTTCTCGCCCGCTTCCTTCATGCTGAAGTTCAACCACTTTACCGCCCAATACGCCTTATGTTCCAGCTCTACCGGTAAGTGACAAGACTTCCCATACACAAGGTTGTATGGTGTCGTTCCTATGGGAGTCTTATATGCAGTCCGGTATGCCCACAATGCGTCATCTAGCTTCAAAGACCAATCCTTCCTTGTCTTCGAAACTGTTTTCTCTAAGATTCCTTTAATCTCCCGGTTCGAAATCTCCACTTGTCCACTCGTTTGTGGATGGTAAGGGGTGGCGATCTTGTGAGTTACCCCATACTTAGCTAGTAGAGCTTCGAATCGTCGGGAAATGAAGTGAGAGCCTCCATCACTAATGATAGTCCGTGGTGTCCCAAATCGTGGGAAAATAGTCTTGTTAAAGAACTTAACCACAACCATGGCATCATTAGTAGGAGAGGCAATTGCTTCAACTCATCTCGAAACATAATCTACAGCTAGAAATATGTATTGGTTTCCACAAGATGATGGGAAAGGTCCCATGAAGTCTACTCCCCAAACATCAAAGATCTATACCTCCTGAATGTTGTTAAGAGGCATTTCGTTCCTCCTAGATATATTCCCTGTTCTTTGACAAGCATCGCAGCAGGAAACAAAGGTTTGCACATCTTTAAATAAAGTAGGCCAAAAGAATCCAAATTGCAATACCTTAGCACTAGTCTTGTTCAAGCTAGCGTGTCCTCCACAAGGTAGTGAATGACAATGACGGATGATACTTTGCATCTTGTCTTCCGGCACACATCGTTGAATGATGCCGTCAGGACCTCTCTTAAAGAGGAGAGGTTCATTCCAAAAGTATTCCCGGACATCCTTAAAGAACTTCTTCCTTTGTGCATAGGATAGTCCGGGTGGTAATTCCTGGCAAACCAAATAGTTAACAAAATCAGCAAACCATGGTTCATTACCTTTACTAATCTTGTCGATGCACTCCTCTATGATGTGTAAATGCTCGTCCGGAAAGGAGTTATCTATAGGTAGATGGTCGTCCTATAGATGTGGTAGATGACTCAAATGATCCGCAACAGAATTTTCCAAACCCTTCTTGTCACGGATCTCTAGATCGAATTCTTGTAGGAGGAGAATCCATCTAATCAGCCTTGGTTTCGCATCCTTCTTTGCAAGTAGATACCGGATCGCAGCATGATCCGTGTATACAATCACCTTTGCACCTACAAGATAAGAACGAAAATTTTCAAATGCATATACAATAGCTAGAAATTCTTTTTTGGTAGTGGCGTAGTTAAGCTGCGCTTCGTCTAGCGTCTTGCTAGCGTAGTAGATAGCATGGGTTCGTCCTTCCTTCTCTTGCCCATACACAGCTCCTATAGCTACGTCACTTGCATCACACATAACCTCGAATGGTAGATTCCAATCCGGAAGTTGACTGATCGGGGCTGAGATTAGAGCTTCCCGAATCTTATGAAACGCATCTAAGCACTCATGCGAAAAATCAAAAACTACATCCTTCATCAATAGATTAGTAAGCGGTTTTGATATCTTAGAGCAATCCTTTATAAAACGTCTATAAAATCCAGCATGTCCTAGAAAGCTTCTTATCCCCTTCACCGAAGATGGAGGAGGGAGCTTTTCTATAGTCTCTATCTTAGCCTTATCTACTTAAATCCCTCTACTAAAGATCAAGTGTCCTAATACAATACCTTCTTTCACCATAAATTGACACTTCTCCCAATTAAGAATTAGGTTAGTGTCTTCACACCTTTGTAGCACAAGAGAAAGGTTAGAAAGACAATTATCGAAAGAGGAACCATAAACAGAAAAGTCATCCATGAAAACCTCCATGATTTCCTCTATGTACTCCGAGAAGATAGCCATCATGCACCTTTGAAAGGTGGCTGGGGAGTTGCAAAGCCCGAATGGCATTCTCCTATAAGAAAACGTACCCCACGGGCACGTGAATGTGGTCTTCTCTTGATCGTCCGGATGTATCGGGATCTGAAAGAAACCACTATAACCGTCAAGATAACAGAAATGTGAGTGTTGTGCTAACCTCTCTAGCATTTGATCGACTAATGGTAATGGGAAGTGATCCTTCCTCGTTGCGTTGTTTAGCTTGCGGTAGTCTATGCACATCCTCCATCCCGTCACGGTTCGTGTAGGAATGAGCTCATTGTTCTTGTTGGTGATGATTGTCATTCCTCCCTTCTTTGGAACAACCTGTACGGGACTCACCCACTTGCTATCGGAGATAGGGTAGATGATACCTGCATCAAGTAGTTTAAGAATTTCCTTCTTGACAACCTCCTTCATGGTCGAATTTAACCGCCTTTGAGGTTATCACGAAGTTCTAAAATCTTCTTCCATTAGGATCTTATGCATGCATAGTGAAGGTTTGATTCCTACTAGATCCTCTATAGTATAACCTAAGGCTTTCCTATGTTTCTTTAGAACAACCATAAGCTTACTATGTTCATCTTCACTTAGATCGGAACTAACAATTACCGAAAAGGTAGAATTAGGTCCTAGAAATGCGTACCTTAGATGTGCAGGAAGTGGCTTCAATTCTACCACTATTGGAGTCTCTAATGGCTCTTGAGGAGTGTTCAATGCTTCATTAGAAGTTTCTAAGGGTATAGAAGTTGTTGGAGAAGAATCAAGAGAAGTGGTAGAAATAACGTAATTGTCCTCAGATTTCCCAAAAATTAAGGCACCTCTATTTCCTCCACGGTTGTGGTTTAGGGCGTGGAAGTCAATTACGGCACCTCTGATGGTTCCACGGCCGTGGTTTTGGCCGTGTAACTTACTGGAGTCCTCTTAATAGCTAATTACGATCATGTTGGTGGGAACCACGGCCGTGGAATAGCACGACTGGCCGTGATTCCTCACGTTTTCTGACCCATCGTACAGTTTTTCGAATTCTTCTTCATACACTTCCTTTTTCTCCTCTAAAGCTTCAATTTCCTCATTGCATTCTTCCTCTTCTCCTATGTCCATAATGCTCATAGTAATTACCTTTTGCAAAGGATCTTTGAAGAGAATTGAACTTACTTCCTCTCTAGATAGCTCTTCGTCATGGATGTTAAATATGTCCTCTTCAAGAGCTGGTTCTTTCATCAAAGTGGAAAGAACGAACTCTACCTTTTCCTCTCCTATGTCGAAGGCGAGTCTAGCATTCTTGCAATCCACCATACAACCGGATGTTGTAAGAAACGGTCTTTCGAGTATGATCGGGACCGGACTATCTGCAGGAATGTCAAGCACAACAAAATCTATTGGAACATAGAACATACCAAGCTTGACCGGGACGTCTTCAACTTTACCGACGGGGCGAGTTATGGATCGATCCGCCATATATAACGTCATATTCACCGGTTTAGGTTTGCCTAAACCGATCTTCTTGCATAAGGCAAGCGGAATGATGCTAACGCTTGCTCCTAAATCACATAATGCATCATATGTGACATCTCCTACTCCTATTGGAACACAAAATGACCCCGGATCCTTCAGCTTTGGGGGCATCTTCTCCTTCATCGTCTTGATGAGATGCGATGAATCCGAACTCATCTTGACTTCTCCAAAGTCTTCTAGTTTCCTCTTGTTAGAGAGGATTTCCTTTAAGAACTTTTCATAAGCTGGCATACCTACAATTGCATCAAGGAAAGGTATATTAATATGCAGTTTGCTCATGAGTTCAATAAACTTACCGAATTGCTTGTCTAGACGCGCTCTTGCTCTAGATTGCGGGAACGGTAGGGGAGGTTTGTAAGCTGGAGGAGGAATGTAGATGTCTTCCTTCTCCTTCCCTTTTTCCTTCTCCTTTTCGACGGGAACTTCCACAAACTTAGGCTGCGGGTCGGTGGTTGTTGCTCCGCTCCTAGCTGTGATAGCCATCACCCTTCCTTTCGGGCTATCTTCCATCTTTCCTGGAAGTTTTCCTTGATTTCTAGGAACTTCCTCAACATTGCTAAACATTTGGTTTTCTAAAACCTTTTGGGCTTTATCAACCTTAGTGATGTGATTCTCCAATCCTTGAAGCTTTCCCAAGATCGTTTCCAACATGGGATCGGGCTTCTCTTTCCCCGAAGTGCTTCCACTATTAGATGTTTTCCCCTGGCTTTTCAAAGGAATGGAAGAAGAAGATGGTGGAGTTGATGAATTTCCTGAATTGGGATAAGAATTACCGGAGTTTTGTTGTTGGTTGGAACGCCAATTGTTGTTGTTTGAACCCCTATTGTTGTTCCAATTGTTATTCCGGTTGTTGTTGTTCCAATTGTTCCGGTTGTTGTTCGGGCTGTTGCGATTGGTGTTCTCATTCCCATTGTGGTTATTGTTGTTTCCCAAATAACCAACATCTTTCTCCTTAGGCTTTGGAAAGCTAGCCTTGATGACTTCCTTCAATTCTTTAATCTCGGTGTTGAGAGAAAAGATTTGAGTTTGAGCAGCTTGTGTTAGCTTTGCTCCTTGCTCCACTCGATTAGCTTCTACTTTCCGGTGAGAATATTTCTCAATGACTCGGGCTTGCTTCTCAATGAAGTCCCAAGCGTCGTCTTCCCTCATGTCCATGAATGTGCCACATGAAAGGGATTGGAGCTTGAATTGTGTTTCCACATCCAGCCCCTTATAGTATATCTCCAATAGCTCTAATTTGGAAATGTCATGGTGTGGGCAATCCAATAGTAAATCCTGAAATCTTTCCCAAGACTGAAACAAACTTTCATTAGATCTCATAGAAAAAGCGTTAATCTTACCTCTCAACTCCGCCGTCTTGGATGGAGGAAAGAATTTGGTTAGGAACATCGAAGAAAGATCCTCCCATGTATTGAGTCTTCCATTTGGAAGAGCTTGATACCAAGATAAAGCTTTCTTTTTCAAGGAGAAAAAGAATGGCTTGATCTTGTAATTGTTGGTGGTTGCATTCTTTGGCTTCATTATCTCCATCAAGATTTCAAAATTCTGTAAATGTTGATGTGGACATTCAATACTCGTTCCACTGATTTTGGCGAACGATGGTGATAACTTGTGGGTTGAAGCTAAACCCCTGAATATCGTCAGCATCAAAGTTCACACCTAGACGACGTCGTTGCTGAATTGGATCCATTCTTTGGCCAATAGTTATTGGCTCTTCATCTACACGAGCGGCTCTCGCACCCCCAGCCGGGACACGAAAATTGGCAGCCGGTCTTGGATTATTCTGATTCGCATTGACCATTGGATCAATTTCCTCTAGCGGTGGCATGGAGGAGTCGCTATCCTCATCGGATGAGTCGGTTCTAACCGATCTTGCCGGTTTCCTTCTCTTCTTCTTCTTGGAATCACTCATCTCCAACCTCATTTGAAGCATCATGTCCTTGAGCTCATCAATTTGCAATTGATGACGGTCCGATTCTTCCTTGCGAGTCTTCTCGCTCCATCTAAGTCGAGCTTCGGAATCCTCCAACTCTGCTTGGATATCCCGCTCCTTATTTTCAGCCATCTTTCTTTCTTTGAGTTTCTTCCTCAAAGTCTTCTCAAGTTCTTGATCAAGAGGTAAGAGGTCTTTGTTGTTGCTAGACCTGCGCATATACCTAAGGTAACCTGCAAATATCACTCAAAGGAGATATCAAATAACAAGAGCAAAGCTCCCAAGCTTGACAACCGATAACCGAATTCGGCCTAAACCAAATCCCCGGCAAAGGCGCCAAAAACTTGTTTGCCCTAAAACGTGCGTGCAAATAAGCTTTAAATTTATAAAACTAGAATCAAGCAAGCGAATCCGCAGTGTACGGGTCGGCGTAATAAAGCAAGAATTCCAAAGTGTCGAACTCAGGGATTTGAGGGGAACAAATTCAGTTCGCAAATCGTCAAGCAAGTAAATATAATAAACTTTGCAAATATTAGGAAAACAGCAACCCTAAAGATCCATGTATCTAATTGTGGCAATTGATTCAAGATATACTAAAGAACTAAGGACAGAGTTAAGAGTTGCAAAGATATACTAAGGTAAAGCAATGTACGGTGAAATTCCAAAACATTATATGACTTATCTAAAGACACTCTCTATAAAGGTTGTTGAAGCTTCAGTATAGAAAGGATCCGAAGACAAGAATTAATCTCAAATACCCAAACTTGTAACCCAAGGATCAAAACTAACTAAAACGATTAAGGTTATGACACTCGAAATCGAAATAGAGGGTGATGAGTCTCACTACTACCTAGAAAAGGGCAAGCCAAGACTAGATTAAAGCTAATCTTTAACCTTGGATCAAAGTAAAAGCAAAGTTTGTAAACTAGGGTAAATCACAGGCAGATCTTGAGTTCCACGGCCGTGGAAGCTCAAGAACAGACCGTGATCTTGATTTGTCAACGAGATCTCTCTAACACTCAGGGTCCAATCAATTTACGATCGATCTATCATCATCTAAGCCACAACTATCAACCCTACACCTTAGAATTGCTAAAGGGTTTTAGCCAATAACCATTGTCATAATATCAAAAATCGATTTAAGAAGAATGAAATATGAAAACCCTCGGAAACTCAAATATAACTCAAAGTCAATCTCAAATCCAAAACACAAATTGGAATACTCAATGGATTCAGAATATAACACGAAACCTCACAATAATCTAGGGTAAATATAGAGAACAGATTGTCAATCCGTCTTCAATAACTAACCCTAAGAAAGAGGTAAAAACCTTCGGCGATCTTCAATCCGCCCTAGGCAAGGATGTTCCAAGCAAGGTAAGCGGCCGTCACTTCTCCGCGAGATCCAACCCTAATGTCCCGGGAATAAGCCGTAAGCGTCAATGTCCAAAATTCTCTTCTCTGACCTTTTTATAAGAACGGATAAAAATAACCGTCCCGGCCCATCACGTAAATGATGTGGCAATAATTGGTTCGTCAAAAGATTGCCTAAATCATGGTCTCACGGGATTCCACGACCGTGGTTTAGGGCATGGCATTGGGTTACGGTGTCTCTCATCTTCCACGACCGTACTTTAGGCCGTGTAACTCTCTGGAATGCTCCACACTCATGATGCCAAGATCCACGGCCGTGGTTTAGGGCGTGGACTCTTCTACGGCCGTATTTTAGGGCGTGGAAGTGTTAATTGCTTGTGGTTTCCTTTGTGTCGTGCCACTCTCCAACTTACCATCTTCTTTGGCTTCCTTGATGTATTCCTAATCCATGGGAATGCTCAAGTCCTCTCCTATCTCTCTCAAATGGTCCGGTTTCAGCTCTTATTCACCTATAATCAACACAAAGCTAATGTAGACCTCCATATCGAGAATGTAGATGAACAAGCTAACAAATGCTTCAATGCCTTATCCATGAACACTATAATGAATGAAAAACAACTAGAAAAAGTGCTTAGAATGTCGCAATATTTCATGCTAACACCCTGCGGCTGGCTGCCCCCGCCCCTGCGGTGACAACCCCTGAGCCGCCCCTGCACCTTCAAGCTGACGCCTCTGCGTAAAACACAACAAAGGGTCTTGCTGAAAAGGATACTTACGTCCGGCCTAACTTTCCGCCACTGTACTCCGAGAAACCACCGGCTACTTTTCCCGAAGCCTTGAAAGATAGAAGAATCATAGAGGACAAGGACCTCTTTGAGACTTTCTCCAAATGCGAGGTAAACATTCCCCTCCTTAAGTTGGTGAAAAGTATCCATAAGTATGCTCGTTTTTTGAAGGAACTTTGCACTATAAAGAGGAATCAAAAGCTAAAGGGAAAATAGAAAGTACAAGTGAGTGAGCATGTGTCGGTAGTTTTCCAACGGAGAATGCCCAAGAAGTGCAGCGATCCGGGCATGGTAAGCATCCCTTGTGTTATAGGGGAAACCCGCTTTGACAAAGCAATGCTTGATCTGGGTGCTTCTATTAATGTCTTGCCATATTCGATTTACAAAGCACTTGGCCTTGGGCCACTAATGGAAACTAGGATTGTAGTACAACTTGCTGATAGATCTAATGTGTACCTGAAAGGGATAATTGAAGATGTATTAGTAATGGTAGACAACCTAATTTTTCCTGCTGATTTCTTTGTAATGGATATGGAAAATGATTCGCATGCTGCACCCATTCTGTTAGGTAAGCCATTTCTAAAAACGGCTAGGACTAAAATTGATTATATTAGTGGTAAATTGACCATGGAGTTTGATGGAGAAGTAGTGGAATTTGACATCTATGATGCAATGAGATTTCCTAGTGATGATCATTCTTTATGTGATATTGACATTGGTTAACCTTTAATGCAAGATTCTTTTGATAACTCTGACATGGATGAATTAAGGAATGTGATTGAGCGTGACATTGATGGTTTCAAATCAGATTATGTGATAACGTCTAGCATGAAAGAGGTCCTAGCCCAATTAGATGGGCACAAAAGGCTACCTATCTCCAATTTGGCCATTGGGCCCACTTTACTAACCCCAAGCAAGAAGCTTGTTCCGTCCATAGTGCAGGCACCTGAAATAGAATTGAAAGACCTTCCGTCACACCTCAAGTACGTTTTCCTTGGAGCACACAATACCTTGCCGGTGATTATCTCCAACAAGTTAACCACCGGACAAGAAGACAAGTTGGTGAAAGTACTAAAGGAGCACAAGACGGCCCTCAGATGGACTATTGCGGACATCAAAGGGATAAGTCCTTCCACTTGCATGCATAGGATTTTACTTGAGGATGAAGCCAAACCCTCTAGGCAACCTCAAAGGAGGTTGAACCCACCAATGATGGATGTGGTAAAAAAGGAAGTGTTGAAGCTCCTCCAAACGGATATGATCTTTCCCATCTCGGATAGCAGTAGGGTTAGCCCGACCCAAGTAGTTCCAAAGAAGGGAGGCATCACTTTGGTGGAAAATCAACATGGAGAGATGGTCCCAAGCAAAACACAAACCGGATGGAGAGTTTGCATTGACTACCGCAAGCTCAATAAGGTAACACGAAAGGACCATTTCCCATTATCTTTTATTGATCAAATGTTGGAACGTCTTGTAGGTCATCAATACTACTGTTTCCTGGATGGATATTCGGGCTAGTTCCAAATAGCCATTGCACCAGAAGATCAAGAGACGACGACGTTCACTTGCCCATTTGGCACTTTTGCATATTGCAGAATGCCATTTGGACTTTGCAACGCACCGGGCACTTTCCAACGGTGCATGATAAGTATTTTCTCCGAATACGTAAAAAATTTCATTGAAGTCTTCATGGATGATTTTACCGTCCATGGAGACAGTTTTGACGTATGTTTAGGGCATTTGAAACTTGTTCTTGAAAAATGTGTTGAAACCAATTTAGTTCTTAATTCAAAAAAAATGTCATTTCATGGTCGAACAAGGAATTGTGCTAGGACATGTAATATCCTCAAAAGGGACAGAGGTAGATAAGGCAAAAGTTGATGTTATTCAAACTTTACCTTATCCTACTAATGTTCGGGAAATCCGATCTTTCCTTGGTCATGCAGGTTTCTACCGACGGTTCATCAAAGACTTTTTAAAGATCTCAGCACCCCTGTGTGAATTGCTCAAGAAATATGTCACCTTCATAGTGGATGAGGATTGCAAGAAGGCTTTCGACACTTTGAAGACATGTCTCACCACCGCACCAATCATCCGTTCCCCGGATTGGGAGTAACCTTTTGAAATCATGTGTGACGCCAGTGACTACGCTGTCAGAGCTGTCTTAGGACAAAAAGACGGACGGACCGCCCATGTGATCCATTATGCGTCTATGACACTCAATGGAGCGCAAAGGAATTACTCTACCACCGAGAAGGAGATGTTAGTTGTGGTTTTTGCCCTTGAGAAATTCCGGCAGTACGTACTTGGGGTAAAGGTAATTATTTTCACTGACCATGCAACCCTTAGGTACCTCATAGCAAAGAAAGAGGCAAAGCCATGATTGATCCGTTGGGTGCTTCTTCTAAGCGAGTTTAACCTAGAGATAAGGGACAAGAAGGGAGCTGAGAACCTGGTGGCCGATCATCTGAGCAGACTAGTGCAAGAGGAGGCAGATCTAGAAAAAAGAGAGATAGCCGGAAGTTTTCCAGACGATACCTTCTACACAACTCTATGTTGTGTAACCGCACCCGCGCCTCACACCAGCCGCCCCTGCGGCTCTGTCTAGACGCCCCTGCGGAATTGTCGACAGAGGTTTGTCTTAAGCTTCAATCTTTTAAGCCTTGGTTTGCTGACATTGTGAACTTCATTGTCAGGAAGGAGTATCCTCCAGACTTCACCAAGGCACAACGGGAGAAGGTAAAACCTGAAGCTCGATACTACGTTTGGGACGATCCTTACCTTTGGAAGCATTGTAGTGACCAAGTGATCCGGCGTTGCATTCCGGACAGTGAGGTACAATCCGTCCTAACTTTCTGTCATTTTGAGGCATGTGGGGGGCACTTTGGGGCAAAGAAAACTGCAAGAAAAGTTTTGGATGCCGGTTTCTTTTGGCCGCACATTTTTCGAGACGCTTTTGCATTTTGTAAAGTGTGTGATAGATGCCAAAGGGTAGGAAATCTTTCAAGGAGACATGAAATGCCCCAATCCTCTCTTATATTTTGTGAAATATTTGATGTTTGGGGAATTGATTTCATGGGGCCGTTTCCTACTTCATTCGGGAACACATATATCTTGCTTGCGGTGGACTATGTTTCCAAGTGGGTGGAGGCAAAGGCCACCAAAACTGATGATTCAAAAGTAGTTGCAGCTTTTCTGAAGGAAAATATCTTTGCAAGATTTGGAATCCCAAAAGCCTTAATCAGTGATAGGGGTACCCATTTTTGCAACAAGACGATCACGGCTCTCCTTAAGAAGTACCATGTTCACCAAAGAGTATCAACAGCTTATCATCCGCAAACAAACGGCCAAGCTGAGGTATCCAACCGGGAAATAAAGACCATCCTTGAAAAGACGGTTTCTCCCGGGCGGAAGGATTGGAGTGCAAGGCTAAATGACTCCCTATGGGCATATCGGACAGCCTACAAAACTCCCATCGGAATGTCCCCTTTTAGGCTCGTGTTTGGGAAAGCTTGCCACCTACCGGTGGAGTTAGAGCACAAAGCTTGGTGGGCGGTAAAGAAGTGTGACATGAACATAGAAGAAGTGGGAGAATTCCGGAAGCACCAATTGCAAGAGTTGGAGGAATTGAGGCTAGATGCATATGACCATGCTACCACATACAAAGAAAAGACCAAAGCATGGCATGACCGGAACATTCTCCGGATGGACTTCAAGGTAGGTAATAAGGTACTTCTCTTTCAATCCCGTTTGAAACTCTTTGCAGGTAAGCTGCGTTTGAGATGGACAGGGCCGTTCATAGTAGCTAAAGTATACCCTCACGGGGTTGTGGATCTCTATGACCCCCAAACGCACAATGTGTTTAAGGTGAACGGACAAAGGCTAAAGCTTTACCTTGAAGGAGTCAAGAACGATCCGATTGACGAGATGGTACTAGAGGAGGCACGGTCAGAGAAGTAGAGATCTTACGTCGAGCCAACGACGTAAAACAAAGGCGCTTCTCGGGAGGCAACCCGAAGGAATAAGAAGAGGAGCTTCTGTCAAGAAACCGCCCCTGTGGCTTTGTATCCCCGCCCCTGCGGTGACACTCATGGCCAGCGCCGCCCCCGGCGCTTGGTCTAGGCCTGCAACACGCCTGTCACCACCCCCGCGGTGACATCCCCACGCCCCTGCGGCGGCCATTCTTGACACGAATTCCCAGCGCCTCCCCCAGCGCTGGGCCTGCGTGCCCCTCTCCCTTGTCGCCGCCCCCGCAGTGTCAAACCCCCGTTCCTGCGGGTTTACCTAGAAAAGAAAAAAAAAGAGGATCTCGAAAAATGCCTACACCTACCACACACCACCCACCAACCTTCTTCACCAAACACAAACCTTCCAAACTCCCTTCCTTCAGAAACACCCTCAACGCCCCTGCGCCCTCTGCCCACCAACCATCTCGCTGACGCCCCTGCGCCGCCTCCAACAGCTAGCCACCAGTCGAAACGCCCCTGCGCCACCTTCTCTCATTACCCCCGTACCCTCTCACAGCCCTACGGCCTTCCTCCTCACTTACTTCACACGTTCCACTCCAGCTACACCACCGGCGAGGCTACACCACCAAGGACGTCACCGGAGCAACCGCAGCAACACCCTTTCCATCGCTCCTCAGAAATCGCCTCTGCACTTCTCCCCGCACATGCGGCTGCAAGCATCCGCCCCAACGCCTCACCGCCCCTGCGCCTGCACAGCCGCCCCTGCGGAAATCACTCTAGAGAGGTCGTTTTCTTTTCCTCATTTCAACATTTGCTAATCCTTTGCTTCAAATACTTTCAAGAATGGAAGTCCCAAGGAAATACAAGATGACCGACGCAGAGAAGGAGCGTTATAGGATTGTGCAAGATCGAGTTGTGTATGCAACTCGATTTCTGCATATCCCGACTTTGGAGAAACTGGGCATGCTAGAGAGCATGCAAGCGTTTTTGGCGAATGTTGGGCTCAGAGATTTCCTCCAGAAGAGTGCTCCGACATATCCGGAGCTCAGCAGACAATTTATCTCCACTTTCACAATGGAGAAGGAGGACCACGTGTGTATCGGCCTCACCTTCAAGTTCAACAAGGTGAAATACACTCTCGACTACGCCGATCTACGGGAAGCTTTTGGGGTGACTCTAAACCCCTCTGAGAACTGGTGGGATCCAGTCCCGGCCCCAGACATGTGCGAGTTCTAGCAAGCAGCTACCGGGTCGGAATTCCATGCTGGGGGTGAGAACTCCAACAAACTCACTCACCCGAGTTTGAGGTTGATTTCAAAGATCCTCATGAGTGTCTTCTGTGGACACAAAGAGGAAAACAAGGTCGCTCTCAAGGACCTCCCACTACTCTACTCCTGCCTTCCACAGAGCGAGAAGGTGATGGATTGGCCCTCTCTCTTCCTTGCTGCTTTGAAGCGGATCAGGAGGGATGAGCCGAGGGATATTGTCGGCGGTGGAGTGATCTCTTTGATCGCCTCACAAGTGATGGACCTATCCGAGTTAGAGGACGGGATGGCGGCTCCTCTCTACACTGCGGGGATGCTTCGAAGGTGCAAGCTCCTCCGGTAGGACGGGGAGAACCTATTTTGGATCTCCCTTGTAGATGGGAGCCACCTCACCTACCTCCCCCGGCCTTTACCATTAGGAGGTGAGCTCTCCGAGCTCTATATTCCGGCAGATCCTTTTGTGCCGAGGAGGCCACTAGTGGCCATTGTGGAGAGGCATGCTGCGAGCTCCAGCCGGGCCCATCAGGAGGAGCACCTGCCCATCCCTGATGACAAGGAGATGCCCACGGCGGCACTAGAGGAGGACCCGGCCCTTGCGAGCCTTCAGGCTCAGATGGCGGCTATGACGACCCAGCAACGGACATGGCAGTCTGATTACCAGCGGACTATGCTGGAGCAGCAGCAGAGGTGGCAGACTAGTTTTGCCACCTCCATGACCTCACACTTCGACCAGAGGCAGGAGGCCTGGCAGGCAGCCCAGCAGCAGCAGCTGGCTTGGCGGACCAGTTTTGAGACCTCTTTTGGTCGCCGGATGTCTGCCCAGCAGGACCGCACTGATGATATCTACTGCCGGCAGGAGCACTTCTTCCGCCACTTCCCTTACCCACCGGAGGAGGGTCCGGGTGGTCCGTCCAGACCACCCCAGTGAGGGGTACATTTCTTTCGCTTCTCCCGCATTTATCTTTGACTCATTTCCACTTTGAGGACAAAGTGTACTTCAAGTATGGGGGAGGGACATATCATTGCTTGTACAGTTCATTGAGTTGTTTTAAAATTTGTGTTTGCATTGTTAAATTCAGTTTGATAAGTAAAAAAAAGAGAGAAAAAGCCAAATAAGTGAAAAAAGGGATGAAAATCCTTGGATAAACCGAAAACCCAAAAGGGCGGTTTAGGTAAAAAGAAGGTAGTCCGACCAACCTTAGGTTGGTGCAAAATTGAACTTGAGGGATGTGAGTTCAAGTGAGAAAAGAAGAAGAGTGGCAAGGTGAAAACCCGAAAGGGCGCCTTGGTAAAATGAGCGATACTGAGCGTAGGATTCCCTTCCGGCGTTTGGTGACATAAGAAGGGGAGACATAAGGAGGTTGTCCGGGTAGGTCACTCGTGGAGCGATAAGGATGGTAGTCTTTCTTTCTCTCACATTTCCTCTCTTTTTTTTTCTTGGTTTTTTTTTGTTTTCATTATCTTTTCTTTCTTTCCCTTGCTTCCTGAGACCTTGAGTCTAATTGTTGTCATTTGTTTTACTCGGGACGAGTAAAAGGTCTAAGTTTGGGGAGTTTGATAGGTGATGGAATCACTATCATTTAGGGTAGTTTTTAGAGTCTTTTTATTGCATTAGTGTCAGTTTATGCTACTAACTCCTTGGTCCAGAAGGAGAAGACTAAAAGAAGCTAAGGAAGGAGTTATAAGCACTTAGGAGTGGAGAGAAATCACGAAGCAAAGCTTCTGCTACTTCACCGCCCCAGCGGGTCCTTGCAGCCGCCCCAGCGGGTGACACTTCTCACAGGAGCGCTCATTGCGCCATCACCAGCGCCGGCCTAGAAGCAGATCACCGCCCCTGCGCCACCCATCGGCGCCCCTACGGTGACTTGCCTTGAAGAGACGAAGATCAGCTCCCTTGCGCCTCCCATTGCGCCCTGCCTGCGCCTCGCCCTGGGAGCTGGAAGACGAAGAGTCTGTGTCACCGCCCCTGCGCTGGCCCTAAGACGCCCCTGCGCCTTGACATCAGTAACGGCAAGCAGTTGAAGAGTCAGACATTGAAGAAGCATTAAAGATCCGCCCCAACGGAATTGCCTAGCCGCCCCTGCGGTCAGGAAAAAGATCAACCGATTCTGCCTAAACCGCCTCTGCGGTTCCTGAAGGCCGCCCCTGCAGTTTAACACCAGAAGCTTTACTCTAGCTGTTTACACCACCTTTATGGCATTAAAGGTGGCTGTTTTAGGCCGTCTATTTACTCCTAATTAAGTGTCTTTTGTAGTATAAATAGTCCATGGATGATGTTAGAATCATCCATGCTTTTCCTCACAAAATCCATTTTAGACTTGAGTTTTCCATTGTAATGAGTTGCTAACTCCCTTGCTAAAATGGGTTGGTTTGAAGCTGCATTGTTACTTTGGTTATAAGTTCTTTTTAATATAAGTTTTTATTCAGTAATGTTTTGTGTTTCCTCGATCTCCATTGTCTAAATTGCATGTTTACTATTGCTTGAGATTAATCACCTTAGGTTCTAAAGTGCATGTAACAACTAGGATTAATAGGTTCCGGGTTCGGGTCTTTAATCTAGTAGCAACTTTAAGTAATAACGGGTTGTGATTACTTAAAGAAAAGGAACACAAATATAAAGATAAGTTTAACGGTTTAAATCTTCTCTTTATATCCCTTAGTCTTTGTTTGAATGCTAACTTGTTATTTGTTCTTGTAGGTTTACGGAACACTAACCTGTTAAGTTGTGTTGATGCCGGTTGGCTCAACACATATGTATGATTGAGATGGGAGATTACTTAAAAACTTGTAAAAGGAACGCACCAAAGTAGCAATTGCATGCCTAGAAGCAACCTAGTGTAGATTCACCCATCATTGTCTTACTTGTTGCGTAAATTGTTTCTCTTATAGCTTTTGTGTGTACTTATTTCAACCAAACCCCCCCCCCCCTATCTGTTACTTGTTACTTAAATCGATAATTGCATCTAAAACCTCAAAACTCTCTTGGGTTTGACCCTTACTTATCTACTATACTTGTTCTTAGTGCTAAGTCGGGATTTACTTTTGATTGGGTATAGACGACCATAGAAATACCGTCCAGTCACCCTTCGACTTGCCTTTAATCTTGTGCAAATCATCTGACAGCATGGGAGCAAAGTCAAGCACTCCTCTAGTCACCATAAAAAACAAACTCAACAGCTCCCCTTGATGGACTTTCTGGGGCGTCTCTGTACGCGCTAGAAGAGTCTCAATGAAAATCCTGTGAGCAAGGCGGAAGGCAAGATGAAAGATAATACGCTCCCGGGAATCTCCGGGTCGCCACCTGTCACTATGGTCCGTCACAGGGGCTATCTCGCCCCAGAAACTCCGAGCCACCGCTCGGGAAGGAAAGTCTGTCACTATCGGTGTAGGATAGCCGAAAATCTCCCTAAACTGATCCATTGGAACTGCAGAGTTCCTGTTCAGCAACCGGTACTTGCTTCCTTGACGCTCCGGCACGTAAGTCACTGAGTTGACAAACTCCAACATCGGCTCCAGATAGGCCGGCGCGTTGATATCCACGAACTCCTCCAGACCAACCATGGAGATCATCTTCTTCAAGTCCTCCACCACATGAAGGCACTCAAAGGCATCAACGTGAAGGAAACGCGGGGCAACGATCGGACTCTCGCAAATTGAATCATAATCCTTTTGGTGTTGCTCGTGGATCACCGGAATGGAGAACTGAGAAGCAGACGAAGGGGAAGACTAGTGTGAACTGCTAGGCCTTTCCCTCAAGGCCAACTGACGATCAGATCTATTGCTCATTTTTCCTGGATGAAGAACACCTCGGTTTCCCTAAGAACACCTCGGCCGAGACACAGTCGACTGGACCGAGGTGAACTGCTGTTCGAACGCACTCTCTGAGCCTGTAAGCTTTTTCCCCCAAAAACACTACCAAAAGCTTCGTAAGGGGTACTTATATCCTTTATAGCAACAAACTATGGCAACCAAAGCCAAATCTACTCAAAATCGTCAAAAGAAGGGAAGAGTTAGGGTTTGGAACGAAATACCCCAGATTTTGCAGATTGGAGCGTTTTCCTTGTTGTTTGATGCTTGGAAACTAAATCTCTTGCTTCCTCTGGTGAATTCGAGTCAAGAAACGTGGAAAACGGGAAAGAATCGAGAATTTGGGAGTAGGAGGCCGCTGCGGTCGATGTGAGAGTAGAGAGGGAAAAATTGGAAGAGTGAGAAACCGTCGCGCCTTTTATACCCCTCGTTGAGTTTGATTACACCTCGATCGATATGGTCCTGAGCGGACCAAGGTGTCAGACTGGATGTCAGACCTAGTCGCCTCGGTTGACCAAGAACATCTTGGTCGAGGTCCTGTGACTGCACCCGAGATGTGTCTCAATCAAGCTCCGTCTTCTCAATTTCTCGAACTTTTGTCCTTCCAGTGTAGCTCTTGAGCTATAATCCTTCCTTAAAAAGTACCTGGTTCCTGTCTAGAGGATGCAAAAACAAAACGAAGCAAACTATCTAAATCTAAGCTAGAAAAAGGGAAAAGAAAACAAGATCTTGGGTTGCCTCCCAAGAAGCGCTTGGTTTAAGGTCGCTAGTTGGACCGTACGTCGTCCTCAAACAAGGTGTAATGGTGCAATCTCCTCAGCCGGGACTTTTGGTCGGTACTTCTTCAGCCTATGACCTTTGACCTTAAAGCTTCCGCTAGTTTCGCCCAATATTTCAACTACACCATAGGGAAAAACAGTTTTCACAACGTAAGCTCCTGTCCATCTAGATTTCAACTTACCTGGAAAGAGGTGGAGGCGGGAGTTGAAGAGTAGAACAAGATCTCCTTCTTTGAGTTCCTTGGGAATGATATGTTGTCATGCCATCTCTTCGTTCTTTCCTTGTAAATCTTGGCATTCTCATAGGCGTTTAAGCGCAACCCCTCCAGCTCATTGATGTCTAAAAGTCTCTTCTCTCCGGCTTCCTTGATGTAGAAATTCAACCATTTGATTGCCCAATATACCTTGTGCTCCAGCTCAACGGGTAGATGCCAGGACTTCCCATATACCAAATTGTAAGGGGTGGTACCAATAGCAGTCTTAAATGCGGTCCTATAAGCCCAAAGAGTATCGTTCAACTTCATGGACCAATCCTTCCTCATCCTTGAAACAATCTTCTCCGAGATAGCCTTGATTTCTCTATTCGAGATCTCAACCTGCCCACTAGTTTGAGGGTGATAAGGGGTTGCTACCTTATGAGTTACCCCATACTTCGACAAAAGTGCCTTGAACTTCCGGTTGATGAAATGTGTCCCTTCATCGCTGATGATGATGCGTGACGTCCCTAAACGTGGAAAGATAGTCCTATTGAAGAACATCACAACCACCATGGCGTCATTAGTGGGAGAAGCAATGGCCTCTACCCATCTAGAGACGTAATCACAGCTAAGAGAATGTAGAGGTTCCCCGTGGATGATGGGAAAGGTCCCATGAAATCAACTCCTCATACATCAAAAATCTCAACCTCCTGAATATTGTTGAGTGGTAACTCGTTCCTCCTAGATAAGTTCCTTGTTCTTTGGCATGCATTACAAGAGACAACAAACGCTTGCACATCCTTAAATAATGTAGGCCAAAAGAAACCAGAACGTAATACCTTAGCGCACGTTTTGTGAGCACTAGCATGTCCTCCACAAGGAAGCGAGTGGCAATTCCGTATGACAGTAGCAACTTCATCCTCCGGAATGCATCGTCGAAGCATCCCATCCGGTCCTCTCTTGAACAGTAGAGGTTCATTCCAATAGTAGTGACGAACATTCTTGAAGAACTTCTTCCTTTGAGCGTACATCAATCCGGGCGGTATTTCTTGACAAACAAGGTAATTGACGATATCAGCATACCAAGGTTCTTTACCATCAGAAACTTGGCGAAGCCAGTGCTCCACCAACTTTAAGTGACACTCAGAAAATGAATCAGAAAGTTTGTTGTCCTCATTTAACAACATCTCGCCAGCTGTCTCGGTCGGGGCCCGAGGTGGGTGACCTAAATGTTCTTCACATAAGAACACCTCGCTTGCTCCAGAAAGTGCCTCGGTCGAGGTACTGGAACTGGAACCGAAACCTAACATCCTTTTCTTCTCTTGATTCAGTTTATCAAATCTAGCTCCTGGATCTGCTTCTAATGCCTTCAAGCTTCGCACATTTGCATCACAATAGACATCAATACCTTGCTCCATTAAACTAAAATTTAGAACTTTTTCAAGAGGATCTTTAATAAGGATAGAGCTCACCAATTCTCGCGATTCTTCTTTATTATAGATGTTGGAGATGTCATCCTCCAACGGCTCTCCCTTCATTGCTGCAAGTAATGCAAACTCCACATGATCGCCACCAATGTTGAACTTCAACTTGGTGCTCTTACAATCCACGTTGCAAACCGAAGTTGCTAGAAATGGCCTCCCGAGAATGATAGGGATAGGATAATCTACGGGAATTTCAAGCACAACAAAGTCTATAAGTATGTAGAAATTACCTAACTTGATGGGAACGTCCTCCAAAATACCGATGGGACGGGTAATGGAACGATCCGTCATGTATAGCGTCATCTTCACCGGCTTGGGCTCTCCAAGTCCGACTTTCTCACATAGCTCCAACGAGATGATGCTCACGCTGGCTCTTAGATCACATAATGCATCATAAGCCACATCCCCAACTTGAATGGGAATGCAAAATGAACCGGGATCTCACAATTTAGGTGGCATCTTCTCCTTCATGATTTGAATGAGCACCGAAGATCTAGATGTCATCCTTACTTCACCAAAAGCTTCCAGTTTCCTCTTCCTTGATAGAATCTCTTTCAGAAACTTTCCATAGACGGGCATCCCTAGAATGGCATCAAGGAAAGGAATGTTAATATGTAGCTTATTCATAAGGTCTAGAAACTTACCAAAGTGCTTGTCTAGATGTGCCTTCGCCGGCCTTGACTGAGGGAATGGAAGTGGTGGTTTATAAGCAGGAGGTGGAACATAAAGTTCAGATTTATCTTTTGCTTTCTGGGGCTCCTTCTCGGTTGGCACCTCGACCGAGGTGTTCCTCGTTTGATCTTGGTCCGAGGTGTTCCTCATTTAGTCGGGGCTCGACCGAGGTACTGGATCTGCAGTCTTCAATCCACTGCGTGTTGTAACTGTCATGATTTGTGCTTTAGGGTTGCTCTCTGTCCTTGCTGGGAGCTTCCCTGGATCTCTTGGCGCTTCATTCGCCTTGTTGAAAAATTGTTGCTTTAAGGCTTTTTGTGCCTTCGAAAATGAATTTATCGATGTCTTCATAGCGTTGAGCTTGATCAAAATTGCTTCCAGCACAGCATCTGGCTTCTTCGGTAGCTGGGATAAACTTGATGTAGGCTCTTGGCTTCTCAATGGAGTAGAAGAAGAAGAGGGGGCGTTAAGAGCATTTTCAGCATGAGAATAAGGGTTACCGGAATTTTGTTGATTAGATCTCCAATTATTGTTGTTGGAGTTTATGTTGTTGTTGTAATTGTTGTTCCGCGGCCCTTGATAGTTGTTTCTTCCTTGGTATCCACCGTCTTGCTCCTTCTTCGTTTGAGCTACTAAAAGCTCCTTCAATGCCTTTACTTCATTGCTAAGCGAGGTGAGTTGAGCTCTATTTGATGATGTGTCTTGGAAACTAACTCTCCTTGCTTCATCCTCAACTCTTTAATGGGAGTACTTTTCCATGTGTAAAGCTTGCTTTTCAATGAAATCCCAAGCTTCATCTATCGGCATATACATGAAAGTTCCGGCGAAAAGTAATTGGAGCTTGAATTGAGTATCTCCATCCAAACCCTTGAAGTATATCTCCAGCAACTCGATCTTTGGAATCCCATGATGAGGGCAATCCAACAAAAGATCCTTAAATCTCTCCCATGACTTGGACAAACTTTCTTTGTCCTTCATAATAAAAGTATTGATCTTGCCCCTCAATTCAGCGGTCTTAGAAGGGGGAAAGAACTTAGTAAAAAACTCCGTCGTCATCTCATTCCAAGTGTTGATTTTTCCAGCTGGAAGAGATTGATACCAAGCAAGCGCCTTGTCTTTCAAAGAGAAGTGGAAAGGCCTCAACTTGTAGTTGTTATTCTCCACTCTTGATGGTCTTAAAGTCTCCATCAGAATCTCATAGTTTTGCAAATGTTGATGCGGAGACTCTCTCTCCAAACCACCAAATTGACATTGTCGAATCATGGTTAAAACTTGAGGTCTAAGTTCATAATTATGCTCAAATGGATCACCTAGGTTGACTCCTGGATGCCTAACTTGCTGATTGGGGTCCATCCTCTGTCCTAGGGTCCGTGGAACTCCAGCAAAAAGAACATCTCGGGCAAGCATCCGAGGTGGTGGGTGCATCCCGGCCGGGGCAACTAGGACTGTGTCTTGCCTCGGTCGAGCATCTGGGATCGGTCGAGGTAGAAACTGAGCCCTTAGAGCGGCCATATCAGCTTCAATTCCTTCAGTTCTTGCGCAAGTCTCGTCTCTTTCTCGCTGCAGTTCTTCCTTACTGAGGCGCAATTGTTCCAATGCCTCCTTCAATTCGGCTTCAAGATCGCGATTGTCTTGATCGGCCATCTTAGCTTCTTTCAATCTTCTCTTGTAGGTCTTTTGTGGTTCAAGCACGAGTTCTTCACATAAACCTAAGGAAAGATCCTGCAAAATCACTCAAGTAAAGTGGTCAAAAGCAACAAGGGCAATAGCCCCGAAAGACAACCGAAACCGAACTTGGTCTTGACCAAGTCCCCGGCAACGGCGCCAAAAACTTGTTCGCTCCAAAAGGTGTGTGCAAGTTTAATAATTATACCAAGAATAATTACAAATAGCGAACCCGCAGTGTACGGATCGATTGTAATAAAACCAAGAATTCTAGGGTCGAACATAGGGACTATGGTGAAACAATGATCGGTAATTCAGGTTGTCAAATAACCATAAGCAACAAATCAAAGCTATCAAAGATGATATAAAATTCAGATAAAGGGAATGCGGATTCTAGAGATTAAAGCATCCGGTTGTGATTCCGACTCAAGATCTCAAAGGATAATGTGGACAAAGCTGAGGTTTGCAAAGGAAAGGTGTTTCTAAGGTGGGAATAGATCACCGGGTAAGTCTCACTACTCACTATCCCAAACCAAAGATCCTTTCACCGGGTAAGTCTCAAGGTACTAAGGAAAGGAACTATAATCTCAAACCAACACACCACCCAAGGGGATAGAATCAACCTTTACCAGGTAAGTCTCAGGCTAACTCTCAAAGATGGGATGAAGGCTCACTCAAACCCCAGTAAAGGATAAACCTTTATTACCTAACACTCATGATCTAGGGTATACAAACCAAGGAATCACCGGGTAAGTCTCATCCTAGGCTTGCGTTGAACAAGGAAAGGTATAACATGGATAGGATTTGGAAAACTGAAACCTCAACTCAGATAAGGATCAGGAAAGGTCTCACCTCGTTCAGTAATATTCCATCCCGGCCGAGATGTTCAATGACTGACCGAGGTGTTCGTCGGTTAAGATAAAGGCTCGAGCTTTCAGGGTCCACTGGGATAAAAGATCATTCTATCATCGTCTTTTCCATAACTTCCAGCCAATCACCCTAGAATCGCATAAGGAACTTAGCCAACAATCATCATGATAACAATAATCAAATATATGAGAAATGAATCAATATTCAAACAAGAAAACCTTAACACAAAGGTCGCAATAACTGAATCAAACAAACAACAATCAGCGTTCCTCAATCACAAATCAAAAAAGACAACAAAACCAAACAAACTAAGAAAGTCTTACAAACTTCCTTCAAAGTCAACTTCAAAACTTGATTCCTTCCTTCCTTGATCTTCAACCTTCAAAACTTCCTTCAAAACTCATCAAAAGTTCTCTGATCCGAAGATGGTGAATTGCAGAAAATCCAACCCTTTATATAGAAGAATTATCTTCCAAAGATAAAATATCTTAAACAAATAATTTTCTTAAAATATATCTCCATATCTTCAAAAATATATCATCCTAAAAGATATCTTTCTTCTAGAAATTCAGCCAAAAATATGTGATATTCATTTTCCAAAAATAGAAGATCTTAGCCAAAAATAAAGATCTCGCGTCCGGTCATCACTTCGCCTCGGTCCAGACGCTCCTGAAGATCACCTCGATCGAGGTGGTACTGTAGCTGACCGAGGTGAGTCTCAGTTGAGAATAAAACTCTCTAATTTGGTCCAAAATCAATCTTATCATTTTCATGCTTCTTGAGATCTTCTTATAACTCCTCAATGCTCCAGAATGTAGCTCCAATGACTCCTTAGCTTCCTTAGCTCCATTTTGGTCCAAAACGTGCCATTTTCCCTACACTTACAACGAAACTAGGTTTAGACCTCGATTCTCACAAAGGTAGACAAAACAACATAATGACCAAAGAATATACATCCATACATGCAGATTTACGAAGATAAAACGTCTAAACAAATCCCAATATATAGACTATAATACATGTTATCAATTGGTATGCAAAACGACCCCGGATCTCGCAGCTTTGGGGGCATCTTTTCCGTCATCGTTTTAATGAGTTCCGAAGACTCCAGACTCATCTTAACTTCACCAAAATCTTCAAGCTTCCTCTTGTTAGAGAGGATCTCTTTCAAGAACTTCCCATAAGCGGGCATACCTAAGATCGCATCAAGAAAGGGTATGTTAATGTGCAGTTTACTCATGAGGTCGATAAACTTACCGAAAATCTTGTCTAGACGCGCTCTCGCTCTAGATTACGGGAACGGCAAAGGAGGTTTATGTTCGCTCCAAACGGTGTGTGCAAGCTTTAAATTTATAACCCTAGACTTAAGCTTAAAACAAGGATGCGAACCCGCAGTGTACGGGTCAATCGTAGTAAAAGCAAGAAAATTCCAGGGGTCGATCACAGGGACTCGGTGAAACAAAGTCAATACGGTATGCTAATGTCAATGCTAACCACAAGAGCAATTTAACACAATCAAAGATGAATAAGAAGTCAATAAAGCAAACATGCAATTCTAGGGATTAAAGCATCAAGTTGTGGTTCCAACTCAAGATCTATAGATAAGCGGACAAAGCTGAGATTTTTGCATGGGGAAGATGTTACTAAAGTGGAGTAGATCACCGGGTAAGTCTCACTACACACTAATCCTAAACCGTAACTCCTATTACCGGGTAAGTCTCAAGGAATCAAGATAAAGAACTATAACCTCAAACTAACACACCATCTAAGGGAATAGAATCAACCTTTACCGGGTAAGTCTCAGGCTAACTCACAAAGATGGGATGGAAGCACACTCAAACCCCAATAAAGGATAAACCTTTATTACCTACACTTATGATCGTTAGTACACAAACTAAGGAATTACCGGGTAAGTCTCATCCTAAGCTTGCATTGAACCAGGGAGGTGTAATAAGAATAGGATTTAGCAAACTCTAACACTTAACTTTCTGTTTTAGGTCGGATAAGTCACCTCGGTCAGAAGAATTCCACCCCGGCCGAGATGTTCATCAACCGAACGAGATGCTTAGGGTTAAGGTTAAAGACTCGAACTTTCAGGATCCTACTGGAATCTAAGATTATTCTATCATTGTTTTTCCCACAACCTTCAGCCAATCACCCTAGAATCACACAAGGAAATTAGCCACTCATCATCATAATGAAAGTATTAAAATATATGGGAAGAAGGTGAATATTTGAACAAAGAAGAATTTAATGAAAAGACTTCAATAAATGAATCAAATATCACAACAAAGCGTTCCTTGGATAATAATCCAACAAGACAAGACAACAATGGAGGGAATTGAAGACAATCTTACAAAACCCTTCAATAAAGCTATAAAAGCTATGATCTTCAATCTTCCTTCAACCTTCAAAAAGGTTCTTCGAAAACTCCCAAATTGGAGTATGCTGCGGCTGCTGCGTATTTCCGGTGTAAGCGGGGATGTGCTGCGTCGTATGCGAGATGTTGAATTTGTGGAAATCCAACCCTTTTTATAGGAAAATAAACCTCCAAAGATAATAAATCTTAAGAAGATATTATCCCATAAATATAGGTAAAATATATATTCTGCATATCTCCTTCCTTCCAGGAGCCAAGCCCAAAAATATAAGATCACTTTCCAAATTTAAAAGATCTCTTCCAAGAATAAAATATTCTCGCCGCGTCCTAGGTGTTTGCCTCGGTCGAGTCGGCGTCTCTGGATCACCTCGGTCGAGGTGAATCAATGGTCAACCGAGGTGACTCACGACAGAATGTGAAATCTCTCGAATCTGCTCCAAAGTAAATCTTTAATCCATGGCTATGCTCCCTGGATGTAGCTCCAAATGACTCATGACTCCTTTTGCTCCTTTTTGATGCAAAACGTACCAAATTACCTGCAATTACAACGAAACTAGGTGTAGACCTTGATTCTCGCAAAGGTAGATGAAATGGTAGTAAAATCACATAATGTACATACAAACATGCAGATTATGAAAGATAAAACGTCCAAACAAACCCCAAAATATAGACTATAATTCATGCTATCAAAATACCCCATACTTAGCCCTTGCTTGTCCCCAAGCAAGTTCCTCATATAGAAGACAAGATAGAATGGATTATAGGACAAGAAAACCAATGAAAAAGTTTTCCAAAAATATTTTATGGTGTGCAACTATCATAGATCACTCTAAGAGATTACTTCCTGGAATTAAAAACTTAATATGATCAAAACATTTTATAAATATAAGAAAGTTGTTCATCTTTGCATAAAATCATAGAATGCATAATAAATCATAATTATCGAAATTAATCATGTATAATCAAGTTTAAACCGCTAAGTCAATCAACAAGCTCAAGGTCTCAAGGGCTTCCCAAAAGAAAAGGTCAAGAAACGTGTAGGGTAGGGATGTATGTAAGGTAATGTGGTGCTAGAATCCGGGAAAAGGATGAACTTCACTTTCACTTTGACTTGTAACATCTTCCACCAATAAGCTTTGCTTATCTCACACTTTTTCCTTTTTTTACTTTACTTTTTGGGATGCATGGACAGAGGTGCACAATAACCGAAGCCTAGGAAATCTGCAATCATCAATTTCTCGAGATGCATCAAACCCTTGATGCACATACCATGACCCGTTAGGAATATCGCTCAATCCGACTTTGGCAAGACACAAACACCCGGCTATGTGAATGGTGCCGAGTTACTCATCTTCATGATTGACTTCCCCAAACCTATTATTGCTTTCTAACACTTCACTTCCAGCCCACTCAATAACAGGTGGCGCGCTCATCCCAGCTGTATCTGTCCCTGTGTCCATCGGGACGCCACCTCCTCTCTCGTCTACTGTCTCATCATCATCGTCGTCATCCTCCTCAGCTGCAGCAGGGGCAGCTGCTGCCTCTCTGTGATCCTCAATCAGTGTATCCCAAGTTGTCTGCCAGTAGTGCGGATCAAAGACTGTGAACTGCGCAGACCAGCGGATCCCCTGAGGTGCAGTCCACTCCCAAGGCATGGCGACGTATGGAGTGGTCAAACCACGGGGAACTAGAATCCTCCGTGTGATCATCTCCTGTAATCCCAGCGGCTTCGGAGCCGCCGCCATCGTGCAGACGCTGAGGTCCATCCCGTGGTAGGTAGCGATGTGGGTGACCAAACCTCCGCAGCAAATGTCTCCCTTCGCCTTGGCCTTGATCTTGTGCAGATCCTCTGCCAAGAGCAAGCCAAAGTCCGGGAAACCTCTTGTAACCATGCAGTATAAAGCGAAGAGCTCCCCCTGTCGGACCTTCTGGGGCGTCTCAGTACGCGCCAGAAGCGTCTCGCTGAAAATCCTGTGGGCCAGTCTGAATGCCGGATGAAAGATGACCTTCTCCCTGGAATCTCCAGGGCGCCATCTGTTTGCGTGCTCAGTAATATGGGCAATCTGCCCCCAGAACTCCCTAGCTACGGATCGGGAGGGGAAGTCTATGGCAGTGGGGTCAGGGAAGCCAAAAATCTCTCTCCATATCTCTAAAGGAACTATGAAGTTCCGGTTCATCAACCGGTACTTCACAGAAAGGTCTGTGGGGAGGTAGGAGAAGGAGCTAACAAACTCGAGTGTCGGCTCTAGGTAGGCTGGGGCTCGGATCTCAATAAACTGATCCAGCCCGACTGTAGCAATCATCCTCCTAAGGTCAGCATCTAACCCTAGGCAATCAAAAGCTGACACGTCCAGAAATCGTGGTGCGATAACTGGACGGCTAGCTATCCGCTCGTAGTCTACCCGGCATCTCTCGTGGATAACCGGGCGGTAGGGATGGGATGAGGAAGGAGAAGGGGAAGGAGAGGATCTATCTCTAAGGGCTAAACGACGATCTGAACTCATCTTCAAACAGCACTGTCAGACTACCTCGGTCGACTGACAAGCTCCAAGAATCACCTCGACCGAGGTGCAGGTCGACTGGACCGAGGCGAAGGCAGTGCGATTTCAACTCTCTGAATTTCAGTTCTTTTCCCCCAAAAATCACTACCGATGCTTCCTAAGGGGTACTTAAAGGTTTCCTCAACAGAATCAAGGGCAACCAAAGCCCAATTTTCAGTAAACGAACGAGTTTAGGTTTTCGAACGTTTTTACCTCGTTCCGGTCGAAACGCTCAAATTTCTTGCAGATCTGTAGTTGCAATCGACTCCTCTATCCTTCAATCTCGGTTTGGAAGCAGAAATTATCGAAAACGAGCAAGAAACGAGGTGAGCGAGGTGCGTCTGTTCGCCGCGGTCGAGGAGGATAAAAAAATGTGAAAAGTAATTTTTCCCCCTTTTATACTTTTACTGGATCTGCTGTCACCTCGGTCGAGATGGTCTCGACTGGACCGAGGTGGTATGGACCGAGGCGGTTCTGCAGAAACCCTAGTCGCCTCGGTTGCTTCAAGAATCAACTCGGTCGAGGTGCTCTGACAGTAACCGAGGTGCTTCTGTCTTCTCAGAATCTCGAACTTCTGTCCTTCCAGTTGTGCTCCTTCCTGGATGTTCCCTGTTGTCTGTCCAGAACGCCAAAAACAAAGCAAAGCAAAGCAAAAACAAAAGCTATCTAAACTAGACTAGAAAACGGGAAAAGAAAGCAATACCTTGGGTTGCCTCCCAAGAAGCGCTTGATTTAAGGTCGCTAGCTGGACCATGATGTGTCTCAAACGAGGTGGGAGGTTCCCTCACCCCATACTTCACCTCCATCGTGGGGTGAAGTAAGTAGCTCCATCAAACGCTCCAACAAGTGTAAGTGCTCATCGGGGAATGAATCGTCTATGGGTGGGTTATCCGTCTCGCGGGAAGATTCCGGTATCCGGCTGAGGTGATCCGCAACGGAGTTCTCGGATCCCTTCTTGTCGCGGATCTCTAGATCAAACTCTTGAAGCAAGAGAATCCATCGAATAAGGCGCGGCTTGGCATCCTTCTTAGCCAACAAGTAACGAATGGCCGCATGGTCGGTGTAGACAATGACTTTCGCCCCTACTAGATAGGAACGAAACTTCTCGAATGCATATACAACCGCCAATAACTCCTTCTCGGTGGTAGCGTAGTTGCGTTGTGCTTCATCTAGCGTCTTGCTAGCATAGTAGATGGCGGTGGTCCGTCCATCCTTCTTCTGTCCAAGCACCGCTCCTATGGCTACATCACTAGCGTCACACATGACCTCAAAGGGCAAGGTCCAATCAGGAGGCTGGATAATGGGAGCGGAGATCAACGCTTCCTTAATCCTGTAAAAAGCATCAAGACACTCCTGCGAAAACTCAAAAACAACATCTTTATTCAAGAGGTTAGTTAGAGGTTTAGAAATCTTGGAGAAGTCCTTGATGAATCTCCTGTAGAAACCTGCATGCCCGAGAAAACTCCTCACACCTTTAACAGAACAAGGAGGAGGGAGTTTCTCAATAGTCTCGATCTTAGCTCGATCGACTTCAATACCTCGATTAGAAACGAGGTGTCCTAGCACAATGCCTTCATTAACCATAAAATGACACTTCTCCCAATTCAAAACAAGGTTAGTGTCTTCACATCTTTTAAGCACTAGAGAAAGGTTAGATAGGCAATCATCAAAAGAGGAACCATATACAGAAAAATCATCCATGAATACCTCCATGATCTCCTCTATGTACTCGGAAAAGATAGCCATCATGCATCGCTGGAAGGTAGCGGGTGCATTGCACAATCCAAATGGCATCCTCCGATAGGCAAACGTCCCCCATGGACAAGTGAAGGTGGTCTTCTCCTGATCATCCGGATGAATAGGAATCTGGAAGAATCCACTATAGCCGTCCAAGTAGCAAAAGTGTGAATGTTGGGCCAACCGTTCGAGCATTTGATCAATGAAGGGAAGCGGAAAATGATCCTTCCGAGTAGCCGTGTTCAGCTTCCTATAATCGATGCAAACTCTCCAGCCCGTAACGGTCCTTGTTGGGATCGTTGTTCTTATTCGTCACAACGGTCATCCCTCCTTTCTTCGGAACGACGTGCACCGGGCTAACCCACTTGCTGTCCGAGATAGGATAAATAATACCTGCATCCAACAACTTAAGAACTTCCTTCTTCACAACCTCTTTCATGATCGGATTTAACCGTCTTTGAGGTTCCCGTGAAGTCTTATGATTATCTTCCATTAGAATTCTATGCATGCAGAAAGAAGGTTTAATGCCAATAAGATCATCCGTGGTGTAACCTATGGCTTTTCGATGCTTTCTCAGGACATGCATTAGCTTAGATAATTCAGAATCGGAGAGGGAAGCACTAGCAATAACGGGATAAGTAGAATCCGGCCCAAGAAAGATATACCTCAAGTGACTAGGGAGCTGTTTAAGCTCCACGACTGGGGGTGCTTTCTGAGAGGGATCTGTGCTTCCTCTTTCCAGTGGAGTAGTGTCAGGAACTAGACTCGATGCAATCTCAGTTTGAATCGTCTTGCTGTCGACCTCGGTCGAGGCGCATAGGCGTTGACCGAGGTGTTCTTCGGTCGTCTCGCTCTGTCCAGAAAGTGTCTCGGTCGAGGTACTGCTACTGGAACCGAGACTGGAGATCTTCGTCTCCTGGACTAGCTTCTCAGTTTTAGCTCCTGGATCCTCTTCCAGTGCCTTCAAGCTCCGTATATCTGCATCACAAGAAGCATTTATACCTTCCTCCATTAAACTGAAGCTAATAACTCTTTCGAGTGGATCGTTAATAAGGATAGAGCTCACCAATTCTCTTGATTCTTCTTCATCGTAGATGTTGAAGATATCATCAGTTAGTTGCTCCCCTTTCATAGCCGCAAGTAGTGCGAACTCCACCTCATCACCACCAACGTTGAATTTCAACTTGGCGTTCTTGCAATCCACGTTGCAACCCGAAGTTGCTAGAAATGGCCTCCCGAGAATAATAGGAACAGGATAATCTGCGGGAATGTCAAGTACGACAAAATCTATAGGTAGATAGAAGTTACCTAACTTGACCGGAACGTCTTCCAAAATGCCCACGGGATGGGTAATGGAGCGATCCGCCATGTAAAGTCGAATCTTGACCGGCTTGGGCTCTCCAAGACCGATCTTAGTGCATAGCTCCAGCGGAATGATGCTCACGCTGGCTCCTAGATCACAAAGGGCTTCACAAGTGACATCCCCAACTTGAATGGGAATGCAAAATGAGCCGGGATCTCTCAACTTAGGTGGCATCTTCTCCTTCATGATTTTGATTAGCTCCGAGGATTTAGACGTCATCCTAACTTCACCAACATCCTCCAGCTTCCTCTTCCTTGATAAGATTTCTTTTAAGAACTTCCCATAGGCGGGCATACCTAAAATAGCATCAAGGAAAGGAATATTAATATGTAGCTTATTCATCAAGTCAAGAAACTTACCGAAGTGCTTGTCTAGATGTGCTCTGGCTCTGGATTGAGGGAATGGAAGTGGTGGCTTATATGCAGGAGGTGGAACATAAGTTTCTGTTGTTCCTCCTACTTTCTGTTGCTCCGCCTCGGTTGGTATCTCGGTCGAGGTGTTCTTCGACTGGATCTGGACCGAGGTGGTCTGCGTCGAGCGAGGTACTGGATCTGCAGTTTTGAGTCCACTCCTCGTCGTTATGGCCATGCACTGGCCCTTAGGGTTAGTTTCCGTCTTTGCTGGAAGCTTCCCTGGATCTCTTGGCGCTTCATTCGCCCTATTAGCAAGTTGTTGTTCAAGGGACTTTTGGGCCCTCGAAAATGAAGTCATAGAATTCTCCATAGCGCTAAGCTTGATCAAGATTGCCTCCAGAACTGCGTCTTTCTTTTCTGGCTGAGACGAACTTGATCCTTGCCCTTGGCTTTTCAATGGAGTAGAAGAAGAAGAAGGAGAAGAGAGGAAAGGATTAGAGGAATCATTAGAGTTGGAGTTTGAATAATTGTTACCGTGGTTTTGGTTATTCGCCCTCCGATTGTTGCTATTGGATCCTCTATTGTTGTTGTTGTAGTTGTTGTTTCGGGGTCCGTTGTTGTTGTTACGGTACCCGTTATTGTTGTTGTTGTTCCTTTGCCCTTGCTCTTCCTTCTTAGTTTGAGCCATCAAGAGCTCCTTCAATTGCTTCACGTCATTCTTCAATGATGTGAGTTGATTGTTGTTGGGTTGAGTCTCTTGAAAGTTGACTCTTTTTACTCCACCTTCGGGTCCTTGGTGGGTATACTTCTCCATGTGCAAGGCTTGCTTCTCAATGAAGTCCCAAGCATCATCAATTGCCATGTCCATGAAGGTACCGGCGGAGAGTAGTTGGAGATTGAACTGGGTGCTTCCGTCCAGCCCTTTGAAGTAGATCTCCAACAACTCGATCTTTGGAATCCCATGATGTGGGCAATCCAAAAGGATATCCTTGAACCGCTCCCAAGATTTGGACAAGCTCTCCTTGTCCTTCATGATGAAAGCATTGATCTTCCCTCTCATTTCAGCAGTCTTTGAGGGGGGAAAGAATTTGGTTAAGAATTCCGTAGTCATCTCCTCCCATGTGCTAATTTTTCCTGGAGGAAGAGATTGATACCAAGTAAGAGCTCTATCTTTTAAAGAAAAGTAAAAAGGTCTTAGCTTGTAGTTGTTATTTTCAATTCTGGAAGGTCGCAAGGTCTCCATCAAGATCTCGTAGTTTTGAAGATGTTGATGCGGCGACTCCTTCTCTAGCCCTCCGAATTGACATTGGCGAATCATAGATAGAACTTGTGGTCGAAGTTCGTAGTCATGATCCGCTGGATCTCCTAGGTTCACTCCTGGACGCCTCAGCTGTTGATTCGGGTCCATCCTTTGACCTAGGGTTTGTGGGATTCCTGCAAGAAGAACATCTCGGACTGGCATCCGAGGTGGAAGTATATCGACCGGGGCGTCAGGTACTGGAATCTGCCTCGGTCGAGGATCTACTACTGGATTCTGCATCGGTCGAGGATCAACAGGAGGATCTTCCCTCGGTCGAAGTAGAATTTGATCTCGTATGACTGCAATCTCAGCTTCGATTGCTGCAGTCTTGGCACGATTCTCTTCTTTCTCTTGCCTTAGCTCTTCTTTACTGAGACGTAGCAGCTCCTGTGTCTCTCTCAATTGGGCCGCAAGATCGTGATCGTCTTGTTGGGCCATCTTTGCTTCTCTTAAGCGTCGCTTGTATGTCTTTTATGGTTCGGGATCGTAAGGAACGATTTCCTTCCCAGCGCGGGTTCTTCGCATGTACCTAAGAAAGAACCTGCAAAAATCGTCACTCAAGTAGAGTGGTTAGATGAAACGGGGCAAGCGCCCCTACCGGCTCGGTCTAGACCAAGTCCCCGGCAACGGCGCCAAAAACTTGTTCGCTCCAAACGGTGTGTGCAAGCTTTAAATTTATAACCCTAGACTTAAGCTTAAAACAAGGATGCGAACCCGCAGTGTACGGGTCAATCGTAGTAAAAGCAAGAAAATTCCAGGGGTCGATCACAGGGACTCGGTGAAACAAAGTCAATACGGTATGCTAATGTCAATGCTAACCACAAGAGCAATTTAACACAATCAAAGATGAATAAGAAGTCAATAAAGCAAACATGCAATTCTAGGAATTAAAGCATCAAGTTGTGGTTCCAACTCAAGATCTATAGATAAGCGGACAAAGCTGAGATTTTTACATGGGGAAGATGTTACTAAAGTGGAGTAGATCACCGGGTAAGTCTCACTACACACTAATCCTAAACCGTAACTCCTATTACCGGGTAAGTCTCAAGGAATCAAGATAAAGAACTATAACCTCAAACTAACACACCATCTAAGGGAATAGAATCAACATTTACCGGGTAAGTCTCAGGCTAACTCACAAAGATGGGATGGAAGCACACTCAAACCCCAATAAAGGATAAACCTTTATTACCTACACTTATGGTCGTTAGTACACAAACTAAGGAATTACCGGGTAAGTCTCATCCTAAGCTTGCATTGAACCAGGGAGGTGTAATAAGAATAGGATTTAGCAAACTCTAACACTTAACTTTCTGTTTTAGGTCGGATAAGTCACCTCGGTCAGAAGAATTCCACCCCGGCCGAGATGTTCATCAACCGAACGAGATGCTTAGGGTTAAGGTTAAAGACTCGAACTTTCAGGATCCTACTGGAATCTAAGATTATTCTATAAGTGTTTTTCCCACAACCTTCAGCCAATCACCTTAGAATCACACAAGGAAATTAGCCACTCATCATCATAATGAAAGTATTAAAATATATGGGAAGAAGGTGAATATTTGAACAAAGAAGAATTTAATGAAAAGACTTCAATAAATGAATCAAATATCACAACAAAGCGTTCCTTGGATAATAATCCAACAAGACAAGACAACAATGGAGGGAATTGAAGACAATCTTACAAAACCCTTCAATAAAGCTATAAAAGCTATGATCTTCAATCTTCCTTCAACCTTCAAAAAGGTTCTTCGAAAACTCCCAAATTGGAGTATGCTGCGGCTGCTGCGTATTTCCGGTGTAAGCGGGGATGTGCTGCGTCGTATGCGAGATGTTGAATTTGTGGAAATTCAACCCTTTTTATAGGAAAATAAACCTCCAAAGATAATAAATCTTAAGAAGATATTATCCCATAAATATAGGTAAAATATATATTCTGCATATCTCCTTCCTTCCAGGAGCCAAGCCCAAAAATATAAGATCACTTTCCAAATTTAAAAGATCTCTTCCAAGAATAAAATATTCTCGCCGCGTCCTAGGTGTTCGCCTCGGTCGAGTCGGCGTCTCTGGATCACCTCGGTCGAGGTGAATCAATGGTCAACCGAGGTGACTCACGACAGAATGTGAAATCTCTCGAATCTGCTCCAAAGTAAATCTTTAATCCATGGCTATGCTCCCTGGATGTAGCTCCAAATGACTCATGACTCCTTTTGCTCCTTTTTTATGCAAAACGTACCAAATTACCTGCAATTACAACGAAACTAAGTGTAGACCTCGATTCTCGCAAAGGTAGATGAAATGGTAGTAAAATCACATAATGTACATACAAACATGCAGATTATGAAAGATAAAACGTCCAAACAAACCCCAAAATATAGACTATAATTCATGCTATCAGTTTATAAGTTGGAGGAGGAACATAGACATCTTCTTTCTCCTTTTCCTTCTCAACGGGAACCTCAATGAACTTGGGTTGTGGGTCGGTGGTTGTTACACCACTCTTGTTGTAATTGCCATCACCCTCCCTTTCGGGTTGTCCTCCGTTTTTCCGGGAAGCTTCCCTTGATCTCTAGGAACTTCTCCGGCCTTGCTAAACACTTGATTTTCCAAAGCTTTTTGTGCTTTAGAAATCGAAGTAATGTGAATCTCCATTCCTTGTATATTCCCCAAGATCGTTTCCATCATCGCATCAAATTTGTCCTTCTCCGGCTGGTTTGAACTATTTGAAGTTTGTCCCTGACTTTTCAAAGGAGTAGAAGAAGAAGGAGGTGTTAGTGAATTTTCAACATGGGAATAAGGATTACCGGGATTTTGTTGGTTGGATCTTCAATTGTTGTTGAAGTTCCTGTTGTTGTTCCAATTATTGTTCCGGTTGTTATTCCTATTTCCTTGATTGTTCTCCCTTCCTAGATAGCCAACGTCCGGCCCCTTTTTCGATTGAATGCTAGACTTCAAAACTTCTTTCAGCTCTTTAATCTCATTGTTGAGGGAGAAAATTTGAGCTTGGGCTACTGGATTCAATTTTGCTCCCGGCTCTCCGGAATCACGGTTCTCACTTTCAACCTTCCTATGAGAATACTTCTCAATCACTAGAGCTTTCTTCTCAATAAAATCCCAAGCATCATCTTCTCTCATATCCATAAAAGTTCCATAAGAAAGGGATTGAAGGTTGAATTGCGTTTCCACATCCAATCCCTTGTGGTAAATCTCCAATAATTTCAGCTTTGAAATGCCATGGTATGGGCAATCCAATAGAAGATCTTGAAACCTTTCCCAAGATTTAAACAAACTTTCATTAGGTTTTATAGAAAAAATATTTATTTTACTTCTCAATTTCGTTGTTTTGGATGGCGGAAAGAACTTGGTGAGGAATTCCAAAGTCAACTCCTCCCATATATATTAAATCTTCCAGTTGGAAGAACTTGATACCAAGCTAAGGCTTTGTCCTTCAAAGAGAAGAAGAACGGTCTCAACTTGTAGTTATTGTTGACAGCTCTTGGAGGCTTCAAAGTCTCCTTAAGAATCTCATAATTTTGCAAATGTTGATGCGGAGATTCAGCTTCCGTTCCACCAAACTGACTTTGGCGGATCATAGCAATGACTTGAGGGCGAAACCCATAGTCATGCTCATCCGGATTTCCAAGATTCACGCCCAAACGGTGCGGTTGCTGAATTGGATCCATACGTTTCCCAAGAGTTCTTGGTTCATCCACGACATTAGAAGCTCTCACATCTCTAACATGAATACGAGGATCGATATACACACGAGGATTAAATGGTGGAGTAGGTGGTATGTCTTCCACCTCAGGCATATCATCATCATCAGATGACTCATCTTTCTTATTCTTGGCGCCTTTATCCAATTGTGATTGTAATATCATCACCTTAAGTTCATCCAATTGAACTTGCATTCGCTCTCTATCAGCACGAGCTACAGCTTTCTCCTCAATACGTCTTCTTTCTCTTGAATTAAGAAGAGCTCGAGTTTCATCCAACTCCTCTTGAAGACTCTTTTCATTGTGTTCAGACATCTTTTTCTCTCTTAACCGTTTCTTGAGAGTTTTCTCCGGTTCAGGATCAAAAGGAATGAGGTCTTTCGTGGATCTAGACCTTCGCATATACCTAAGAGAAATCTACAAAAATCACTAAGGTAGATAGATCAAATAACAAGAGCAAAAGCACCCAAGCCCGAAAACCGAAAACCGAATTTGGCTTAAACCAAATCCCCGGCAACGGCGCCAAAATCTTGTTCGCTCAAAAGTGTGCGTCCTAAGTCTTAAATTTATAAAAACTAAAATCAAGCAAAGCGAACCCGCATTGTATGGATTGGTAAAGTAAAGCAAGAATTCCAAAGCATCGAACTCAAGGGTTTTGGGAATCAAATTCAGTTTATAAAATCGTCAAGCAAGTAAATAAGTTTTTGTAAAGATAATTGGGAAAACAACGATTCTAAAGATTCAGGTATCCAATTGTAGCAATCGATTCAAGATATTCTAAAGATATAAGGACAGAGTTGGGATTACAAAGGTATAGATCTAAGGTAGGGTGTTGTACGGTGAAGTTTCAAAACCCATAGGTCTTCCCCAAAGGCTCTGTCGATAAAGGATGTTGAGTCTCATTATAAAGAGGATCTAAGAACAAGATTAAACTCTCAAATACCCATGCCCAAACCCAAGGGAATCAAAAATAAGCCAAAAAGGTTAAGGTTGTGACACTCGAAATCAAAGTAGAGGATGTTGAGTCTCACTACTACCTAGAAAAGGTAAGCCAATGCTAGGTTAGGGTCAATCTTTAACTTTGGATCAAAGCAAAAGCAAAGAACGTATGACAGAGGAAAACCACGCTCAGATCTTGAAGAACCACGGCCGTGGAACTCAAGAACAGGCCATGGAAAGCCTCGACGACGAGGTTTCTCGCAACTCTCAGGGTCCAATCTGTTTTGGTTCAATCTATCATCATCTATGCCACAACTATCAACCTTTCACCTTAAAATCGCTTAAGGGTTTTAGCCAACAACAATCATCATAATGAAATCAATAATCAAGATTAGAAGAAGGAAAAGATAAAACCTTGAAAACTTAATAGCAAACACAAAACCAATCTCAATCAAACTCAAAATCCGTACATGTGTTCACTGAATATAGAATAGAGTAAGAAATCTCTCACAATCTTAAAGAACAAAGAAGAACGGGATGTCAATCCGCCTTCAAAGTGAAACCCTAAGATCTTCCAATCACGCAATCTCAAACTACGTATTTCTCCAAATCTTCCTTCACACAATGAAATCTTCCGAATGATCTCTACTTCTCTCTAGCACCGGCTGCGAAAATGTAGTGAAGGATTCCTTTTCTCTCTTTCTTCAGCCTTCTTATAGGAGAAAATAGGGTTGCGTTAAGCCCATAACCGCTGTTGACGTGGCAAATACTACACGTGGCAACCGTTAGAAGAATCACGGCCAAGAGCATATTTCCACGCCCGTGGAATACACCGTGGAGTGCTTTTCGTGATCTCGACATACATTCCCACGGTCTTAATTAATTTAATTGCCAAAACCACGGTCGTGGTTCTTTGTGTTTTACCGTGGAATGTCCAAAATCTTCGTAAAAGCCTTTGTTTCGCAAAGTTTTCTACTCATGCTCCTTCCTTAACTACTCCAATGCATCCTCTTGATGCCTAGCATGATCAATCACTCCTACATGCTCTGTTTATGCTCCAATCCAAGCCTTTATTCACCTAAAATCACAACAAAGCTTGCGTAGATCTCTATACCAACATAATAGGTGAATGTGCTCATAAATGCTTCAAACTCATATCCATATACACAAAAGAAGGGGAAAAACAACCATAACATGTGCCTAAAAATATCATCATATTTCATGCTATCATCAACCTAGGGCTCTGATACCACTTTTGTAACACCCCAAATCCGCGGGGACTCGGGGCGCTACGGGTTGAGACCTCATAATGGGTCCCGACCCTTAGCCTGACAACAATTTCACCGGATCTTGCAACAAGACACAAATAAAGGCCAAAACAAAATACATTTTTATGCAATGCAATGAAACCCGAAACCATACAAACAAAAGACTTCAGCCGAGATACAACCAAAAGACCAAATGCATACACACGGCTTACCATACATAATGAATACAAAACTCAAACACGACTCCAACGAAAACCCAATCCTAAAATGTACGGAACCCCGGCTGCCCACTCTTCCGGATCTCTCGGCCGCATTCCTAACTTGCAAGCGAATCTACAACAATCGGTATAAAACTGTTAGCTAATATTCGAGGCATTAGAATCAAGCTGAAAGGCACAAACATAAGTCAATCATCATAAACACTCAATACCCTCCCAAGCACACAAGTCCGGTTTATTATCTTATTATTTTTAAGTCATATCCCATTTTAATTCAATTTAGGTGGTGACACGAGAGTCACCAAAACTCACCTCGGTCCCTACTTACCGGCATGGAATGGTACTGATGCATCCGACCGTCTACCAGCACGGGATAGTCGCCAAGAACCTCTAGCTCTCGTGGGAGCTAAGCAAGTTTTCACCGCCCGTTATCATACACTTGGGCCAAATAATATATAAAGGTCGGTAATCCTATTTCCGGTTTAGTTGTTATAACATAAACAATAAACACACACCACCAAACACACATCAATGTTAATACAAGGAATACGAGCTAAGTAAGTCTGGAGACTTACCTCGTCCCAAAGCTAAACCGATCAACAAAAGCTTTGAACTTCCCACTGGAAGATACTCAACTCTTGGCCAAAACAAGGCACAAGATCAATATTTATCTCTCATGCTAGAAGTCCTTACACTTCTAGCCCAAATGACCTCTATAAGGTCATACAACTCACAAGTTAGGATAACACGTTCCTAGTCTCGATACTCTCACAATGAGCTGTAATCCCAAACATCAAGCTTAGAATCAACATCAATCCATCAAACAATATCAAATCCTCAAAACTCACCTAAGGTTCATGGCCACTACTTGGCATTCACTCTAAGTTATGCTAGATCCAACCTAGCATGAAACTACTAAACATAACTAGATCGAGGAAGGAGGTACTCACACGAGGTCGAAGGCGGAAGATGATCTACGGATGTCGAGATGGATTCGTTGGCTTTAAATAGGGCGCTTCCAAACCTAGCACCAAACTAAACAAATTTAGCATAGCTAAATTTGGACATACTACATAGTATATATAAACTATAAGAATACCCCGTAATTAAATCCGAGTTTAAAAATCTTAAAAACACTTTCCGTGCAATTTATACAATTTTAGAAACTTGGTCATAATCCGCAATTAAATCTTCGGGCCATAAATCCGAAATAAATCCAACAAAGGGAATAATTGATAATATATATAAATATGAAATAAACTCGTATTTAAAATACAAGGTTAAAACCCGTAAAGACATTTTCTGAGCAAATTATACAATTCTAAAAACTTGGGTCATTTTTGATAAACAAAACCTTTGGGCCAAATCTGTAATTTACTCAATAAGGGCAATTCTGCAAATTCCAATAATCCGGGTAAAAATTGTAAATACAAAGCAGTGGGTCACATATGCAATTATACCAAAAAGGAGGGGCCAAATTTTAAATTAAAAGAAGGGTTTTAATAACCCGCTACGTTTGCTTAGAAAGGCGAAGACCATCCGCGCAGAGCGGCATTCCTCATCCGTCGACAGAGGAGGGTGACGGTTGTAGAAATCCGGCGAGGGAAAAGGTCAGGGCTTGTCCGGCGGTGGCAGCTTCGATCTCCGGTGGCTTGGTTCGAACTGCCTCCTTCAGCGCGAAGGGTACGAGCACAGATCCGCTGCTTTGGTCTTTTTCAGTGGTGGTTCAAACCCAGAATAGAGAAAGGTATTGGATTTAGATTGAGGTGGTGGTGAGGCTCGGCAGTGCAGATCCGGTGCAGGTGGCAATTGCGAGCTCCGATTCCGGTGGGTGGCGGTGGTACATGGTAAGAAGACAACCTGCAGAGAGTTACAAGTGGGGGGTTCTGGTGCAACGAAAGGTGAGAGAAGAGAGGATAGGCGGCGAGTCTCGGGGAGTGGCTGCAGAGGCTCCGGTGGTTGATAGAGACAGCTTCCGGTGGTGTGGCGTCTCTCCCTAGCGGCTGCAAGCCGTCTGCGATCCCGACATCATGGAAAGGGACGAAACAAAGAGATGAAGGCTGGGAGGATGGAGAGGGAGATGGTAAGCTTGAGGGTGAGACGAAGATGACAAATGATTCCGGTGGTGGTTGCAGAAAGGGGCCTAAGATGGTTCTCCGGCGTGGTCCACTCTCCACAGATGAAAGGCGGAAGAGACAGTGGGGAGGAGAGGAGCGTAGGAGATGGATGGGCCAAAAGCTTGCCTGTCGTTTGAAACGAGAGAGGGAAATGATGAGAGTTTGAGGCTAACGAAGGGTCAGGTGGAGAGGAGCATCATCACGGTCATCAGCCAAGGGAAGAGATGGAAAAAAAAGAAATGAATAAGAAAAGAAAATACGAAAAGAAAAAGAATTACTATATAAATTCTATCAAACTTAAATCCTAACGGGATTTACGAATCGGAACAACCTTCCGACCTTTTCCGCAAAATAATATATTGAAAAATAAACAACAATATATACTCGTAAAAAATATTGTTTACGATATATAAATTACTTCCGTAAAATTTTCTTGATAATAATATAATGATATAAATACGGATAATATATATATATATATCAAAACACGTAAAATTAAAATTACGACGTAAAATGCCTGGAAAATATATTTACGCTATTAAAATATCAATAAATATACGGAAAGATACTTATCGAGAACTCGCCTAGAATTTGGGTGTTACACCTATGACGCCGCCTGGCGCCAATGGCCCTTTCTCTTCTAGTTGTTAAGGCTACTCCGTCCTAACTCTCGACTCCTAGCTTGTTGCTCCCTTTTTCTTCACCTCACCCGTGCTCCCTTGTTGCCCCTATACACCTCGCCGAATCCTTGCAGCTTAGCATTCAGCCTAGCCGACCCCTTGGTCTCTTGCTCTCCTCGTGCCCTCTGCAACTACCTAGGCCATCACCTTGTCCCCGCTCGACCCTAGCTACATGAAACTTGCCTTGTTGTTTCAACTCCCCGCCCAAGCTACTCTTGCAGCCTCCCCGTTAGCTCTTTGTCCCTATGCAAGCTCACCCTTCGAGCCTCTATCTTTCCCTTCTTCTCACGTTCTCTCCCAGCAAACACCACCCTTGGAAACTGATACGGGGTTGAAGACGTTATTCCCGATCTAGATTAGAATTCCATGAAATTAATAACAAGAGAAAAATTCGGTCAAAATCTCGGACAAGATTCTTATTACGGGCCGAGATTTACTGAACTCGGACACAAAAGAACGTGATTTGATGGAATCATAATGGATAGATAAGAAGATGGTAATATGGATTGAAATTTTTGTAAATATAGGAAATTACAAATCAAAGTATTCTTGCAAAGAACCTTAACCAATTGGATCAAAACCCCTATACAAAGCGCTTACCTTAACCCTCTCTTCTTCAACCTTACACAAGCTTTCTAAATAAGACAAGAACAAGGAGGGACCAGAATTGATTAAGAGCACCAACCGTTAAGACGATTAACACACACAAGCACAACCTAGCAAGAACTTACTACGATTCAATCAAAGGCTCTCTTTTTTTATTGAATAGGAATGAATAAAACACAAACTTCATAAGCGAAGCAACGAGTATCTCACAATATTGTGGAAATAATAATCAAATCAATCTACCTATGAATCTCGACTTCTATGGCTATTTATAGACGAGATTCCTCTAGAAAAAATAAATAAAAGATAATCCTAAAAGATAGGATCAAAACCAAAAAGATACCTTCATAATTTTAAGAGCATTAAAGGTATTAAAATAACTAAAAGATAACTATGACTACTAAGATCACGAGTGTATCTTATAGATCTCGACAAACGCAAATCTAGGTCTGAATCTCGGGTGAATTTATTGCCTCGGGGCCGAGATTTTTTCACCGGTTCTCTTAAGTCTCGTTCTAGTCACTTTCCTTGCTTCTTTAATCATCTTTGCTCTTGTAAGGTCCTTGCGTAGTAGACAACAATTTTTCTAAACAAGACTTAGACAGAAGTGGAGTCTCTTTAGGCGTACATGTTGCCAATAAGCTAGCAACCTCTTCTTGGATGGCCTTTGAAGATGACAACTCCTTCTCCTTCAATGTCTTTTCACTAGCTCTAGTGATTGGTCCTTTAAGAGGTGTTGGGGATGGTCCCACATTATACTCCCCTTCTTGAAAAGGATTCATCCTCAAATCATTACCATGCTCATCACTAGACTCAAAAGGACTCAAATCTCCTACATTGAAGGTAGGGCTTACTCCATATTCCTCCGAAAGCTCCAAGACATAAGCATTTTTGCCAACCTTGTGCACCACTTTAAACGGTCCATCTTCTTGTGGAAACAACTTAGACTTCCTCTTCTCCAGAAATTGTTCTTTCCTTAGATGCAACCAAACGAGATCTCTTGGTTTGAATAACATTTCCTCCTATTTGCCTTGGTAACCACGGCTTTCCCTTTCTCCTCTAGCCTTATGTGTGCCCTCTCATGCAGATTCTTGATGAATTCCACCTGTTTTCTTCATTAAAATCTACTCGTTCCTCTATAGGCAACGATAAAAGATCAAAAGGGGCTAAAGGATTCAATCCACACACACACTCAAAAGGTGTTGGGTTAGTAGATGAATCAATGATTCGATTATATGCAAACTCAACATGTGGTAACATATCTTCCCAAACATTCAAATTATCCTTCAAAGCAACCCACAAAAGAATAGATGGACACAAATTAACAAGTTCAAGCTAAGGGTCACCATTGTCTCAGATAGTACACATATTCAAGCTAAATGCAACTAAGATTTGATATGACGCAGATAGTACACACCATAAAAGATCCGGTCGATGGTAAATGTTCATCTATAAACAATAGGAATTCGTGAGGTTCTCGTAAGATGATAATATTTTGCATTTAAAAAACTTTATAAACAATATGAATTCGTGAGGTTGTCATAAGATGATAATATTTTACATTTGATCGACGTTACCTATATGACACATCAAAGAATAGATGGACACATATCTCAAACATAAGATAATAATGTTTTGCATTAAAAAAAACTTGTAGGTATTTATATATTGGGCATGCATCTCGGGTTCAATCCTAGATATAACTTTATCATGTATAGATTTTCTTGTATAAATTTGTGAGATTGTCATAATTGTCCATATATGAAAGCTCCAACTACGGACCTTGTAAGACTCATTGGGTCATTTATTTGTGCAAATGCAAATAAACAATAGGAATTCGCCTTGATCATCTAGACACAAGAAGGAAATATATGGATGCTTGAATGAAAAAAGAAAAGGAAACATACATGTGCTAGAAGAATGAAAGATTGCTCTTTCTCTGCTAAGCGCTAACACGTTTCCTGGATGCTCGAAAGATAAGTGTCACCACAATCTATGGATGCTCGATTGGTGCTACGACTAGTAAGAAATCTTTCCTTGTTAAGCATCACCATAAAAGATCCGGTTAATGGTAAATGTTTATGTAAATACAGGAAGAAAATATATGTATGCTCGAATGAAAAAAAGAAGGGAATTATAACTGCCCTAGTCTTTGTCTACTAGAATGATAGAAGAAGAATAAAAAAAGAGCTTGGCATTATTTGATGGATCGATGGAAGAAAAAGAAAGAAGAGAAAGATGGAAGAAACAATAAACAATTGTTGGATGGGGAAAGAAGAAGAGAGAAGGGGCTCGAATGAAAGAAGAGGGAGAAGTATTTGTTTGGTTTGTGCCGAACGAAAGAAGAGGGAGAGCGTTTGGCTTTGTCTGGTTTCGGCCGCAACTACTCAAATTAAGAAGAGGAGGAGGGAGACGTCTTGGCCTCTTGTAAATAGGTAAATAGAGTTTAACGGAACCCGAAGTTCTAAACTGTTGTTCCTTCAAATTTTTTAAAAAATAACAAAGAGCCCGAAGTTTAAAATTGTGGGTTCCTGTGAGATTCCAACTACCACTTACATATATTAAGGACATCTTTGATCCTAATAAATTCAAAGAACCCACAGTTTTAAATTGTGGGGTTATTGTAAAGTAATTGAACATCTCTTCATGTATTAAGGGCATTGTTGACCGTAAAAGAAAATCATAAGTACCACGGTTTGAGATTGTCGGTTCTTTATATTTTTAATTGAAAGAATTTGGTCAAATGGACTCTTTTTTTATTTTCTTTTGTTTTATATACCCCTCTATTTTTACCACTTTCATTAATGTTAGGTAAAAATATTTAATTTCCTTCTATTAAAAAACGAAACAGACATATATGGTTTCTAGTTGAGTTTCTAGTATGATTTTCTAGTTGAGTTTCTGGTATGAGTATCTGGTATTGTTTCTAGTTGAGTTTCTGGTATGAGTTTTTTATATGAATTTCTGGTTGAGTTTCTAGTTTGGTTTCTAGTTGAGTTTCAGGTATGATTATCTGATATGAGTTTACGGTATGGTTTCTGGTTGAGTTTCTAGTATGGTTTTTGGTTGAGTTTCTGGTATGAATTTTTTGGATGGTTTCTGGTTGAGTTTCATGTATGGTTTCTAGTATGGTTTCTATTTGAGAATCAAAATAAAGAAGTTGTATGGCATGCTTGTTAATTGATTGAATTTATGTTGTAGGTACCTTAATGATTAAAACCTAGGAATCTATCATTTTCACTTTTTAAAGTTTGATGTGTTTTGAAGCTGTGAACTTTAAGACAAAGATCTACAAACACAAAGGTGTGAAGTAACATGAATATAAAAGGGAAAACAACGTTACAAAGAATGACCCATTTTGATGACGTCTATAAATGTTTGGTTCTGAAGTAGATGTCATGAAGGATGGTTCTGCAACTCAAATTAAAACTACAATAGGTTTTAATCATTAAGGTAGCAACAATATAAATTCAACTAATTAACAAGGACAAGAGTAATCATTAAAGCAAATATACAAACCTCCCAAGAGTATCTAAATTGAGAGAAGGATGGTTTGAACATCATATGCTGAAGATCACTTGTTCTGTTGATAGGTGCTGAAACCACTATCTTATTTAGGTAGTTTAAGCATGTTCTTAGAGTCAATTGGTTGTATTTTGTTGCCAAATGTGTAAGTCCAGCTGAAGAAGTGAGCAATGAAGAAATCCAAGGATTTAGCAACAGTTGAAAAAATAAGGGAAGCAAAGAGAAGTATAAGACAAAGTCCTTGTTGAAGAACCGTGCCCACGGTGACACTAAGCCGCAGCCGCGGCAACTGTAAAGTCCAAAAGAACTGTGTCACCGCACCCGCGGCGACACTGTGCCGCGCCCGCGGTGATTGCACTTGAAGACCATGCCAACACTCCTACGCCCTTGATAGTGTACCAGAGGAAGCCTAAGAGCTTGTGTCACCGCACCCGCTTGGGCCGCACCCGCGCCTAGACAATAGAAAATGAAAAGCTGAAGAGTCCAAGCATTTCAAGAGCTTTGAAGAACCCGCCGCACCCACGTCCCTCCGATGGCGCGCCCACGGCTAGAATAAAGATGAAGCGTTTTGTGTTGTTTTGCACTATCGCATCTGCGGCTGTGCAACAATCGTAATAAGTTTGGTTGTTTAGACTCTCACTTTATGACATTTAAGGTGACGACTTAGGCTACCTATTTACTGCAATTTAGTGTCCTAAGTAGTATAAATAGAGATGTTAGGATGATGTTAGAATCATCTCTTCCACATCCAAAACCTCTCTTTTAGTATTTGTTTCATAGTTTTGTAATGGAGTGCTAAAGTATCCTTGCTGCATTTGGTTGAACTGAAGCTTTCATACAAAGCTGGTTGCAAGTTATTTTTAATTGAAGTTTATTCTCAAGTATATTTGTGTTATATTTCTTGCTTCTAACGTTGTTTGTATGTTGCTTTCTACCTAACTTGACCATCTAAGTAGCTTTGTTTCGTACGAAGTGCTAAGGTTTGTTGGTTTTGGGTTCGAGTCACTAATCCGGTAGCAAACATAATAGGCATAAGTGGGTTGAAAGTGTCTTTGTGAAAAGGAATATAACTTTATAATAAGATTAACGGGTTATTTGTCTTTTATATACCTTTTTACCCTTGTTTGAATGCTAACATTATATTTGATCTTGTAGGTTTACGGATTGAGTTTCTTGTTAAGTTATATTAAGGCTACTTGACTTAATATATACGTACGATAGTATGAGGACAATTACTTGAAGGCTTCGGAAAGAACTAACCAATTTGTGTGAAAGTGGATAACCAACCGAGTGTAGTGTTTTCTCTACCTTCATATCATTAATCCTTACTCCATTGAATACTTTTGTCTTGTCACTTTAACAATCATCAACCCCCCCCTCCCTTGTTACGTATAATTGATAGTTTAATCGCGTTTGTGCTTTATTTACTCTCTATATCTCGCTTGGGTTCGACCCCTACTTAATCACTATACTACTTTTAGTAGTTGAGTTCGGAATTAAATTTGATAAGATATAAACGACCATTGGAAAATATCTTTGTCAAATTTGGCGCCGTTGCTGGGGAGATTAGAGTTTTAAAGTCTTTGTTATTTTTATTATCAATTATTGGTTAGAACCATTTATATGGTTCAAACTCGTGCTACTAATATCTCTTTTGCCCCTTTTGATCCAGAAAAACCTACAATAGACAAAGGAGAGACCGTCAGAACGAACAAGAAGCAATGGCGAATCGAACACTCAAACAACTCACCCGACCGATTTGACTCAACATCCTCTTGCGATGACCATTCCAGCAATTGGAGAAGGAGTCAACTTTGAGATCAAGTCGGGCTTGATCCACTTATTGCCATCTTTCCATGGATTAAGTGGGTAGGACCCGATCAAGAACTTGGGGAATTTTCACACCGTTTACATGACCATGAAGCCGGTGGGTACGGATTTAGGCTGCATAATTACAGCAATTTAGGGTTGACAATCGTGGTACTCCGGTGGCCAAAATGAAGATTATCATAGAAACACTAGGTTGGTGCAAAAGTGGACTTGAGTGATGTGAGAATTGGTGAGATTATCATAGAAAAAAGAAGAGTGGCAAGGTGAAAACCCAGAAGGGCGCCTTGGCAAAATGAGTGAAAAATCCGAGTGATAGGTTCATTGTTCGCTCAAAAGTGTGTGTGCAAATAAGCTTTAAATTTATACCAAGAATGAAAGCATTAGAGAACCCGCAGTGTACGGATCAATCGCAATATAGGCAAGTATTCCAGGGTCGATCTCAGGAACTTGGTGAAATCAAATCGATAAAAGAAATCTAGCTAAGACAATATGCAATAAAAAGACAAATAACGAATATGTATGCAAGAATTGGGAAACGCATATTCTATAGACCAAAGTATCCGATTGTGGTTTTCGATTCAAGACTTCTAAAGATCTATGGACAGAGCTGGGACTGCAAAGGAAATATGTTTCAAAAATGGGATAGCTTACGGTGAGGTTCACTATCCACTTATCCCAACCGAAAGTTTCTAAATAAAGGATGTTGAGTCTCTATAAGATAGAGACCTAAGGGAAGGAATTATACTCTCAAACCAACCACTCATCTAAGGGAATTAGGTTAACTCATAAAGGTAAAGGATTGGCACACTCGAACCTTAATAGAGGGTGTTGAGTCCTCTATTACCTAGAACTTATCATCGTTGGCAACCAAACAAGGGAATCACCGGGTAAGTCTCTTCCCACGCTCGGATATAGGTTAGGAAGGTTCAACAAGGCTAGGTCTAAGAAATCTTTAACTTTGGTTTAAGGATAAAGCAACAAAGGTACGACAGAAGGAAAATCGGTTTGTGCTTCGTGGAAAATCGGTCGATCTCCTCAAGAACAGCCCGATGTTTCTTCTCTGCAAAGGTAAAACTCAACTTTCAGGGTTCAATCTCAACGTCAGGTTCATTCTATCATCATCTTAACCACAATCTTCGACCAATCACCCTAGAATCACATGTGTTTTAGCCATTAACACACATTGTTAGAATCAAGATAGATATTGAATCAAGAAAATTAAGAAAGTGTTGAATCTTGAATAAAACGAAACAAATCCTTAACAAAGGTTCTTCAATCTCAAAAACTAAATAAAAGACAATAAAACTCCAAAACTTGTGTTCACAATAACAAAAGACTCAAAAACTAGAAAAACCTCTCAAGAACTTCAATCTTTCTTCGATCTTCAATGCCGAATCTTCAAAAGCGTTTCTCGTTCTCCTTCCTAGGGTTTCTTCAATGCCTCAGCTTGTAGTTGGATGCTTTTGGATGTGGAGAGACGTCCTTTATTTATAGGGAAAAACTAGGGTTGTAATTCTTTATCTTTTGAAGACTCCTTGAATGAATCGGACGATTTAAGATATAAATTGGTCTATCTTATAAAAATCGGCCGATTTATTCTAAAATTGATCCGTTTTTCTCTTTCTGCAGCGTGTTATCTTTTAGCTCTGTCTTCTATCTTCTTTTATGATTTCTCCTCATATATTTTCCTATCTTTTAGCCTCCTTCCTGATCCATTATAAGGTTAAGTCCGATATTTATCCATTTCCGCATCCAGACTCCATCATTTTACCTACAGTTCAATCAAGAACTCGTGTAGACCTCTATCCTTGAAATGTACATGAATATAGACTTAAAGGCACATGAATCTCATCAAATGTATGTAAAATTGAGGTGAAATACTCGCAATATGCATGAATATGATAGCATATAATTCATGTCAATATTCATCATTTTGACGTTGGCGACATAAGAAGAGGAAATACAAGGAGGGATCCGGGTAGGACACTCTTGGAGCAATAAGGATGGTAGTTTTTCTCTTTTCACATCACTGTTATAGATTTTTGATTTTTGCTCTTTTGCATGCTTTGTTTCATTGCCTTTCTATTTTCATCATGCTTCCTGAGACTTTTTGTTTCACAATGGATAGATTTTTTGTTTACTCGGGATGAGTAAGAGTCTAAGCATGAAAGAATTTGATAGGTGATGGAATCACTATCTTATTTAGGTAGTTTAAGCATGTTTTTAGAGTCAATTGGTTGTATTTTGTTCAACTATGTAAATCCAGCTGAAAAAGTGAGAAATGATGAAATCCAAGGATTTAACAACAGTGAGAAGAAGAAGAAGGGAATCAAAGAGAAGTCCAAGACGAAGTCCTTGTTGAAGAACCGCGCCCGCGGCGACTTTAAAGTCCAGAAGAACTATGTCACCATACTCGCGGCAACACTATGCCACGTCTGCGGTGACTGCACCTGAAGACCATGTCAGCGCCCTTGCATCCTTGCCAACGTCCTAGAGGAAGCCCAAGCGCATGTGTCACAACACTTGCGGTGACACTGGGCCGCACCAGCGCCTAGACAACAAAAAGTCAAAAGTTGAAGAGTCCAAGCATTTCAAGAGTAGTGAAGAACCCGCACCCACGACCCTCCCATGCCGCACCCATGGCCAGAATGAAGATGAAGCTTTTTGTGTTGTTTTGCACTAAACCACACCCGCGGCTCCCAGACGCCATGCCCGCGGCTGTGCAACAATCGTAATAAGTTTGGTTGTTTAGACTCTCACTTTATGACATTTAATGTAACGGTTTAGGCTGCATAATTACATCAGTTTAGTGTCCTAAGTAGTATAAATAGAGATGCTAAGATGATGTTAGAATCATCTCTTCCACATCCAAAACCTCTCTTTTAGTATTTGGTTTCATAGTTTTGTAATGAGTGCTAAAGTCTCCTTCCTACATTTGGTTGAATTGAAGCTTTCATACAAAGCTGGTTGTAAGTTCTTTTTAATTGAAGTTTATATTCAAGTATATTTGTGTTTTATTTCTTGTTTCTAACGGTTTGTATGTTGCTTTCTACCTAGCTTGACTATCTAAGTAGCTTAGTTTCATACAAAGTGCTAAGGTTTGTTGGTTCCGTGTTCGGGTCACTAATCCAGTAGCAAACATAATAGGCATAAGCGGGTTGCAGGTGTCTTTGTGAAAAAATATACAACCACATAATAAGATTAACGGATTGTTTGTCTTTTATATACCTCTTTATCGTTGTTTGAATGCTAACATTATATTTGATCTTGTAGGTTTACGGATTGAGTTTCTTGTTAAGTTATATTAAGGCTGGTTGACTTAATATATGTGTATGATCAGGATGAGGACAAATACTTGAAGGCTTCTTTTGAAACTAACCAATTTGTTTGAAAATGGATAACCAACCAAGTGTAGTATTTTCTCTACCTTGATATCATCAATCCTTACTCCTTTGCATACTTTTGTCTTGTTACTTTAACAATCATCACATCCTCCCTTGTTTGTAACACCCCAAATCCGTGGGACTCGGGGCGTTACATGGGCTAGGATCTCACAATGGATCCTGACATAGCCTGACAACAAGTTCACTGGATCTTACAACAAGGCACATATAGATTGAAACGAAAACATAAAACTGTATAAGATATACATCAAAAGGTTTACAACATCACAGCCGAGTACAAAAGGGCAAACATAAACATCCAAGTACAAAACATCCCATATCTCACGAACAACCTAGTGTACATGAGTTCTGTGCTAATCACCCTGTCTGGCTCACTATGCAGTCTTCCTAACCTGCAGATCATCAACAATACGGTATACACCGTTATCTACATAAATGAATAAGAATGAAGTAATAACACATACACACACCAACACATTACAATATGAAATACCACACACACATCCGTTTATTATCTTTACTTAAGTTATTCCATTACTATTTCAACTTATTTTGTGACACAAGGAGCCTAAAGAACCCCGTCTCTTCCTCCTTTTACTCAGGTTTTGCATGGGATCTACCTCCCCCTCAGCTACTGGCTTCCGAGCACCTCCTCCACTCTCGACAAGCTTTGACAGGTGGTCACCGCCCGGTTATAATATACTTGGGCCAATTAAGGTAATAAAGTGGTCAAACCTAGTCCGGTTTAGGTTATAAATGCAACAACCATATGAACATACACAACCATTACAACCACTCAAATCCACAACTAAACGCTAAGTAAGTTCCATGGACTTACCTGAAACACTCGTAAACCTGTACCACGTCACGGTTTCCCCTTGAGGAAACAATCAACGCCTGCAATAGCAAGGCACACATAATATCAAACGCTACAAAGGTTATGAGATGCATCTCCTACACCTCATAACCATAACCAACCTATAACCCACATCTAAACCTCAAGATCCTCAACATGCATACAAGTGCCTAAGGCACATTCTCATCATACATCTCATCAAGCTCATTGATGCGTCCTTGGACACGTCAATGAAAGATTCTGGATCTAGATCAAGCTGAAGCTCAACTACTCCTTAGTTGAAGTGCGAATGAGTTTGAAGGTAGGTTACGAAAGCTTAGAGATGGAGGCGGAAGTTGAATGGTTAAGTCGATCTAGATTGATCGGTCAAGCTTTGAAGTGGATCGGTTGAGTTGATTCTTGAAGAATCCTCGAATGTGGATGAGTTTGGATCGAAGATCCAAAAGAAGAACTTTGAGAGGATGGAGAGAGATTGATACTTAAGTAAGTAGGAGGAAAATACTTCTCAAATACTTAATCAAATTGAACATGTTTTACAAATGAGCCAAGCATCCCCTTATATAGTGGATGAAGGTCATACAAAGAGACGGAACTTAAATGACGGAAATAAAGTCGGAATTAAAGTTCCGAAAATGAAAAGCCTAAAAATATGAAAGATTGGGAATTTAAGTTTGGAATTAAGTTTCCGAATTAAATTCCGAAACCAAAAGTCTAATCTTAAATTCGGAAAATTAAGTCCCGGAAATAAAGTCTCGGAAATTAATATTCCGAAAATAAAAATACTTATTATTACAAAACGCTAAAATAGGAAAAATTCGCTGGAACGGTGCCAGCTTGACAAGCTTCTTGCCATGGTGGCGTAGAGACACGGTTTGCAACCAATGGGCCCGTGACAAGGAAGAGTGCGGGCATTGATGGAACCGGTAGCTTGGGCGATGGCCTTAGCACGGGAACGGGTGAGCAATCCATCAGAGCGAATTTGAAATGCCTCGTCTTCCTCATCTTGGGACATAGGGGTCAAGGGCGCATCATTCCCCCCATCTTGGATGTGAAACGTCCCCGTTTTACCTTCGTCAAATAGGGGCTCAATGTATGGTGCAAGATCCTTGACATTGAACGTCGGGTGCACGTCATAGTCATCCGGAAGCTCCAACTTGTATGCATTCAGGCCTTGGCGGGATAAGATGCGGAAAGGTCCATCACCGCGGTCCGAGAGCTTTCTTTTGCGGCGAGATGGGAAATGCTCCTTCCTTAAGTGGAGCCAAACAAGATCACCGGGCTTGAATGAGATTGGACGTCGGCCTTTGTTGTGTTGTGAGGCAAGTTGATCGGCACATCGTTGGAGTTGTGTCCTAGTCTACTCATGAAGCTCAATGATGTGAGCAGCACGACTTGCTCCGGTGATGTGTTCTCCGTCTTTGAGTGGGCGTGGAGTGAAGTCCATCGGGGTGCGTGGATTAAGGCCGTAGACAACTTCAAAAGGTGAAAGCTTTGTTTCTGAGTGTCGAGACCTGTTATAAGAAAACTCCACGATAGAAAGTAAGTCATCCAACTTGCGTGGGTTGTTCCTAAGGGTCGCTCTAAGTAGAGCGCCGAGAGTCCGATTGGTCACCTCCGCTTGATAGCTACTTGAAAACAACAAGTTGGTTCCAAGTTTTCCCCACAAAGTTCGCCAAAAATGACTCACAAACTTCACGTCCCGATCACTAAGAGTGGAACGTGGTATCCCATGTAAGCGCACAACATTGTCAAAGAAAAGTGTAGCGACTTCGCTAGCATTTTGTGTGGTCTTACATGCGATAAAATGGGTCATTTAGGAGAAACGGTCGACAACCACGAAAATGAAGTCATTGCCTCGTTTTGACATTGGTAGGCCAACCACAAAGTCCATAGAAAGATCCTCCCAAGGTCCCATTGGTATAGGCAAAGGAGAATACATTCCATCCGGACCTTGACGCGATTTTGCATGGTGACATGTGATGCAGCTTGTGCAAAACCGTGTCAAATGCGTGCGCATTCGGGGCCAAAAGAAGTGCTCTTGTAGAGCGGCGAGATTCTTGGTAGCACCGAAGTTACCACGACCCTCATGGGCCTCCTTTATCAACAAATGACGAATACTCGAGCGCGGGATACAAAGCTTGCCCGCAGGAATAAGTAGCCATCGTTAATAAAGAAAGACTTATGCTCTCAGAGGTCAAGGCATTGAGCGAATATATCCTTGAAGTCAAGATCTGTGGCATATAACTCTTTGAAAAGAGCAAATCCATGGATCTTGGCGTCCATATGCACAAGAAGGATATATCATCGAGAAAGGGTGTCGGCTACCACATTCTCTTTACCTTTCTTATGTCGAATGACATAAGGAAAGGTCTCAAGAAATTCTACCAGACTTGCATGGCGCCGACTCAAAGTAGTTTGACCCTTGAGATACAAAAGAGCCGCATGATCCCAATAAATCACGAACTCCTTCGGCCACAAGTAATGCTGCCATGTTTTTAGACAACGAACTAAAGCATAGAGTTCCTTGTCGGAAGTTGGATAGTTGAGTGAGGGACGTTTTTCGCTAAAGTAATCAATGGGCCGATTCTCTTGAAGGAGAACCCCCCCCACTGCCCACATTAGATGCGTCACACTCCACCTCAAAGGTTCTCGAAATGTTTGGGAGTTGGAGTAGTGGCGCATTACAAAGAAGGTCTTTGAGCGACTCAAACGCTCGAGCATGAGTGTCACGCCACTAAAATGTGACACCTTTATTAGTAAGCTCATGTAACGGTGCCGCTATCGAGCTAAAGTCCTTGACAAAGTGTTGATAGAAGCCTGCTAAGCCGAGAAAGGCTCAAACCATGGTGGTCGTAGTAGGAATAGACAACTCCCGAATGGCGCGAACTTTTGATTCGTCCACTCGTAGTCCGTCCTTAGACACGACATAGCCAAGAAAAATTGTTGTGTTCGAGCAAAAGACACATTTCTCCAAATTGACATACAATTGCTCTAGTCTAAGGCACTCGAGCACTTGGCGAAGGTGCTCGATGTGTTCATCCAAAGACTTACTAAAAACAATGATATCATCAAAGTAAACTACTACGAAAATTACCCAAAAATCGGTGCAAGACATGATTCATGAGGCGCATGAATGTGGACGGGGCGCTGGAGAGACCAAATGGCATGACAAGCCACTCGTAGAGGCCATGCTTCGTCTTGAAAGCCGTCTTCCATTCATCACCTTCGGCCATGCGAATTTGATGGTATCCACTCCGGAGATCGATCTTTGAGAAGATGGTGGCGCCATGGAGCTCGTCCAACATGTCATCGAGGCGTGAAATCGGATGATGGTACTTGACGGTTATTTGATTGATGGCTCGGCAATCTAATCACATCCGCCAAGATCCATCTTTCTTTGGCACAAGTATGACCAGTACGGAACATGGAGATAAGGACTCACGGACATATCCCCGGTCTAGGAGCTCTTGGACTAGGCGTTGTAGCTCCTTGGTCTCTTCTGCACTTTCACGGTAGGCGGCATGGTTGGGAAATGTTCACTCCAAAAGGTGTGTGCAAGCTTTAATATTTATACCAAGAATAATTGCAAATAGTGAACCCGCATTGTACAGATCGATTGTAATAAAAGCAAGAATTCTAGGGTCGAACACAAGGACTACGGTGAAACAAAGATTGGTAATTCAGGTTATCAATAACAAACACGCAACAAAGCAAAGCTATCAAGGATGATGTAATAATCAGGTAAAGAAAATACGGATTCTAGAGATTAAAGCATCCAGTTGTGGTTCCGACTCAAGATCTCAAAGGATAACGTGGACAAAGATGAGGTTTGCAGGGAAAGGTGTTTCTAAGGTGAGAATAGATCACCGGGTAATTCTCACTACTCATTATCCCAAACCAAAGATCCTCTCACCGTGTAAGTTTCAAGATACTAAGGAAAGGAAATAAAATCTCAAACCAACACACCACCCAAGGGGATAGAACTAACCTTTACCGGGTAAGTCTCAGGCTAACTCTCAAAGATGGGATGAAGGCACACTGAAATCCCAATAAAGGATAAACCTTTATTACCTACACTCATGATCTTGGGTAAACAAACAAAGGAATCACCGGCTAAGTCTCATCCTAGGCTTGCGTTGAACCAGGAAAGGTATAACAAGGATAGGATTTAGCAAACTGAAACCTCAACTCAGATAAGGATCAGGGTAGGGCTTGCCTCGCTCAGTTTATATTTCATCACGGCCGAGATGTTCTATGACTGACCGAGGTGTTCGTCGGTTAAGGTAAAGGCTCGAGCTTTCAGGGTCCACTGGGATAAAGGCTCATTCTATCATCGTCTTTCCCACAACTTTCAGTCAATCACCCTAGAATCGCATAAAGAACTTAGCCAACAATCATCATGATAGCAATAATCAAATATGTGAGAAAGGAATCAATATTCAAACAAGAAAACCTTAACACAAAGGTCTCAATAATTGAATCAAACAAACAAGCAATCAGCGTTCTTCAATCACAAATCAAGCTAGACAACAATCAAATCAAACTATGAAAATCTTACAAACTTCCTTCAACTTCCTTCAAAACTAGCTTTCTTCCTTCCTTGAACTTCAACCTTCCAAACTTCCTTCAAAACTCTGGAGAACTTTGCTCCTTGATCCGGATATTCCGATATAATTTAACCTTCAGAAATCAACCTCTTTATATAGGAGAATTTTCTTCCAGAGATAAGATATCTTAAAAAGATAATTTCCTTCTTCAAAATATCTTCATGTCTTCCTTGCTTCCAAAATATATCAGCCAAAAACGATCTGCTTCCTTTCCAGAAATCCATCCAAAAATATGTGATATTCACTTTCCAAAAATAGAAGATCTCAGCCAAAGATAAAGATCCCGTGTCCCGTCATCACTTCGCCTCGGTCCAGTCGATCCTGAAGATCACCTCGGTCGAGGTGGCACTGTAGCCAACCGAGGTAAATCTCAGCAGAGCTTCAATATCTCTAATTTGGTCCAAAATTAATCTTCCATCTCATTTTCATGGTTCCTGAGCTTCTTTTATAGCTCCTCAATGCTCCAGAATGTAGCTCCAATGACTCCTGAGCTTCCTTAGCTTCAGAACGTTCCAAAACGTACCATTTTCCCTACAATTACAACGAAACTAGGTGTAGACCTCGATTCTCATAAAGGAAAGACAAAACAACAATATAATCAAAGAATATACATCCATAAATGCAGATTTATGAAGATAAAACGTCCAAACCAATCCCAAAATATAGACTATAATACATGCTATCAAATTACCCCATACTTTGTAAGAGCCTAGTTGCTGAGTAGCTGAGAGAGTGAGCAGAGGGCCAGGAATTAGTCTGGACCGCCCCTGCATGACCTAGAGGGTGCCTCTGCGGTTTGCCTGGGCCGTCCCTGTGGCTCACAAAGTCCGCCCCGCGGCTTTGTGTGTTGCAGCCATCTTCTTTGACCCATTGACCCGTGCTTTATTCTTTTTACCCCCTTTATATACTTCATCTTCTCCCTTTGATGAGGGGCTCAGTTCCATCTCTCTCTCCTTACTTACATCTTCTTCTCTCTTCTCCCTTGGATCGTCTTGGTTGATCTTTTCTTGAGTTTTGTGAGTTTGTGAGAGCTTTGGATAGCTTTGCTTGGCTTTGATATTGATGATGTTGTTGTGCCTTGTGGAGCCAACTTGAGGTTGTAGCTCCAAAAACCATAAGAACAAGGCTTCAATAACTGAATCAATTATCAAACAAACAAGCGTTCCTTGGATCACAATCCAATGATACAATCAACAAAGAAGAGGATCTAAGAGAATCTTACAAAACCCTTCACAAAAGCTATAAAAGCTATCAACTTCCTTCCTTCAATCTTCCTTCAACCTTCCAAAAAGGTTCTTCAAATCTCCCCGCTGTAGTGGATGTTTTCCAACTATAAGCGGATGTCTAAGCACGGTTGAATTTGTGGAAAATCCAACCTTTTTTATAGGAAAATTACCTCCCAAAGATAAAAGATCTTAGAAAGATATTTTCCCATAAAATAGGTAAATTATATGAGCTAAATTATCTTCTTCCTTCCAGGAATCCAGCCTAAAAATATAAGATCCTCTTTCCAAAAATAAAAGATCTGAGCCAAGAATAAAATATATATCGCCGCGTCCAAGGTGTTCGCCTCGGTCGAGCAGCTCCTCTGGATCACCTCGGTCGAGATGGTACTGTAGCTGACCGAGGTGACTCTAAACTGAATGTAAAATCTCTTAAATCTAGTCCAAAGTGAATCTCTAATCCATTTCCATGCTTCCTGGATTCTTCCTTAAGCTCCTAAATGTAGCTCCAATGACTCCTTAGCTCCTTTAGCTCCATTTTGATGCAAAACGTGCCATTTTACCTACGATTACAACGAAACTTGGTGTAGACCTCGATTCCCGCAAAGGTAGATGAAACGACGATATAATCACATGATGTATGTTTATGTTTGGCTAGAGATGTGCTTCCTCTATGCCTTGTGATGTCGTATGGCGAGAGATGTGATTCCTCTACGCCTTTGGGTAGCGTTATGGCCCTGTTTTCTAGAGTTGATGATTCCTCCATGTTTATGCTTGAGGTTATAGATTTGTATAGGTTCTGACCTTCTGAGCGGAGATGTGATACCTCCGATAGAGAGAGTGAGTTATACCTCCGCTTATGGGTCCGAGAGGTTTAGGGATCTTGCAAGTTTCGGGACGAAACTTGTTTTCAGGGGGGGTGAGATGTAAGAGCCTAGTTGTTGAGTAGCTGAGAGAGTGAGTAGAGGGCCAGGAATTAGCCTAGACCGCCCCTGCGTGACCCATAGGGCGCCTTGCGGTTTTCCTGGGCCGCCCCTGCGGCTCACAGAGTCCGCCTCCGCGGCTCTATGTGTTGCAGCCGTCTTCTTTGACCCTTTGACCCGTGCTTTACTCTTTTTACCCCCTTTATATACTTCATCTTCTCCCTTTGATGAGGGTTTACCATTCTCAACTCTATCTCTCTCTCCTTAAGTACATCTTCTCTCTTCTCCCTTGGATCATCTTGGTTGATCTTTTCTTGAGTTTTGTGAGTTTGTGAGAGCTTTGGATAGCTTTGCTTGGCTTTGATGTTGATGATGTTGCTGTGCCTTGTGGAGCCAGCTTGAGATTGTTTTGGTGTGGTGTTGATCTTCTGGAGAGCTCAGCTTGGTGAGTTCCATAGCTTTTCTTCTTCCTTTCTTCATTTCTTCTTCTTTCCCTCTCTTTCCTTAGCCTAGCTTAGTTTCCTTAGGTTTGGATCATGTTTCAGCCATGTTTGGCTTGTTTTGATGTATATATATATATATGTATGTCCTATATGTGTGTTGTTGTTGGAGTGAAAAAGAAGTAAATAATCGAAGGAAGAAGTGAACAAAGGGCTAAGGTGGTGTCTCCTGCTGTGTAGCCGCCCCTGTGCTACCTTGCAGCCGCCCCTGTGTCGGCCAGGATCCACCCCTGCGCCACCTGTGAGCCGCCCTTGCGCCCACCTGCATCAATGAGGGTCTTCTCTTGGTTCTGCAGGTGTGTATACGCTTCTAGGCTTTCCTTAGGATGCCTTTGTTCCCTCCTCTCCTAGTGTGAGTGCATAGGATCATGCTAGAGGTGTGAGGATGTGCTTGGTTGAGGTTATGATCGGTTTTTGCCTTGTACGGCTTTAAGGACTTAGGTTGATGTTGGTTAAGGTTTTGAGGTTGAGTATGATCCGTTTAGATCCCTTTGGGTCTAGGTTGTGACCCTTGTGTTGTTAGGAGATTGATATATCTCTTTATGCCCTGTTTATAGGGTGTGTTGTCCCTCCAGTGTAGAGGTGATCGTGGTTGAGTTTGATCAAGGTTGAGGTAAGTCCGTAGGACTTACTTAGCTGTCATCCTTATATTGGGTGTTTGCATGAGTGTTTTGTGATTTATATGTTTGCTATGATAGCATGAGATGTCGTTTATACCGACCTATGTTTTATTGATTGCCCCGTATGCGTGGTTGTGATAACCTTTCCCTTTCATCCCGTCATGGAGTCTGGGAGGTTCTTTGATGTCAGGCCAGACTCACTTTACAAGAAGGGCACAATCCACTCCTATAGGGTACACGGATTGTGTGACCGATACTTGTGCAGCTGGCTAGCAGGCTTAGAGGCTAGGATGTATCGGTCCTCGTGTCACATAGTTTCATATATATTTATATATACGATTTGAGTGAATGACCGTTATATTGAGATGATAAAATGGGTAAATGTGTGAAAGCATGTTGATGTGTTTATCTTTCATTGCTTGTGATTGTTCTTATGCATTACTCTATATATGTGTATGGTTAGCTAATGGTTTATTACCATGTTGTAGATGCCGCACAGGATAGGCATGCTGTTGGGTGATCTAGCAGAGTGGCGGGCCGAGGACGTCTCGTACATAGGTTGTTGTGGGATTTTGGGTTTGTTTACCTTTCCCTCCTGCGCGAGGATGATCTTTTGTTACCTAATGCGTGAGGGCATTGTTGTTTATACTCAGCTATGTTGTTTTACCTTTTGGTTGTATAGTTTATACAGTTTTATGTATTTGTATTCATATCTGTCAGTGTCATATTGTAAGGTCCAGTGAACTTGTTGTCAGGCTAGGGTCAGGATTCATTGTCAGATCCTAGCCCAATGTGTCACTTCGAGTCCTGCGGATTCGGGGTATTACATACTTGTCCCTTGCTTGTTCCCATGCAAGATCCAAATCTTAGATACAAGATAGAATGGATTATAAGTCATCAAAAAGATCAATGAAAAACATTTCAAGACATTTTGATGATGTGCTCCATTCATAGATCACCCTAAGAGAATTCTTCATGGCAATTAAAATCAAGATATGATCAAAACATTTTATAAATATAAGAAAGGTGTTCATCTTTGCGTAAAATCATACAATGCATAATAAATCATATTTATCGAAATCAATCATGTATAATCCAGTTTAAACCACCAAGTCAATCAACATACTCGAGGTCTCAAGGGCTTCCAAAAGAGGTCAAGAAACGTGCCAGGGTGGGATGTATATAAGATAATGTGGTGCTAGAATCCGGGAATAGGATCGTACTTCACTTTCTTTGAATCACAACATCTTCCACCAATAAGCTTTGCTTATTTTCATTTTACTTTACTTTTTGAGAACATGGACAGAGGTGCACAATAACCGAAGCTAGGAGATCAGCAATCATCAAATTTCTCGAGATGCCTCAAACCCTTGATGCACATACCATGACCCGTTAGGACTATCGATCAATCCGACTTTGGAAAGACACAAACACCCGGCTATGTGAATGGTGCCGAGTTACTCATCATCAAGATCAACGTCCCCAAACCTAATTGTTTCTTTCTAACACTTTCAACCAATATCTCAACTTCACCTTCACTTGCTTTTTGTCACTTGCATCCAAATTCCCAGATAGGTAAAGGGAGGCAAATATGTATATGAGGGGCTAAAGCATGATCAAAAAGAAGAAGAAGAGAAATGAAGTGCCTTAATTATCCCGGAAAGAATGTGATGGAACTCATCATGTGGTGTCAACCTTCAAACCCAACATAATTTTGATAAAAACAAAGTATTAAACATGCTAGAATTTCAAACAAAGTATTTTGCAAACATATCATAAAACCTTTCGAGCATATAAAGATTTCAAAACCAATCTGCAAACAAAACCATCATCGAGGTCATATCCAGTTAAAAATTCATCTCGGTCGAGGTGTTATGATGGTGTCCGAGGTGTTCAACTGAGATGTGCCTCAATTTTCATGACCTCGTTTGGTCAAGAACGTTTCGGTCGAGCCAAAAAAAATTTTCAAACTGGTTTTTGACGTTTTTCTTAAACAGAAACCTGTTTGTATGCATGTAATGACAGATAAGCACATAGAGCCAAATAAGATCAAAATATCCATAAGAGTCATACAAGCCATAGTCAAGTAATACATCAAATACCCAATACTTGGGACACATTGTCCTAATGGGTCGAATATAAGTCATAAGAAATAAGTGCTCACCGGACATAGCTGAACCGCATAAAGAAATTAGAAACAACTCCCAGATAAGACCATCTCAGTTGGCGAAGAACATCTCGGTCGAGGTGCTTTGACAGCACCCAAGATGTGTCTCAATCAAACTCCGTTTTCTGAATTTCTCGAACGTCTGTCATTCCAAGTAGCTCCTGAGTTGTAATTTCTTCTTAGAGAGTATCTGATTCCTGTCTAGGAGGACGCAAAAACACGAAGCAAACTATCTAAACTAAGCTAGAACAGGGAAAGAAAGTAATACCTTGGGTTGCCTCCCAAGAAGCGCTTGGTTTAAGGTCGCTAGCTGGACCGTACTCCATACATCACTCAATGTACCTCGAATATCTTGGAGTGCTCATCACATCCGTAATAAAACTCTTCCAAGAAGGTTCCGGTTCCTAATTTCACTAGAAAATGGTAAGATCTCCCACATACAAGTTTGTACGGTTTGATTCTCACCGGAATCCTACCGGTCTTCCTATGCTTCCATGGGACATAATTAAGTTTTGCATCCCATCCTTTCCTCGATCGAGAAATCAGCTTCTCGAGAATCCACTTAGCTTCCATATCTCCAACTTGGGGATGACGTATGGTCTTTGTCATGTGAATGACCCCATACTTGAACAAAAGATACTTTATCGCCTTAAAGGTGAAGTGCTTGCTAGCTTCGTTCCTCGTAGTCCAAGAAATATCTTCTTTCAGTAGATATAAGGGAGGTTTCATCTTGATCTTAGGAGGTTCCTTCGGAAAAGACCTCCAACTCTTCGGTGCATCCCTGTAATGATTAGTAATTTCAAAGGAATTTTAAAGGGAGTAAGAGAATATGCCGGATCAAGCGTTTCAAGCTTTGGGATGAGAATCATGTCAAGAGGAGAGTCTGCACATGGAATCTCTTTTATCTTCTCCGGTTGTGCCTCAACCTGGGCCAATGGTTCAGCAGTTTGGCCAAGGGGCTTTACTCCTTCCTCTTTTTCTTCTCCAAGAACTTCTAGAGGAACATCGGGTTCAATAGGAGGAATATTAAAGACTTGGAATTCTTCCTCGCTGGATAAATGATCTTCCAAGGTTTTATAAGATTCAGAAATAGCGTTCATGTCGTCTTCCATCTTGTCCATCACTTTTAACATCTTTTCCAGCATCATTTGTATCCGATCCTTGGAAGTTTGTTGTGGAGGTTGCACTTGAGACATATAAGAGACTTTTCCTTGCTCATAAAATGTGTGAGGGGGATTAAGCTCATCCCAATATACGAGTTCATCCTCAATGGCTTCCTCTCTTTTTCTTTCGTCACTAAACCAATAATAGGCATACTTCTCCTCCAAATATTCATAATGGTCCGCCCTAGCAAGTTGTCTTGCTCTCCAAACTAGATCAAATGCAGGTTCATAGCGGCTCACAGCCATTGGAAATCCTGAAAACGACAAAACTCATAGGAAAAGATCAAATGGAAAAACAAAAGTTTCCAAGCTAGACAACCAAATACCGAACTCGGTCTTGACCAAGTCCCCGGCAACAGCGCCAAAAACTTGTTCGCTCCAAAAGGTGTGTGCAAGCTTTAATATTTATACCAAGAATACTTACAAATAACGAACCCGTAGTGTACGGATCGATTGTAATAAAAGCAAGAATACCAGGGTCGAACACAGGGACTATGGTGAAACAAAGATCGGTAATTGAAGTTGTCAATAACAAACACGCAACAAAGCAAAGCTATCAAGGATGATGTAATAATCAGGTAAAGGAAATGCGGATTCTAGAGATTAAAGCATCCAGTTGTGGTTCCAACTCAAGATCTCAAAGGATAACGTGAACAAAGATGAGGTTTACAAGGGAAGGTGTTTCTAAGGTGGGAATAGATCACCGGGTAAGTCTCACTAGTCACTATTCCAAACCAAATATCCTCTCACCGTGTAAGTCTCAAGATACTAAGGAAAGGAATTATAATCTCGATCAAACCAACACACCACCCAAGGGGATAAAACTAACCTTTACCAGGTAAGTCTCAGGATAACTCTCAAAGATGGGATGAAGGCACACTCAAACCCCAATAAAGGATAAACCTTTATTACCTACACTCATGATCTTGGGTAAACAAACAAAGGAATCACCGGGAAGTCTCATCCCGGCCGAGATGTTCTATGACTGACCGAGTGTTCGTCGGTTAAGGTAAAGGCTCGAGCTTTCAGGGTCCACCGGGATAAAGGCTCATTCTATCATCGTCTTTCCCACAACTTTCAGTCAATCACCCTAGAATCGCATAAAGAACTTAGCCAACAATAATCATGATAGCAATAATCAAATATGTGAGAAAGGAATCAATATTCAAACAAGAAAACATTAACACAAAGGTCTCAATAACTAAATAAAAAAAACAAGCAATCAGCATTCCTCAATCACAAATCAAAAAAGACATCAATCAAATCAAACTATGAAAACCTTACAAACTTCCTTCAACTTCCTTCAAAACTAGCTTCCTTCCTTCCTTGAACTTCAAGCTTCCAAACTTCCTTCAAAACTCTAGAGAACTTTGCTCCTTGATCCGGATATTCCGAGATATTTTAACCTTCAGAAATCAACCTCTTTATATAGGAGAATTATCTTCCAAAGATAAGATATCTTAAAAAGATAATTTCCTTCTTCAAAATATCTTCATATCTTCCTTGCTTCCAAAATATATCAGCCAAAAAGGATTTGCTTCCTTCCAGAAATCCATCCAAAAATATGTGATATTCACTTTCCAAAAATAAAAGATCTCAGCCAAAGATAAAGATCTCGTGTCCCGTCATCACTTCGCCTCGGTCCAATCGATCCTGAAGATCACCTCGGTCGAGGTGGCACTGTAGCCAACCGAGGTGAATCTTAGCTGAGCTTCAATCTCTCTAATCTGGTCCAAAATTAATCTTTCATCTCATTTCCATGGTTCCTGAGCTTATTTTATAGCTCCTCAATGCTACAAAATGTAGCTCCAATGACTCCTTAGCTTCCTTAGCTTCAAAACGTTCCAAAAGGTGCCGTTTTCCCTACAATTACAACGAAACTAGGTGTAGACCTCGATTCCCGTAAAGGTAGACAAAACAACAATATAATCAAAGAATATACATCCATACATGCAGATTTATGAAGATAAAACGTCCAAACCAATCCCAAAATATAGACTATAATACATGTTATCAAGCAAAGACGCGCCGAGCACCAAGTCGATTTGGTGCTCAATTCCTCGGATTGGTGGCAAGCCGGGTGATAGTTTGTCGTTCAAAATATCCTGAAATTCGAACAACAACAATGAAACCTCGTGTGGCACGTTACTCGGGTCATGAGAAATGGATAAATAAAAAGGGACAAGTAAGAAACGAGGAAACTTACCTTCCATGACCGGTGTCAAATCATGTCGTCGGGCCAATAGGATTTGTGGCTCACATCGCCCTTGAATTGTAGGAGCCGGAGGTGCATTTGTCGGGACAACACTCTTATTACCTCTTGCTTCGGTAGCATGAACCTTGGGGCCGGAGGTACGGGATCCAGAAGTATGAGCATCCACAACATCGGGAGCGAGTCGAGGAGGGTCCGATATTGCCGGCGCTTTAGTTGTGTCATCGATAACTTGTTATCTCTTTCGTTCTGCATATTCAACTAAAATTTCTTGCGGAGTCATAGGCAAAAGTGTGATCCGTTTTCCATTATATTGGAACATGTACCGGTTGAGATAACCATCATGAAAAGTTTTACGGTCATATTGCCATGGTCGTCCCAATAATACATGTGTGGCGTCCATTTTGTTAACATCACAAAGGATCTTATCAACATAGGCGCCAATAGAAAACTTCACCCATGCTTGTTGTGTGACGGTGTCACACGCCTTATCGGAAATCCATTGGAGTCCGTAAGGTTGTGGGTGGGGGGTTGTAGGCAACTTAAAGTGTTTCACCACTTTTTCGTTGACAATATTACAACACAAACCCCCATTGATGATAAGAGATAGACTAGTGTTATTGACCAAGCAACGAGAGTGGAAGAGATTCTCGCGTTGGTCAATAGGGATATGCTCTTTTATAGCCAAAATACGACGAGAGACTAGAGCAAACTTACCCGGTTGTGCCGGACCGCAAGCAAGTTGGTCGTCGCAAGGCTCCATGCCATAGTAGGGGTCGGCATCGTGGCCATATTCCATGAGGATATCACCATTATCTTCCTCTTCACCATCGTCATATGATGGGTTTGCAAACATCACCGCTTGGTGTTTGGGAAATCACGTTGGACATGACCAAACCTGCTACATTTGTAACACACGGGTTCTCTTGGGCGGGCCACCATTTGAGATCCTTGTTGGGGTCGACCCGGGGGCGTTTGTGGTGGAGCAACGGTGCCAAGGTACGGTGTTTTCTCGATAGCCGCTTACTGGGTGGGTTGATTCATCCGTGGTGATCCTTTAGCTACTCCGGAATCTTGAGGACTAGAAACATCTCGAGAACGGGAAGTAGTGGTATAAGAATATTGACTAGTGGAAGAATTATACCTTGAATATCGCGGCATTTTGAGTTGTTGCTTGTGAAGTTTCATGGTGGCGTGACATAAGGCTCCCAAATTCTTGTATTAGACTATCTCAAGGGGGCGCCGGATTGATGGATTAAGGCCGCTCATGAATTTGGTTCGAAGGGCGGAGGCGGAGGCCAAGATGTCGGCCTTCATATGCATGTCCTCAAGTTTGGCTAAGTAAGTCACCGGGGTTAGACTTCCTTGTTGGAATTCGGCAATTTATAAGCGCATGTCGTTTTTGAAGTCGTCGGGCACATACTTCTTAGTCATGACATAGATCAATTAATCAAATGTCGCAACCGGTGCTCATTCTTGGTTCTCACGGTTGGTCTCGTACCGGTTCCACCAAGATTTGGCATCACCTTTAAAGTAAAGGGTTGCCACTTCGATTGTCTCATACCCCTCATAATGGCAATGCTTTAGAGCTCTTTTCATATCCTGTGTCCGATCAAGAAATGCACAAGGGTCATATTCACCATAAAAATAGGAAATTTAACATTACCTTCCATACGAGCTCGGTAGGGATCCGGTTGGGGTGCTGTCATGTAGGCCTCTTTGTGATGGGCTCGCCGGTGGCTATCGTTATGCCGTTGGCGCCCATGATTAGGCTGTGCACGCCTTGGTGGGTTAGGAGGAGGCAACCATTCTTCTCCTCGATCTTGGTTCTCCAAAGGCTCTCGGATGGGTGGGTGCCATGGACGGACATGTGCTACCCGGTCCAAGTCCGAATCATCGTCGGAGAACTCGTTAAAGTCATCTCTCTCGTCATACTCTTCATAATCATTGTATATCGGTTGCCGGCTATGCCGTTGGCGGCGGTGTCCAGACCGATCATTCTCGGGACATTGAGAGCGATCGTTTGTTTGATGCAGGTACCGGTCCTCAACCCAGGAGGGACGGTTGGTACGTTGGGCACTAGATGGAGGGGGGAAGTGCCATACCTACGCCAATTGTGCTCATAACGCTTGTGTCGATTCTCCGTGTCCACATATAGCAAATCATTCGGAGAAGGGTCAAGTTGCATGTCACCTTCATTATGGGACTCATGACCGTCATCTTGTAAGGGCCTTTGATTTTCAATGACGAAGGCAAGCCGTCGACCGTTAGATGGTTTGGCTCCCAAGATACCTTTGCCTTTGCGACGTCCATCGGACGTGGAAGCATCAACCAATGTTCCATTTAGGTTCGGTGGAGCGGTCGTAAGGGTAAGCATTTCTGCCCTCAAAGCTGCAAGTTCTTGCCTAAGAGAGGCATTTTCTTCGGTTAAGGTAGTGAGCTCTTGCCTTTCACGAGATTCCTGAGAATTTTCCATTTCTACGTTAGTCATAACTCCAATGTGAGACAAACAATTGCAAGCAATCAAATGAACAAGGTGACAAGTTAAGTCAACGTTACCCAAGTTCAAGTGCGTTAGGGTTCTACCTTTGGGAAGGTTGTGTGGCGGTTACGCAAGTAAGGAAAATCCAACAAATTTGAACCAAAATGCACACAAAATCAAGAGATAATTTGCAACGTGTAAGAAAATGGAGAGATAGGAAATGGACGGATTGTTTAACGGCAAGTTTTACTTGCTTTGGTCTTTGACCTTTTTGAAAAATCCGATTTTTCGGATGGACCGGTTTGCCGGACGTCTTTTAACTTTGTTTTTGTGGAATTGTTTCTTTTTGAAACTTTGGGATGCAACTTTTGGAATGCAAGAGGTGAATCCACTTTTTCTTTTGAAACAAATCCGTTTTTTTGAAGAGTTTTTGCTTGTTTTTGGTTTTTGGAATATCAAAAGATGCGATATCCGATTTTGTCAACAAAAAATCCCAAGAGATTGGTGAAACCGATTAACAAAGTTATCGGATTGGGTGAGGAAAAACGTTTTTTTATTAATGGTTTGATGGCAAACCAAAAATCTCCTAAATTTGCTTTACAAAATGGATCGAGATTTTTTTTTTTAAGAACGTGGATGAAAATGCGAAGAACGAGATGAAGATGTTGATGAACAAATGGCAAAAAGGATGAATATGATAACGCACAAAAACAAGAGTAAAGATAACTTAGCTTAGATCCATTTGCTCTGATGTCAATTTGATGCGTCTTTGGACACGTCACTAAAAGATTCCGGAGCTAGATCAAGCTAAAGCTCAACTACTCCTTAGTTGAAGTGTGAATGCGTTAAGGTGGGTTGCGGAAGCTTAGAGATGGAGGCGGAAGTTGAATGGTTGAGTCAATCTAGATTGATCGATCAAGCTTTGAAGTGGATCGGTTGAGTTGATTCTTGAAGAATCCTCGAATGCGGATGAGTTTGGATCGATGATCCAAAAGAAGAACTTTGAGAGGATGGAAGAGAGATTGATGCTTAAGTAAGTAGGAGGAAAATACTTCTCAAATACTTAATCAAATTGAACATGCTTTACAAATGAGTCAAGCATCCCCTTATATAGTGGATGAAGGCCATACAAAAAGACGGAACTTAAATGACGGAAATAAAGTCGGAATTAAAGTTCCGAAAATGAAAAGCCTAAAAATATGAAAGGTTGGGAATTTAAGTTCGGAATTAAGTTTTCGAATTAAATTCCGAAACCAAAAGTCTAATCTTAAATTCGAAAAATTAAGTCCCGGAAATAAAATCCCGGAAATTAATATTCCAAAAATAAAAAGATTTATTATTACAAAACGCTAAAATAGGGAAAATGCGCCGGAACGGTGCCAGCTTGACAAGCTTCATGTCATGGTGGCGTAGAGGCACGGTTTGTAACCAATGGGCCCGTGACAAGCAACGGTGCGGGCAATGATGGAAACGGTAGCTTGGGCGATGGCCTTAGCACGGGAACGGGTGAGCGGTCCATCGGAGCAAACTCGGAATGCCTTGTCTTCCTTATCTTCGGACATAGGAGTCAAGGGCGCATCACTCATCCTCAACCATACTAGCCTATCCGCATCTAAAGCCAAGGCCAAAGGAAAGGAAGGAAGGAAGGAAGGAAACATACCAACTAGGTATGCCCTGAATACGCACGGGCGGAAGCAAGAGGTGCAAGGCACAACAGCAGTGAGGCGCAAGGGCGGCTCACTATAGGCGCAGGGGCGGCTCACTACAGGCGCAGGTGCGGCTCAGGTCATGCGCAAAGGCGGATGGTGTGCAGAGGGTTGGTCCTCGACTTCTCTTCGATCCTTCTCTCGACTCTCTTCACTTCTTCACCACAACAAACGTACAAATACATATATACACATGTATGAACATCAAAACGTCCAGGAAAGGTCCACACAAGCCTATGCTTGTGAATCCTAAGCTAAAGAGGAAGATAAGAAACAAAGAAGAAAGGATGAAGATGAAGATGAAGACTCACCAACAGAACCTAAGCAGAAGGGAAGAAATAACAACCTACACAACCTTAGCCGACTCTCCACACCACAACAACAACATCAACCATCCTCGTCAATCCAAGCTTCAAGCTAACCAACTCTCTCAAAACTCACACAAAATCAAAGAACACCAAGAAGATGATCAAAGGAAGAAGAGAGGAGAAGAAGATAAACGTGAGGAGAAGAGGAAGGCTGGAGAAGACGAGGAAACTCTCATCCAGAAACAAAGGAAGCTTATATAGGAAGCTAGCCAAAAGCACGGGTCAAGAGTCAACAAAAGTGGTTGCAGCCGCACAAATCCACAGGGGCAGATCTGTAGGGCGCACGGGCGGCCACAAAATGTGTAGGGGTGGCTCACAGAGCCCGCAGGGGCGGCTCAGCCTATACTTAACACCACTCAGCACCTAAAAGACTAAGACTCTTACATTGTTACATATAATTGATAGTTTAATCGCATTTGTGCTTTATTTACGCTCTATCTCTCTTGGCTTCGACTCCTACTTAATCACTATACTAGGTTTAGTAGTTGAGTTCGGAATTAACTTTGATAAGATATAAACGACCATTGAAAAATATCATTGTCACTTGTCGAAGAAATAAAACACTACAAAGTCAACAAACAAGAGAAATCGTCTTCAAACCTAGCTTTGAACAGTAAAAAAAATAGGGGTACATTTACTGAATGAGTTTATGCTATGAGTCTACTTAGTATATCAATATGTGTAAAAGACTTACTTAGTGAATTTGGCTATTTAATTTCCGTCCTAACCCGTAGTTAATTGTACGACTTATATAATTAAAAAAACAAAAATTTATAATTTTAAATTACAATTTATTTGTCTAAATCCGTAATTTTAAAGTATGAGTAGACCACAACGCTAAATTCTTCCCTATTCTGCAGATTACTTTTCGCCAATTGTTTTATTTCTCAAGTTTTTATAACTATATAAAAAAGGCAAAAATGCTCTAAATAACACAACCTTTGCTACTGTTGCGGAAGGTGACACGAACTTTTAATATTGCGGAAAAAAACACGAACTATAGGGATGTGTTGCACTTTTTAGCACCAGTAATTAATCCGTTAAAAAATGTTGGACATTTTATAATTTGTTATAGTTTGGTAAGATAGAGATTAAAAAAAATAGTGAAAATGTGTAAAAAAAATTTGCGTTATATTTGATATTTATGTTTTACATAAGAAAAAAAATATAATAAATAAAAATATTATAAATTTTATAAGTTGGTAGGATAAGAATTTAAAATAGGAAAACATATAATGAAAATGTATACTTCTTTACAACAAATTACTTAAATTACATAAGCTACAAATTATAAAATGAAAAAAAAAATATTTTAAGTTTTTTTTTATAGGTTATAAATATTTGTTTATGTTTGATATTTATATTTCATATAAAAGAAAGAAAAAAGCAAAGCACAAAAATCTATTTTTATTTTATAATATATAGTTTATGTAATTTAAGTAATTTACTACAAATAAATTATAAATTTTTATTATTTGTTTTTCTTTTTAAAAATTTTATCCTATCAAAATAAAATGTATATTATTTTTTTTATTTTTTCGTTTTAGTTTTTTTTTAATTATTTTGTTTCTTTTTTTTTAATTTATATCTTACCAAACTATAACAAATTATAAATTGTCCAACATTTTTTTAACGGATTAATCACTGATGCTAAAAAAATGCAACACCCACTATAGTTCTTGTTTATTTCCACAATTTTAAAAGTTCGTGTCACCTTTCAAAACAGTAGCAAAGGTTATCTTATTTAGAGTATTTTTGCTATTAAAAAAGGGCAATTTTGATAACTAAGCCTTTTTGAAAAACTATAATAATAGCTAGACTTTTTAATGTTTTAATTAAGTAAATATATCTCAACCTTTTATATTTATTCTCAAACTCTACACACTCTTTTTTTAACATATACATTTACTAAATACAAAAATTGAAAAAAAGGTTAGTAAACCAAATTATTTATTAAAAAAATGAAAAGGACCAAGGGTGCATCTACCGTAATCCCCCATACTCGCATTTAATTGGGTTGTATCTTATCCTTTGGCTAGTTCAGGCTGAGTAATTAGTGTCCGTCATGATGGTTGAAGGGCACAAGTTTTAAGAGAATCTTTAATTCTATAGTTAAAAGTTAAAAACCTACTAATTACTTTACTGGTGCACAAATTATGCACATCAATAGGGGTAAAATAGTAAAAGAAAGACAACTCTGCGACAAAATTGTGCTTCCACCAACCCAACACACCATTTTACTTTTACAACGCTCTCGGTTCGGATCCAAGTCTCTTTCCCCAACGCCGCCATTGCACCGTCTTTCCACATTTCAAAGTCCACTTAAGGTACGAAATTAATTGAGTTTTGTATGGTAATCTTTACCATCTTCGAACGATTTGATCTTTCTTTCTCCAAGTTCTTCTAGTAGTTTCTCTACAGTACGCTCTTCAAAACAACTTGTGCTTTTCGTTTTTAGTAGTTTTTTTGGGGGGAAATTTACAGTAAATTTCAGCGAGTTTTATTGATCTCGATTTTGAGTTACTGGGTGAAGTGTGGAGGTTCTTCAGGGATTTGTTTTTTAGGGTTTTGATTGTTTGCTTAATGGATCGAATCGAATCTACTGTTAGGTCTTTTGTTACCATTATCTATTCTTCTTCTTGCTCGTATTTGATCGATCGACATCCTTTTATGTCTTTGAGATCTCATTATAAAGATAGCAGTTAATCGGCTATGAATTCGAGATCTTTGTATCTCTTCTGCCTGGAATCTTTGCCTTTTGAGCAGATTCCAGATAGGCCGACAAAGGCAGAAATTGAGATGATTGGATCTGGTTCCTGTATATTTCTGATAAGTTTCCCGTCTTTAATCAGCTGTAATAGGGGATATCATGCTTCTTTTTAGGAATACTTCTCTAGAACATAAATGTAACTTCAAGCTTAGAGCGCGACAAGTTCAACCTCAGTTGCTCATTCTTATGGGATGGAGGGTTAGTTATCGTTTAAACAATCTAGCTTGATAAAATTAAATGCTACCTGAACCTTACCCAATTAAATAGTTGATTCAGGAGCAGAATGCATCTTCATTCAGTCATTTGGTATTGTTGCAATTTATCAAGTGAAATCAATTATGGTGTTAAGGGCAGTGTGAATGAAGATCAATTGCAAGAAAACTAATCTTTTGAAGATCATAATTGAATTCACTTTTAGATTTTGTTTTCATAAATGGGTCTTCATTGGCATTGTTGCAATGTTTCTTATTTTCTTATAGTTTGTGGAATCCTATGTGATTTCTGTTGTTTGTTTTTTCTATGTCCTCATTAGACTTGCTGGAAAAGAGTAAATTACTTCATGGGTGATGGTCTTGGAAAAATAGAGATTATACCTGATTATTTTCATCCTTCTACACCTGCTGTGGACCCTCATCGACCTGGAGATTCATTCACCTCAACCTCAGTTGTGGATTCTCAACAATTGGGTGACTCAACTACCTCAACTTCTGAAGTATGTACTCCTCATTGCGGTTCTAGATTACAACTAAGTACAAAAGGCTCTTCCAGGTACCTTTTTGTTTTAGGACAAACAAAATATATCAATAATACGAGTTCTTGTTCTTTAATCATTTGATGTCTAATTTAGCTTAGGTTGTAGTTATTTGTCTACTCAGAGGAAATCTAGAAGATCCAGATTCATGTCGAGGCTATTTAGTCTACGGCGTCTACCGTTCACCGGTGCAGATGGTGAGGAAAAAGTGGAGATATCTTCTGTCGAATTGGAGTCTCTTCGATCTGAACTTGCTGACTTGGAAGAAAAGGAAGCTTATTTGAAAGCTCAGTAAGTGATTTGCAGCCAATTTCCTATCATCTTGAGCATGTGGATCATTCTCAAATCTCATTTGGTTGAAAATTTATCAATATTTTTCTAATGATTTACAGGTTAGAACATCTTGATCATGTTTTGCAAAGCGCTCGTCTGTCGGGCTACTTGCATATCCGTACTGTACGAAGCCATTCTGGTCATTATATTTACCGAGCTTCTGCATATTCCATGGACTCACCTGATTTTTGTTTCTCAGAGATGGACTGCGATGCCAGGAGAACCGCCTATGATTGATGATTGTGAAGTTGATGATTGGATTCCACGCTTTGTTGTACTACAAGGCCAATGCCTCTTCTTCTTTCTGTCGTCTACCGGTAAATAATTCTCCGTGTTTTGTTGTACTACAAGGCCAACTGTTACTGATTAATGGATGAATTCTTCAATATTTTTGGCAAGTCGATCTGTTTGATGAAATGAGAAATGTTTATACAGATTTGAGCCCGCAAGATACAACACTCCTCAATGATATCATTGAAGTAGGGTCACTTCCTGATATTGAGCGAGAAGGTGAAGATACACGACATTGCTTTTACATCTCGACACAATATGGACTGCGGATGGAGTGTTCCAGCATTTCTAAGATACAAGTATGAACACGCCACATAGCCTGCTCCAAACCTTTTCTTCTCACGGCAGTTTCTGCTTCATTGACAGCACTCTTTGCTTGTCTACTTGCAGGTGGACTCATGGTTGACAGTGTTGCAAACAGATTGTAGATCGGAATGTGATACAACTGGTCCTGATGATCAAAACTGTATTCACGAGTCGCGAGATTGTATGTAGTCCAGGAACCAAAGGCAAACCTTTCCATATGGGAGGGCTTGTTAAGGCTATTGTAAGAACCCAATCTAAGAAATTTGTGTATTCTATTAACAGATGTCAATCTCAATATATTTAGTTGTAGATCCAAGGCAATCTCTTCCTTCCATAACAGTGATCCACTTTAATTAGTCTATGCAAGGCCTCCCTCCATTTTCCAAATGCATCACGAGTTGATCCAAGTTTTAACTTCTGTAACTCGGAGAGACAGAGGGCATACACCCAAGTTTTAACTTCTGTTACTCGGGGAGTCAGAGGGCATACACCCAAGTTTTAACTTCTGTTACTCTGAGAGTCAGAGGGCATACACCCATACGAGTGATCACGAGTTGATCCAAGTTTTAACTTCTGTTACTCTGAGAGTCAGAGGGCATACACCCAAGTTTTAACTTCTGTTACTCTGAGAGTCAGAGGGCATACACCCATACGAGTGAGTTCACCGTGAGAGGATAATATTGACTTCTCTCACTTTCTCTGACGCTGTAAAGCGGTTGATCTTGATCATTCTTCTACGTTGTCTCTCGAGATTCAGTATCTGGTGATCTCGTGTGTTTTACGCTCGATCCAGAACTTCTTATGGTTTCAATAATTGAAGATATATGGAAGACCATCTTTGTCTTCACTGGTTGATCGAGCTTCATACAGATTTCTAGGTATTTTGATGGAAAGCGAGTTGGTTTCTCAGATTCGTACCAGATACTTGATTCCACACAAAACGCCAACGATTCACTCGTTTTAATAGTCAGAATTTCATGACTCGGAATAGAGCCGTGGAAATGGGTAGATGATTTCATGTGTGTGTAAGTAATTGCAATAAACAATACGATACAAGTGTATTGGATTGTAAGTATTTGCATCATGATATAGATTTTAAACACTATAGTATTATTAAGTAGTTTGTATGTCTTTGTTAAGTAATCGTGCAGAGAACCTTCTACAACAGGTGTTGCTTCTCAAAGTGCAACTTTACTCTTGTTTGACAGTGTTACAAAGAAAACAGCAGGCGAATCCGATTACAGAATATGTATATGGGGAATATGTCTAATGTGAGGCCCATATGAATTAACTTCTACGCAACTCTCCTTTAGTTCATCTGAGCATACTGCAATTACAAGTGACTGAAGAGAGGTGAGACTCATCATCCAATTTGGCAATACTATCAGATTTTGACAGCTAATAATTTCTAGCCGTTGAAGAGAGTTGAGACGTTGGATGCCTTGAGGTAGACGCTCCAAATCCGGCATGTAGATGAATGCCAAAGAATGCAGAGAGGGAAAGAACTCCCATGGCATTTGATTCATCCATTCTAACTCCCCATGGCATTCTTCAAACTTCAAGGATGACATGTTATTATGCGGCGCCTCCATAACCTCATCTAGAATGCAGTTTTCTACACGGCAAAGTGTCAATGATTGAAGCTGCTTCAGCTTAGCAAAGACGTTCCAGCTTATACTTAACTCCCTACAGTCTGAGATCACCAAATATGTCAGGCAACGGAGGTATTCAATCTCCTTGGGGAAACGCCACGGTTTCTGATCAAACCCAAGTGTTAGCCTGCGGAGTCTTTCCAAGTTTCTCCAGGGCATCTCGTCTTCATCCTCGTCCTGGTCGTTCTCCTCCTCCTCTGCCATGTGGCCCATGTCATTCTCGTCCTCCTCTTCTCGTAACCAGCTGAAGATGTCTATACCTTGAAGGGCGGCGAGATATTGGAGTCCTTTATAATGTTTATCTTCTTTTTGTTCGAAACTGTAGATGGATAAATCTTCAAGGGAAGTGAGGTATCGAAGCCCTTCATCGAAGTGCTTGTCCCGCACTGGAAGCTCCAAGACGGCAAGTCTTTGCAAGGATTCCCATGGAGAACTGTCTTCTTCCTCTATTTCAGTGCAAGCATCATCAGCCAACTCGACCTTTCCACATTCCTCAAACTTCAATTCTTCAAGACCGGTTAGGTGTGCCAGGGCGCCACGAGACACCCATCTTAAATCTCTGCAACCAGTAACCACTAAAGTCTCTAGAGCTGTTAAGTGTCTTATCCAATCATATGGCAGGTACTCCAAACCTTCAATCTGTTCAAGCTTCAGTTTCTTCAATCTGTTGGCGCTCCCTATGCTCATAGTCAACATTTGTCTTACTGCCTCACGATCAACTGATGCTAGTGTCAATTCGCCAATTTTCGGAAACAAAGGCATTCTTTCTTTAAGCTTTGGACACCTACGTATAACAACCTTTGAAACACGGGGCAAGCTTGGTACTCGGATTTCTGCTTCTCTCCACCATCCCTTCACATTATCCATGTCCTCAATCGTAAGAATCTGAATACGTGGAAAGAAAGGACCAGAAATTATACTGTCTTCCATGAAATCCATCTCATGCCAACACTGAAGATTCAGTTCCTCCATATTTCGGTGAGAAGAAACCCATGTTGGAAGTTTGGCAGCACCACAATCGGTAATTTTCAAATATTGAAGATTATCATGTGGATTCAATTCTTCCAACACTTGTTCTACCTGGCTTCTGGTCAGTCTCTGATCACTATTAATCTCGGATTTTCCCCATTCTATAGTCAGCCCATTGAGTTTATCCTTGTTGAACATATTTGATTCCTTCGCATCTGCCACACAATTCAGCCATCCCTTCATCGGAAGCTCGATCGACAAATTCCCGCACAATTTGTCAAGGCGATTCAAGTATCTTAAACCCCCATACTGCTGATGCACAATAAGCCGATTCAGAGACACCAGCGAAGTCAAATCTGACACTCCTGGAGGCAAAAATGTTAACTTGTCACACCCACTGAGTATGAGGTACCTCAATCTTGCTAATTTTCCTATGGCTGAAGGAAGCTTCTCGAGTGATTTGCAGAAAGAAAGATTTAGGGTTTGCAAATGGGGAAGCTTGCAAATCGCATTTGGGAGAGATTTCAAAGTTTCGTTTCCTGAGAGATTTAGATACCTCAAGTGAATCAGCTCGCCAACAGATTTTGATATCTTGATAAGTTCCAAACACGATAAGTCCAATGTTCGCAACATTCTAAAACTTGCCAGTACTGTTCTCAAAGAGTTTGTTGCAAGGGCTTTTGGAGACAATACGAGGGTTCTTAACGCCTTTGAACCAGAAAATAGACGGCGATAGTCAAGAGAAGGATCGAGTTCACAATCGATAGTGATATGACGAAAAGGATTTCCTATCAATTCATCAGTGACTCTTTCAATGACTCCACACTCTGTTCCTGCTACTTCTTTTGCTAGATCATGAAGCAGATCATGCATTTTGCACAAGTATCGATGACAACCACGTTCTTCAATAACTTCCATCTCTTGGAAGAAGCATCTCTCAACCAAGTAGAAAAAGAATTCTTCTACCCCTCCCTCGAAGCTTGCATCCACAGCGTTAGGCTCAAGGAAACCTTGAGCCAGCCATAACCGCACAAGCTCATCCTTTTCAAATAAGTAATCTTTAGGAAAAAGTGAGCAGTAAGCAAAACACAGCTTCAAATTTGCAGGCAATTCATCATAGCTAATCTTTAAAGTCTGCATCACTGGGTTCTGACCATTTGGAACAACTCTGGATAGTTGTTGGTTTAAGAAAGACAATCTAGACCTCTCCACTCTGTCATTCCTACGGACAAGGCTTCCTATTGTAATGAGAGCAAGTGGGACGTATCCACAGTTGCGTACTAACTGTTTCCCTAGTGACTCTAGTTCTGGGTCCTCCACAAGCTCCTCGTCCTTAAACGACAGTTTCTTAAACAAAGACCATGAACTCTCCTCCGACAAAACATGCAACTCATAGCACTCCAAAGCATCTAAACAATTGGCAACCCCTTTTGAGCGTGTTGTTACCAAAATCTTACTGCCACTTCCGGTGCAATCGAGTAATTGTTTCAAACCATACCAATTGGCTGGAACATCATCCCAAACATCATCTAAGACCAACAAACATGCTTTCCCACTAATAATCCCTCTTAGTTGTCGTTGTAGCTGTTCTAAACCAAGGTTTGTAGGTTTTTTCCGACAGGATTTTATGATTTCAATGAGGACTTTCTCTAGACTCGACAAGTAGTTTATGCAAACCCAAACACACAAATGGAACTTGGTTTTCACTCTCCTATCATTGTAAACAAGTTGGGCTAAAGTTGTCTTTCCTAATCCTCCAAACCCAATGACTGCAACACCAGAAATGCCTCCTGCTTCATTGTTAGTAAGTAGCATATTGACTATGTCCTCCTTTTCATTTTCCCTTCCAACTACAGCCTCTCGCACAAAAGAGTGGGTGTCCCTATTAAATCTTACAAGCGGACGTCGATCTTCAGGTTGGGGCGGTATAGGGTTGAACTTTAACTGCTCCATATCTTTTGTTATGTTATCTAGAGACTTCCTAATACCCTCGACTCCGTGAGAAGTGTGAAAAACAAAAGCCAAGTGATTCGACTTGGAGAAAAACACCCGTACCTCCTTGATGAATGTGTTACCAGTCATGGCCTTCTTCTGTAAGGCTCTGGCGAGGACTTGGTCAAGCAAGTCATCAGCGTCGTACATGACCACCCTGAGCCTGGATAACCATCCACGGACAAGATGTTCCTTGGGTTGCCTCTCATCTGCATCTTGGAGGAGATCTTGGATGGCTCTAATCGTACCTTGGAGGGTGTTGAGTTCGTTTCTACAGTTACGCAGGAGGATGACCTCATTCAGTGCAGGAGTGGTCAGCTGATTGAGAACTGTACTTACAACGGCTGTAAGCACCACATGAGCCATGCTGACTAAACTGGCTTTGGAAAAATGGATTCAAGGAACGATTTGGAGGACAACAGTTGAATGCTTGAGGATTTCTCATGAAGCTGATTACTTTTTAATGACGTGACCTTTCATATCTTTCGGTTACTTCCTTGTAGTAATAACGTGACCTTTCATATCTTTCGGTTATTTCCTTGTAGTAATGACGTGACCTTTCATATCTTCCGGTTATTTTCTTGTACATTAATTTTAGGGTTTCTTTAGCTATATATATTGTGTAATCTTCTTTGTTAATAATACAAGGGAAAATTATCTCGTTCATTTCCTTTTCTTCATGGTATCAGAGCCACGAAAAAAAAAAAACCTAATACCAAATTTATACGGTCATATCTACTCCTCGCCAAACTGACAAACATCTTCCGATCGATTGATCAAGATGTCAAACAACGGTGATGAGAACAATGAATTGAAGCAGATCGTGGCGAAGAAACCCTTGACTTGGATCCAACGTCCTACTACTATCTTCATCCCTCTGACAATCCCGGGATGAATATAGCGCCGGTGATCTTGAGAGGAAACAACTTTCAAGAATGGGAGAAGGGAATTCGCAACTCCTTTCGAGCAAAGCGAAAACTTAAGTTTCTTGACGGATCTCTCAAGAAACCTAACGACGATTCCGACGAGATCGAAGATTGGTGGAGCGTTAACTCCATGCTTGTGGGTTGGATTTTGCAATCCATCGATACTTCGCTTCGCTCCTCAATCCGCTACAACGACACTGTTAAACAATTGTGGGATAATCTCCGGCAACGTTTCTCTGTCGGAAACGCTCCACGGATTCACCACCTTCGAACTGAAATCGCTCGGTGTGATTTGAATGGCCAATCGGTGGCTGCCTACTTCGGACGATTGGAACAATTATGGGACGAGCTCTACACATACGTTCCAATGGTGACTTGCGACTGTGGGACGTGTACCTGTGATATTAACGTAAAAATGGAGAAGCAAAGAGAAGAAGAGCAAATCCATCAATTCTTGATGGGGCTTGATCAGGTTATATACGGGACGGTGCGATCGACTATCTTCGCTCAAGATCCGTTACCATCTCTGAATCGTGTGTACTCACTTGTAGTTCAAGAAGAGGGGTGTTATGCCTCCGCAACTGATAAAACAGCCCGTACTGATGCTATGGCTTTGGCTGTCACCAGAGGCAACGATCGCAAGAATGTCAAACCCGACGGAAGCGGTTCCAAGGTCGTTTGCTCTCATTGCCAAAAGAATCACGATGTGAGTACATGCTTTAAGCTTATTGGGTACCCCGAATGGTGGAATGATCTTCGGCAAAACAATGGTAATTCGTCTTCCCGCAATCGCTCCAAGTCTGGTGCATCGTCCAGAATTGATCGTCCTCACCAGGGAGTCGCAAATGCCGCTGCTGGTGGCCCAAGTGCTGGTGGCTCAGGACATGGCGGTGAGCACCAGTATACGAACCAGGATCGTGCAGCGTTGTCGTCGACGATCACCGATGCCCAATGGTCCTCCATGATGGACATGTTTAAGAAGTTTCATGCCTCAAATCCACCTTCCGATCACCTAATGGGTAAGAAAACTAATCGGTGGATTTTGGATACAGGTGCGTCATATCATATGACGGGTCGAAAGGAACTACTTACCGACTTGCGCTCGATTACTCCGGCAAATATTTTGTTGCCGAATAATATCACTTCGATCGCTACTCAGTCCGGGACAGTAAAACTGGGAACTCATCTTGCTATCTCTAATGTTTTATATGTGCCTGATTTTTACTGCAATCTAATCTCGTTTCAAGGATTGATGAGTGAACTACATTGTATTGTAACTATGACTGATAAGTTGTGTGTGATTCAGGACCGCATTACGAGGAAGGTGATTGGAGCAGGTGAAGCGTGGGGCGGGGTCTTCTGGTTGGTCGGTGACTGTGCTGAGCCGACTGGGTTTGCTACATCAGTGTCTGTTTCTGATCTTTGGCACAGGCGAATGGGTCATCCATCTTATCGTTCTATTAGTTATTTACCAAATATTGCTTCCGACAAGTTGAAATCTGCTACTTTAGATTCATGTTCTGTTTGTTTGCAAGCAAAGAAAACTCGGGCATCGTTTCCCATTAGTCATAATAAAGCAGAAATTTTATTTGAGTTGATTCATCTTGATGTTTGGGGTCCCTATCGGGTCTCTACGTCTTCTGGCGCTCGTTATTTTCTAACTATTGTGGATGATTTTTCACATGCTGTTTGGGTGTACCTAATTACTGCTAAAACTGAGGTTGTACAGTTGGTACAAAATTTTTGTGTTTATGCTCAAAGACAGTTTGGCAAAGAGGTCAAACGTGTTCGTGCTGATAACGGGACTGAGTTTGTTCCCCTGCGGGCTTATTTCGCCCGTCACGGCATTTTGTTTGAGAGCTCATGTGTTGCTACACCTCAGCAGAATGGTCGGGTTGAGCGTAAACATCGCCACTTACTCAACGTGGCTCGGGCATTGATGTTTCAAGCCGATTTACCCGTCTGTTTTTGGGGCGAATGTGTCCTCACGGCCGCTTATTTGATTAATCGCACTCCATCGGATTTACTTCAGCATAAATCTCCACATGAACTTCTCTTTGGTAAACTCCCTTCTTATGGTCATATTAAGGTTTTTGGATGCTTGTGTTTTGTCTCCGTTATTCCTCGCAGCAGTGATAAGTTTGTTGCTCGAGCCACTAAATGTGTTTTCTTAGGCTATCCTTTTGGGCAAAAGGGATGGCGGATTATGGACTTGGCCACCAAGAAAGTTTTCGTATCAAGAGATGTCGTGTTTCATGAAACAATGTTTCCATTTCGGGATGTTGTGTCTGTTCCCGAAAACACCTCATATTCTTCGGCTTCCACGCATCCAACTATTTTTGATGACTCTCCACCGTTTGCAGTTACGGACACCCCGATCGCTTCGGACCCTCAGTCTCCGGTTTCGCCTATCTCTGAGTCACAGTCTTCGTCTTTGAATCCTTCGTCGGGTCCAGATTTGGTCGAAGTATCAGTTCCGTTGGTTCCTTCAGTCCCGAATATGCCGGTTCGGCAATCTACTAGAGCAACCCAACCAAACGTTCGTTTGCGAGATTACATTTGTCATACGACTCGAGTCATCGAACCCCCACGCTTCTCCACTATTCCTGTTTCTGTCCCTTCCTCAGGTACTCCTTATCCTATATCTAACTATGTTACGTCTCGTCAGTTTAATGATCGTCATATTGCGTTTGTAGCTGCTCTAACTGCTCAATATGAGCCTGTATCGTTTTCTGTTGCTGTTAGGGACCCAATTTGGCGGTCCGCTATGCAGGCCGAGCTTGATGCTTTAGCTCGTAACGGCACATGGGATCTGGTTCCTCTTCCGCCCGGCAAAAAGCCCATTGGTTGCAAGTGGGTCTATCGTATTAAATATAGAGCAGATGGCGCAATTGAGCGATATAAGGCTCGTTTGGTGGTCCTTGGCAATAAGCAGGTTGAGGGCATTGATTTTAATGAAACATTTGCACCGGTAGCCAAGATGAATTCTGTTCGGGTGCTTTTATCTGTTGCTGCTATTAAAGGTTGGCATTTGCATCAGATGGATGTCCACAATGCGTTTTTACATGGCGATCTAGCCGAGGAAGTCTATATGCGTATTCCGCCCGGTTTTACTGCTTCCTCCGATCGTGTATGTCGATTACGGAAGTCTTTGTATGGTTTACGTCAGGCTCCTCGAAATTGGTTCGCCAAGTTGGCTTCTGCTTTGATAGAATTTGGTTTCACCCGTTCATATGCCGATTATTCTCTTTTTTCCTTTCTTCGGAATGGAATGGTGCTTCACGTTTTGGTCTATGTGGATGATCTTGTTATTGCAGGAAATGATCTTACGCTGATCGGGACATTTAAGACGTATCTGAATTCTTGCTTTCATATGAAGGATCTGGGCGTTCTCAAATACTTTCTTGGCATCGAAATCGCTCACGGTCCTGACGGTTTATTTCTGTGTCAGCGGAAATACGCGCTTGAGATCCTATCTGAGGCTGGTTTATTGGGCGCGAAGCCCGTCGAGTTCCCCCTCCCTCAGAATCACGACTTAGCTCGCTCGACTGCACCTCTATATTCGGCACCTGATCAATATCGTCGTTTGGTGGGTCGATTAATTTACCTTACTATTACGCGCCCGGAATTAAGCTATGCCGTCCATACCTTGTCTCAGTTTATGCAGAAACCGACAATTGATCATTGGGATGCCGCACTTCGCGTATTACGGTACGTTAAAGGGCATCCAGGACAAGGCTTATTTTTATCGAGGGGGAGTTCCCTTCAACTGTCTGCTTTCTGTGACTCTGATTGGGGCTCTTGCCCACTTACCCGTCGCTCACTCACTGGTTATTTTGTGTTTCTTGGTCAATCTCCCGTCTCGTGGAAGACCAAGAAACAACCCACGGTATCCCGCTCGTCGGCTGAGGCCGAATATCGCTCTATGGCCGCCGCCTGCTGTGAGCTTCTCTGGCTCAAATCGTTCCTGCACTCTCTTGGTGTGCCACACACCTCGCCTATGAGTCTTTCATGTGATAGTCAAGCTGCTCTCCATATCTCCGCAAATCCTGTATTTCATGAGCGTACCAAACACATCGAAATCGATTTGCACTTTGTTCGGGATCTCCTCACTGGTGGTGCCATTACTACATCTCACGTTCGGACCACTGAGCAACTTGCAGATATTATGACCAAGGCGTTGGGAAATCAACAGTTTCAATACCTTCTCCGCAAGTTGGGCATTCGTGATCTTCATGCTCCAACTTGAGGGGGAGTAATGACGTGACCTTTCATATCTTTCGGTTACTTCCTTGTAGTAATGACGTGACCTTTCATATCTTTCGGTTATTTCCTTGTAGTAATGACGTGACCTTTCATATCTTCCGGTTATTTTCTTGTACATTAATTTTAGGGTTTCTTTAGCTATATATATTGTGTAATCTTCTTTGTTAATAATACAAGGGAAAATTATCTCGTTCATTTCCTTTTCTTCACTTTTTATAGTAGAAAATGCTCCGGAAGATAGGTCACTAACTTTGCACTATGCTAATTATAGAGCTTTAAATTTTTTTTATTCCATAGTTTTCTCTTCATGGCTGTCTATCTTTTGCAAGTTGTAAGAAGACATATAGGCAGCTAATTGGTTAAGTGGTGGTTATCAAGGGAATCTCAAATGTTTAATAGGACATTTGACATATTCAAAGTCTAACTAGGAAAAACCCAGCGAGCTTCCTCTAGTATGACGTGCACTGCATCTAAGAAGTGGGGGTATGAACACATCACTCCTTAATGACATATTCAAAGTCAAATGTGTAATAGGTTGGTGTGTTCGATCTGTTTGATGAAATGAGAAATGTGTATACAGATTTGAGTCCGGAAGATCCAACACTTCTTAATGATATTGATCGAAGGGTGAAGATATACGGCATTGCTTTTACATCTCGACACAATGTGGACTGCGAATGGAGTGTTCTAAGATACATGTATGAGCACATCACTTAGCGTGCTCTAATCGTTTTCTTCTAACGGCGGCTCTTGCTTTATTGATGTATAGCATTCTTTGCTTGCCTACTTGCAGGTGGACTCGTGGTTGACAGTGTTGCAAACTGTGGGGAAAACCATCCACTTTTGTGTTGGTAAAATAGGGATATGGACTATTTAAGTCAATAACTTAATTGATACAATGTATTTACGTGGAGAAGGAATTCTACATGGTTTTAAAAACTGATATTGGGAGGGTATCCCCAGCAATGGGTCACGACTATCTACCCGATCCGGACGTAGATCGGCTAAGCCGATCGAACCGGGTACGTAACCTTCTTCAAAAAAAAATTCTACATGGTTTTTATGGGCACTCTCACAGCTTATGCTTGGCTTGCTTGAGCTCTCAAGTTTTGTGGATGATGCAAATATACTTCTCTACCTATTTATAATGGGAGGAGATCACACTCCTTACACAATAATCTAGGAAGATATTTGAAAAAAAAAAATTTAGAATTACACAAATTCCTACAAGATATTCTAGAGGAGAATTCTAAATTAGTTATAAACTAATCTTCTTTAGATCTTTTTCATCTTTTCTTTTCTTCTCTAGAGCCTTCTCCACAATGGACTCTCATTTTTAGATCGTAGCCCATTGGACTTATATCCAATTAGTTGGATAACCTATTTATTGAATGAGCTTAATTAAGGAGAGACCAATACAAACATATTATAGATCGGAATGTGATACAATTGCTCCTGATGATCAAAACTATATTCATGAGTCCCAAGATTGTAAGTAGTCCACCCAATTTAACAAATTTGCATATTTTATTAACAGATGTCAATCTCAATATATTTAGTTATAGATCCGAGACAATCTCTTTCATAACAGTGATGCACTTAATTAGTCTATGCAAGACCTCCATCTATTTTCGAAATGCATCACGAGTTGATCAAAAGTTTTAATTTTTTTTACTCACTAAAGCCAAGGATACCGTCAGTGGAATAGCAAGAGAAGAAGAAACATTTTTGGTTTTGCTCATGAAAATTGTAGTTAGGGTTTTCAATATACTTTTGTGGATAAAAAGAACGCAACCCTAAAACTTATCTATCTATACTCCAATAGACGAGCTCTTCTTGGGCCGAATCGCTCGGTCGGTCGGTCCTTGTCCCATCGTAACAGTCTACATAGATTTATTGTCTTATTAAAACAATATTTGATAAGGTTGAGATGGGACAACACATAGGATATTCTTCCAATCATTCCTCCCATCACAGGGTTAATGAAGCGGTCAATTACCGCTTCAAAGAGAAAAAAAACCGTTACAAAAGATCTAATGAAGCGGTTTATGACTGCTTCATTTGCTCGCGTTGCATTAGGCTTTATGAAACGGTTTCTAATAGCTATTGCAGCGGTTTTATACAATTACGTGAAACTGCTGCATTTGACTAGAAAACTGCTGCAAGGTCACGTAATGAAGCGGTTTCAAACAATTACGTGAGACCGCTACATGTAACTAGTGAACCGTTGCAAATAACCTAATAAAGCGATTTTCTAACACAACTTAAACCGCTTCATCAATGTAAAAGAACCACTGATTAATACCAAATGAAGCGGTTTTTTCACCTGTTTATAAATATTATCTATTGAATATATGCAACGGTTATCTTAAAATTATTGCGGTTGCAAGGTGTGCAAAAATTTAAATTATGCTTTTAGAAAAGCTTTTGAATCTGTAATAAAAATTCCTGCATATATAAAAATCTGAACTGCTTATGAATACCATCAAAAAACGAGGAATACAAATACTCAAAGTATGATTTCCTTGCTACATCAACAATTCAGACTTAAAATGATCTCAATTATCACAAATACCAAGTCTTCTAACTTCGATTTCCTTAACGACATTAACAAAAGAAAATTCAGCAAATTTAGTGTGTGGCTTAGCTAGACAAAAAGGGCTTCACACTGTTCAAACCAAAGTATCATACATATACCCAAAATTATAGAGTTATGTCTTTTCAACTAATTCATACCCAAAAAGATAACTTGGTTGTGTCCTTGTTTGTGTCCTTTCCCTAATCAAACCTAAATCACCTGCAAACGAAAATGAACGAAAATAATATCAACATGAAATGAACCTTCAGTTGAGCTAAATAGCAAAACAAATAATCCACGACAGACATTCGCCATGTTCCAGTTGAACTAAACAAGCCAACTTGCCACTAAAGTCATTTTGTCAAGTTTCTAGAATGGCCTTCAGTTGAACTAAATGGTAAGTCAATTAAGTACAAAATCTTGTAGTTTCCAACAACAAACATTCAACAACATTGAAAGCAAAAATATCTTGTCTAAATTCAGCAACAGAAATTCAGCAACAATTCAACTAAATATTTTGTCTACATTCAGCAACAGACATTTAACAACAAACATTCAACAACAGACATTCAACAATAGACATTCAGCCCACATAAAAGACAAGACATACTAATTCGATCATGGAAACAAAGAAGACATAAATTATCTTGTCTAGTAATTGTCATGTTATATTATTGTAATTAAAGATGATAAGCCACTCACCATGTATGACTTGTAAACCTTTTAGGAGTTAGCAGCAGGATCTCTGCAAATTAATACAAAAAAATCAAGACAAAATGTAATTAAAAATTCAATTATAAAGTAGTAGTCAAAACTCACCCATCTAGATTTTCATGAAAACTAAGTTCATCTTCTTGATCTATTGAGAAGTCCGAAATAACAAGAACAACTCCAGGATTTGCTTCTCGCATCTTTGATATAAGATCATAAAATCTTAGGTCCATTTGTGTAGTAAACGTTTTTTGTAGTTGTTGTTGGATGCTCTCTACAAAAACAGAAGGAAGTATAAACGGAGCCTTTTCATCATTGATCTTCATACTCGACTTTGTAACACCTAATCCATACATAGGAGACTAAGACCCTCTTCAACATTTATCTTCTAGTTCAGTGCTCATTTTTAGTTCCACAAGCATGATCATTTGTATATGGTTATTTTTGTATGGCATATTAATGTCCATCCAAAAGTTTCTCTTTCCCATGCCTTGACAGTTCAAAAAGGCAGTTTTCATTCATAACTATTCTTAGGTTTGGGTGGTACATGCCCAAGGTTCATACCAGAATACCTACCTTTTGTGTTTGTCCGATTGAGATCCCATAGTTAATCAGTAGTATTATTCTGTAAGAGCCTAGTTGCTGTGTTGCTGAGAGAGTGAGTAGAGGGCCAGGATTGTGCCTGGACCGCCTCTGCGTGACCTTGAAACCGCCCCTACGGTTTGCCTGGGCCGCCCCTGCGCCTCACAAAGTACGCCCCGCGGCTCTATGTGCAGCAACCGTCTTCTTTGACCCTTTGACTCGTGCTTTACCCTTTTACCTCCTTTATATACTTCATCTCTTACCTCCTGATGAGGGTTTACATTCTCAGCTCCACCTCTCTCTCCCATACATATATCTTCTTCTCTCTTCTCCTTGGATCATCCTTGCTTGATCTTCTTTGAGGTTGTGTGTGAGTTTGAGAGCTTTTGCTTGGTTTTGATGTTGGTTATGGTTGACGAGCCTTGTGAGCCAGCTTGAGGACGTTTTGGTGATGTTGTGAGCTTCTGGAGTGAAGAAGAGTAGAGAATCGAAGGAAGAAGTGAAGAAAGAGCTAAGGTGGTGTCTTCTGCACACCCGCCGCCCCTGCGCCGGCCAGTGATCCGCCCCTGCGCCACCAATGAGCCGCCCCTGCGCCCACCTGCATCAGCAAGGTCTTCTCTTGGTTATGCAGGTGAGTGTGAGCTTCTAGGCTATCCTTAGGATGCCTTTGTTCCCTCCTTTACTAGTGTGAGAGTATATGATCATGCTAGATGTGTGAGGTTGAGTTTTGATGAGGTTGTGATCGGTTTATGCCTTGTATGGCTTTAAGGACTTAGATTGATGTTAGTTGAGGTTTTGTGGTTGAGCTTGATCCCTATGGATCCCTTTGGGTCTAGGTGTGACCCTTGTGTTGATAGAGATTGATATATCTCTTTATGCCCTGTTTATAGGTTGTGTTGTCCCTCCAGTGTAGAGGTGATCATGGTTGAGTTGTGATCGAGGTTGAGGTAAGTCCGTAGGACTTACTTAGCTGTCATCCTTATATTGGGTGTTAGCATGAGTGGTGTGTGCTTTGTATGTTTGCTATGATAGCATGAGATGTCGTATATACCGACCTATGTTTTATTGATTGCCCCGTATGCGTGGATGTGATAACCTTTCCCTTTCATCCCGCCGTGGAGTCTGGGAGGTTCTCTGATGTTAGGCCAGACTGACTTTACAGGAAGGGCACAACCCACTCTCACAGGGTACACGGATTGTGTGACCGATACTTGTGCAGTTGGCTAGCAGGCTCAGAGGCAAGGATGTATCGGTCCTTGTGTCACATAGTTTCATATATACTTATATATACGATTTGAGTGAATGACCATTATCTTGAGATGATTAAATGGGTAAATGATTAAAAGCATGCTGATGTGTTTATATTTCCTTACATGTGATTGTGCTTATGCATTACTCTGTATATATGTGTATGGATAGCTAATGGTTTATTACCATGTTGTAGATGCCCCACAGAATAGGCATGTTGTTGGGTGATCTAGCAGAGTGACAGGCCGAGGACGTCTCGTACATAGGATGTTGTGGGCTTTTGGGTTTGTTTATCTTTTCCCTCATGCATGAGGTTGATCTTTTGTTACCTCCTGTGTGAGGGCGTTGTGTTTTATACTCGGCTATGTTGTCTTACTTTGGTTGTACAGTTTATATTGTTTTATATATTTGTTTTTATATTTGTCAGTGTCATGTTGTAAGGTCTAGTGAACTTGTTGTCAGGCTAGGGTCATGATCCATTGTGAGATCCTAGCCCAATGCGGCACTCCGAGTCCCGCGGATTTGGGGTGTTACAGAGTTGGTATCAGAGCTTAGGTTGACAACAATGGCACTTGCTACCTGCAATAGGGTTTGATAGGTAAAATAAACAGAACCCACATGGGGTCTGACGTTTTAAAAATGTTTTTGGCTTTAAATGTGGTTTTGGGTTAGATGTACGAGAAGTCGCCACTTCTGTTATGGATCTCTACAGCATAGTTATGTATATATGTATTATGGATTATGTATGTGTATGTGTTTGTGTTGAGTATATATATATATATCTATACATATGGCCTATATAGAGCCTTATAATTTAGGTGTCATAGCCTGCAAATGAGTCGGACTAGAGCTACTGCCGCTGTAGGCAGAGGTAGAGGTAGACCACCCCGTCCTCCGGGTGTGGTAGGTGAGGGACCAGGCCCTGCTACTGATCCACCAGTGGTGGAGGAGATACACGAGGAGGTTGTAGAGAGTGTTGTTCCAGAGACAGGGAGTGGGGGATCTAGGAGACCCCATTCGTATCGAGCTCAGTCTGATGGCGCTGACCGTGTCTCCATAGGAGGACCGGAGTTCACAGAGTACCTCCAACGTTTTGAGGAGGATATTAGGGCTGGAAGACGGGCCCCAGATTTATCCGTATATGAGGGATCTTCTGAGAGATCTCAGGGAGCGACACATGTGCCAGTTGTACCTGCACGAGTTGCTGAGCAAGTTTGAGTCCTAGTGGAGACTAGAGGGCCTCGACCAGATGCCTGGTTAAAGACATTTCATCAGGAGGGAGTGTCACACTTCTCAAGAGAGATTGGTTTACAGAATGAGGTGTGGATAGGGCATGTAGACTCAGCTTTAGAGTCTATCAGGTGCCCTGAGGACAGACGGATAGAGTTGGTGCAGTCTCTATTCCGTGACCTTGCACACTAGTGGTGGAGGATTATACGGACCAGAGCCACCAGTTATGATCATATGAGGAGCATGATTAGGGAGCATTTCTGCCCTGCCTCACTAAGGAGGGAGAAGCTGCAGGATTTTATGGAGGCTGGGTTTGAGGACGTGCCTATTATTGATGCCATCTGCCGCTTTCAGACTGAGTTAGCTTTGCTAGGTCCAGCTGCACCATCTGAGGACCAACATGTTTATCTGTTCTCTCGTCGTTTGAGGGAGAGCACCCGTTCATATATGACGGAATTCCATTGTGAGTCCCTAGCTGACTACCAAGACCGGGCTTCTGCTTACAAGAGGGAGCGAGCCAGTCAGAGGACAGCTTCTCAGACCGGACGGTCTGAGAAGAGGCAACACACTGGGCAGACTAGTGGAGTTGGTGGAACTTATGGTTCTAGACGAGACAAGAGACGACAGAGTTACCCCTCATCTGCACCGATTGCAAATAAGGGACGACAATGTTACAACTGTGGTGACCCTGGCCATCTGAGGCCAGATTGTCCCAGACCAGTTGAGACTTGCTTTACCTATGGTAGACCAGGCCACAAAGCTGCCTTCTGTAGGCAGGGTGGAGTTGCATCTCAGTAGGGTTCTTCCCCTACTAGTGTAGCAGGAGGTGGTCAGAGGACACCTCAGTAGCAGACACAGGGACAGCAGAGAGTCCCAGAGCGTCCATCTACTCAGGGTTCTGCTCTAGGACTGAGTAGAGGCAGAGGTAGAGATGTTGGCACCAGTGATGCCAGAGGAGCCCGAGGGCGAGCTTTTGAGTTGAGGAGTGTAGAGGATCCACCTGCACACCGGCTGCTAAAGGTATCATTCTGCTTCATGGTTTACCTGTTAGAGTTTTGTTTGATACTGGTGCTACGCATTCATTTTTTCTGATACATGTGTTGAGCGTTTGAGTTTAGCTACCATAGAAGGGATACCCTTTACTATAGGGTTACCTGATGGTAGTCGGGTCAGAGGTACCCGTGAGATACGTAGTTGTCCCTTCGTTTAGGGACTCGTGTTTTACTTGTTGACTTCTTAGTCATGTTGTTGATGCATGAAGAAGTCATATTATGTATGGATTGGATGCGTAGACACCGTGCAGTTTTGGATGTTGGTAGACGGACTGTTACAGTCTATACCATGGTTGGTCATATGATAGCATGAATTATAGTCTATATTTTGGGATTTGTTTAGACGTTTTGTCTTTAATAATCTGCATGTTTGTATGTATAATATGTGATTATATTACCATTTCATCTACCTTTGCGGGAATCGAGGTCTACGCCTAGTTTTGTTGTAATTGTAGGTAAAATGGCACGTTTTGCATCAAAAGGAGCAAAAAGAGCTATGGAGTCATTGGAGCTACATTCAGGAACATAAGGAAACATCCAGGAAGTATAGCCATGGATTAAAGATTCACTTTGGACCAGATTTGAGAGATTTCACCTTCAGTTGTGACTCACCTCGGTTGACTACAGAGTCACCTCGACCGAGGTGATCCAAAGAAGTCGACTCGACCAAGGCGAACACCTGGGACGCGGCGAGAATATTTTATTCTTGGCTGAGATCTTTTATCTTTGGAAAGAGATCTTATATTTTTGGGCTTGGCTCCTGGAAGGAAGAAGATATGTTATATCATATATTTTACCTATTTCTATGGGAAGAGATTTTTGTAAGATATCTTATCTTTGGAGAGTTATTTTCCTATAAAAAGGGTCGGATTTCCCACAAATCCGGCATCCGCATACAGTTGGAGATCGTAATTAGACATCCGCTATCAGTGCAAGACACGCTGCATACACCGCTGCAGCCATACTCCAGTTGGGAGATTTGAAGAACCTTTTTGAAGGTTGAAGAAGGAAGATTGTAGCTTTTATAGGTTTTGAAGGGTTTTTGTAAGATCATCTTAGATTCTCTTCCTTGTTGTCTTGCCTTGTTGGATTTCTATCCAAGAAACGCTTTGTTGTGATATTTGATTCAGTTATTGAAGTCTTTTCATTAAATTCTTCTTGTTCAAATATTCACCTTCTTCCCATATATTTGATTATTGCTTTCATGATGATGAGTGGCTAATCTCTTTGTGTGATTCTAGGGTGATTGGCTGAAGGTTGTGGGAAAAACAATGATAGAATAATCTTAATCACAGTAGGATCCTGAAAGTTCGAGTCTTTAACCTTAACCCTAAGCATCTCGCTCAGTCGATGAACATCTCGGCCGGGGTGGAATTCTTCTGACCGAGGTGACTTGTTTGATCCGAAACTGAGAGTTAAGTGTTAGAGTTTGCCAAATCCTATTCTTATTACACATTTCCTGGTTCAATGCAAGCTTAGGATGAGACTTACCCGGTAATTCCTTAGTTTGTTACCTAAGATCATAAGTATAGGTAATAAAGGTTTATCCTTTATTGGGGTTTGAGTGTGCTTCCATCCCATCTTTGTGAGTTAGCCTGAGACTTACCCGGTAAAGGTTGATTCTATTCCCTTAGATGGTGTGTTAGTTTGAGGTTATAGTTCTTTATCTTGATTCCTTGAGACTTACCCGGTAATAGGAGTTACGGTTTAGGATTAGTGAGTAGTGAGACTTACCCGGTGATCTATTCCACTTTATAAACACCTTCCCTATGCAAAAAAAAACCTCAGCTTTGTCTGCTTATCTTTAGATCTTGAGTTGGAACCACAACTAGATGCTTTAATCCCTAGAGTTGCATACTTGCTTTATTGACTTTTATCATCTTTGATTGTTTTAATTGCTTTTGTGGTTAGTAATTACTAAAGCATACCGTAATTGGACTTTGTTTCACTAAGTCCCTGTGATCGACCCCTGGAATTCCTTGCTTTAGACTACGATTGACCCGTACACTGCGGGTTTGCATCCTTGTTTTAAGCTTACGTCTAGGATTATAAATTTAAAGCTTGCACACACCGTTTGGAGCGAACAAGTTTTTGGCGCCGTTGCCGGGGACTTTGTCTAGACCGAGCCGGTTACGGTTTGCTTTTGGAGCACTTGTCCTTGTGTCTACTAACCACTCTACTTGAGTGACTTTTGCAGGTTCTTTCTTAGGTTTATGCGAAAAACCCGCACTAGGAAGGAAATCGTCCCTTACGATCCCGAACCAGAAAAGACATACAAGCGACGCTTACGAGAAGCGAAGATGGCCAAGCAAGACAATCGTGATCTTGAGGCCGAGTTGAAAAAGGCGCTAGAGCAGCTATGCCTCAGCAAGGAAGAGCTAAGGCGAGAGAAGGAAGAAACTCGCACCAGGACTAAAGCAATCGAAGCAGATATGACAGCCATACGAGACCAAATTCTACTTCGACCGAGGGAAGACCCAGTTCCCGATGCTGGACCGATGCAGGTCCCAGTTACTGACCCTCGACCGAGGCAGGTTCCAGTACCAGACGCCCCGGCCGAGATACTTCCACCTCAGATACCAGTCCGAGGTGTTCTTCTAGCAGGAATCCCACAAACCCTAGGTCAAAGGATGGACCCCAATCAACAACTGAGGCGTCCAGGAGTTAACCTAGGAGATCCAGCGGACCATGACTACGAACTTCGACCGCAAGTTCTATCCATGATTTGCCAGTGCCAATTCGGAGGGCTAGAGAAGGAATCATCACATCAACATCTTCAAAACTATGAGATCTTGATGGAGACCTTGAGACCCTCAAGGATTGAAAATAACAACTACAAGCTAAGACCTTTTTACTTTTCTTTAAAAGATAGAGCTCTTACTTGGTATCAATCTCTTCCTCCAGGAAAAATTAGCACTTGGGAGGAGATGACAACGGAATTCTTGACCAAATTCTTTCCCCCCTCAAAGACCGCTGAAATGAGAGGGAAGATCAATGCTTTCATTATGAAGGACAAGGAGAGCTTGTCCAAGTCATGGGAGAGGTTCAAGGACATCCTTTTTGATTGCCCACATCATGGGATTCCAAAGTTAGAGTTATTGGAGATATACTTCAAGGGACTGGACGGAAGCACCCAGTTCAACCTCCAACTACTCTCCGCCGGTACCTTTATGGACATGGCGATTGACGAAGCTTGTGACTTCATCGAGAAGAAAGCTTTGCATATGGAGAAGTACACCCATCAAGGAGCTGAAGGAGGAGTTAAAAGAGTTAACTTCCAAGAAACTCAGCCCAACAACAATCAACTCACGTCTTTGAAGAATGACGTGAAGCAATTGAAGGAACTCTTGGTTGCTCAAACCAAGAAGGAAGATCAATGACAAAGGAATAACAACAATGGATACCGTAACAACAACAACGGTTCCCGGAACAACAATTACAACAACAACAATAGAGGATCCAATAGCAACAACTGGAGGGTGAACAACCAAAATTCTGGTAACAATCATTCAAACTCCAATTCTAACGATTCCTCTAATCCTTTCCTCTTTTCCCCTTCTTCTTCTTCTACTCCATTAAAGAGCCAGGGGCAAGGATCGAGTTCGTCTCAGCCGGAAAAGAAAGACGCATTCTGGAGGCTATCTTGATCAAGCTTAGTGCTATGGAGACTTCTATGACTTCATTTTCGAAGGCCCAAAAGGCCTTTGAACAACAACTTGCAAGTAGGGCGAATGAAGCGCCAAGAGATCCAGGGAAGCTTCCAGTAAGGACGGAAAGCAACCCTAAGGGACAGATCATGGCCATAACTATGAGGAGTGGACTGAAGACTGCTGATCCAATGCCTCGGTCGGTGCCAGTACCGACGAAGACCACCTCGGTCCAGATGCAGACGAAGAACACTTAGACCGAGATGCCAACCGAGGTGGAGCCACAGAAAGTGGAGGGGAAACTGAAGTTTATGTTCCACCTCCTGCATACAAACCACAACTTCCATTCCCCCAGTCAATGGTCAGAGCACATCTAGACAAGCACTTTGGTAAGTTCCTTGACTTGATGAATAAACTGCACATTAACATTCCTTTCCTTGATGCTATTCTAGGGATGCCCACCTATGGGAAGTTCTTGAAGGAGATCCTATCAAGGAAGAGGAAACTGGAAGATTTTGGTGAAGTTAGGATGACATCTAAATCCTCGGAGCTTATTCAAATCATGAAGGAGAAGATGCCACCTAAATTGAGAGATCCCGGCTCATTTTGTATTCCCATTCAAGTTGGGGATGTCACTTGTGAAGCCCTATGTGATCTAGGAGCCAGCGTGAGCATCATTCCGTTGGAGCTATGTGTGAAGATCGGACTTGGAGAGCCCAAGCCGGTCAAGATTCGACTATACATGGCGGATCGCTCCATTACCCATCCCATGGGAATTTTGGAGGACGTTCCGGTCAAGTTAGGTAACTTCTATTTACCAATAGATTTTGTTGTACTTGACATTCCCGCAGATTATCTTGTTCCTATTATTCTCGGGAGGCCATTTCTAGCAACTTCGGGTTGCAACGTGGATTGCAAGAATGCCAAGTTGAAATTCAACATTGGTGGCAATGAGGTGGAGTTCGCACTACTTGCAGCCATGAAAGGGGAGCAGCTAAGCGATGATATCTTCAACATCTACGATGAAGAAGAATCAAGAGAATTGGTGAGCTCTATCCTTATTAACGATCCACTCGAAAGAGTTATTAGTTTCAGTTTAACAGAGGAAGGTATAGATGCTTCTTGTGATGCAGATATACGGAGCTTAAAAGCACTGGAAGAAGATCCAGGAGCTAAAACTGAGAAGCTAATCCAGGAGACGAAGATCTCCAGTTTCGGTCCCAGTTGCAGTACCTCGACCGAGGCACTATCTGGACTGAGCGAGACGACTGAAGAACATCTCGGTCAACGCCTCTGCGCCTCGACCGAGGTCGATGGAGAGATGATGTCAACTGAGATTGCTGAAAATAACAAATTTCTTACTCCCTTCTTTGACATTCATCCCCAGTTGGTGGAACATTCTATCCACCAACTTTCTGATAATAAAGGACCCTGGTATGCTGATATTGTGAATTATCTTGTTTGCCAGGAAATACCGCCCGGATTGACGTACTCTCAAAAGAAGAGATTCTTCAAGGACGTACGCCATTACTACTGGGATGAACCGCTGCTATTCAAGCGCGGGCCGGATGGGATGCTTCGAAGATGCATTCCGGAAGATGAAGTTAATAGCGTCATACGGCATTGTCATTCACTTCCTTGTGGAGGACATGCTAGCACCGATAAAACATGCGCTAAGCTATTACGTTCCGGTTTCTTTTGGCCTACATTATTTAAGGATGTGCAATCGTTTGTTGTCTCTTGTGATGCGTGCCAAAGAACAGGAAATTTATCAAGAAGGAACGAAATGCCACTTAATAACATTCAAGAGGTGGAAATCTTTGATGTATGGGGATTGACTTCATGGGACCTTTCCTATCCTCCGGAGGAAACCTCTAAATTCTTCTTGCAGTTGATTACGTCTCTAGATGGGTTAAAGTCATCGCTTCTCCAACTAATGACGCCAAGGTGGTTGTGAAGTTCTTAAATAGGACTATCTTTCCACGTTTTGGAACTCCACGCATCATCATCAGCGATGGAGAAACGCATTTCATCAACCGGAAGTTCAAGGCACTTCTATCGAAGTATGGGGTAACCCACAAGGTATCAACCCCTTATCACCCTCAAACTAGTGGACAGGTCGAGATCTAGAATAGAGAAATCAAAGCAATTTTGGAGAAGACCGTCTCTAGGACGAGGAAGGATTGGTCCATGAGATTGGATGACGCTCTTTGGGCCTACAGGACCGCATTTAAGACTCCCATAGGTACCACCCCTTATAATTTGGTATATGGGAAGTCTTGCCATTTGCCCGTTGAGCTAGAACACAAAGCATATTGGGCGATCAAATGGTTGAACTTCGACATTAAGGAGGCCGGCGAAAAGCGGCTATTGGACATCAACGAGCTGGAGGAGCTGCGTTTGAACGCTTATGAGAATGCCAAAATCTATAAGGAGAGGACAAAGAAATGGCATGACAAGCGTATCATTCCAAAGGAGCTTAACGAAGGAGACTTAGTTCTACTCTCCAACTCCCGCCTCCGCCTCTTTCCAGGTAAGTTAAAATCTAGATGGACCGGACCTTATGTTGTGAAACATGTTTTTCCTTGTTACGCTAAAAAGAGTGTGCACGCAATAAGCCTTAAATTTATACTCGTTATAATTATCCTAACTTCTAGCGCACCCGCAGTGTACGGGACGCATGTAGAAAGATAAGTATTCCGAGGTCGAACACAAAGACTAAGGTGAAATTGATTCAAGTTGTGATTGAATTTAGCAAGATCTAAGTCTAAAGAAAAGGAGGAAATAAAGGAAGAAAATCTCAATTGTTTTTGTTGTTTTTAGGTGATCACATCAAAGATCACAATTCATGCAAAGCAAACAATCAAACTAAACCAAAAATCAGCACAAATAAACAAATCAAACAAGATGTTGATCAAGGGAAAAGGAAAGACGGATTCTAGGGGTTGGAAATTCCGGTTATGGCATAGAACTCAAGTTATCTATTCATTCTTTGGATTGATTATGATATGTTGGGATTTAGTGTTTCTAAATTGGGATCAATTACCGGGTAGGTCTCATGGTCCAACTAGTCCACACCTAAGGTCTCCTTACCGGGTAAGTCTCTAAGAACCTAAGGTTAGGAATTCTACACAAACCGGAATTGTTAATTAGGAATCTAACCTATCCTTACCGGGTAAGTCTCGGAATGGGAAGTCCTAATCAACATTCCTAGCACATCTAATCCAATGGCGGCTTATTAGGCTCACCACTACCTAAGGTTTTGCTATTTTAAATTCTAAGGGCAAGGATTACCGGGTAAGTCTCTCCTAACACTTAGTCTCTACACTAGGATACTCTAGGGTAGGTTAAACTTAGCAAAAACTTAGGGTTTCAACATTTATATAGATCTAAGGTAAGATCCTTCGAACCAGAGAAAATCACGGTTTGTTCTATAGAAACCACGACTGTGGTTCTTCAAGAACTACCCGTGATTTCTAACAGAAACTACGTTCATAAACAAAAATCGTCCAAAGGTAAATCTAAGTCCGTCCTATCATAGTTCTAGCCAAAACCATCTTTTCCTTACCCTAGAATCACATCAATTTAGCCTATAACATTCATGATGGAAATCAAAGCAAGCAAAGATAAAATCACAACCTCCATTGCAAGATAATGAAAGAAAAGAGATGAACTATGAACTTCAAGAACAAACAAATCCGAGAATGGAATTAGAGCTACTTACAACCCTTCCAAAAGAAGGTTTCAAGGGTTTACAAACTCCAGAAATAAAATCCGAAATACAAGAAAGCTATGGTGTGTTCTTCTCTCCTCTTCAATGGAACCTTTCTTCTTCTCTTTGGCACTTTCCTTCCTAGAAAAAATCTTCTTCCTTGGAGATTATATTTGTTAGAGAAATGGATAATGGATGAGTTGCTCCCAAACTACCCCAGCTACCTCAAACAACCCATCAAGGACCACTTTTATAACAAATTGTGCATGAGCTGGCCATGAGAGTCGTGGCACAGCTGTCACGAGAATCTGGCAAAATCCACGGTCATTTCCACGGCCGTGGTTCTTTAGAGAACCGTGATTCTGTGCAGAAACTTCGCCTTGGATCATTGAGCTGTGGTTTGGTGCATGGCTAGTGTTGGCAAGGTTCCATGAGTCCTCCTTACCCCTTTGATGTGTTCTAATGAGTCCGAGGATGTGTCATCTAAATGAACGATCCTTTAACGCATCGTTTTAGCTCTAAACTTCCCGAAATACCTACAAAACGCACACAAGTCCGTGTAGACGTCTATCTCGACAAAATACATGTTTCGAGTGCAAAACGTATTGGACTAGTGCTAGATCATGCATGATTGAGCGAGAATCCTATCTAAATGTACACCTAAAACTATGCTATAAATCGTGTTATCAAAATACCCCATACTTAAGGTTTGCTCGTCACCGAGCAAATTCCCAACTATAGACTAAAAGATGACATGATTTATGTATGCAAAAAAATGGCAAAAATCTTTTTGGGTTTTGTGCTTCTACTATTGGATCACCTTCATAGTCATGATCAATGACAATTGGATAAGCAATTATGTATCAAACAATAAGGGCATGGAAAGACAATTGTACTTAACTCAAAAGCATGCATGAGATGGGAGGACGGAGATGTCAAGAAGATCAAGAGTCTATCCAATCTAGATTACTAAGTCTTACAAACATGCAAGTAGGTCATAAGGGCTTGTGACATAAAAGGCTAAGAAACGTTGTAATTTGGGAGGGGAATTTTCTAGGTATGTGATGCTAATCCGGGAGTGGAACTAACTTCACTTCCTTGTCCTCGATCAACTTCCCCCAAGTGTATATTTTTCCCTATCTTGCTTTCTTTTCTTTTTCTTTAACTCATTTTTGAGACAATGGCATTGGTGTACAATAGCCGAAACCTCGGTGATTAGCCATCCTCGGGCTTTTTCTCTTTTTCGAGGTGCATCCACACCGGGCACACATACCAAAGCTCGTTAGAGCTATTGGTTCATTTGACTTTGGCAAGGCACCAACACCCGATTATGTGAAGTGTACCGAGTTACTTATCATTTAAACCAACGCCCCCAAACCTATTTTGGCTACACTTCCACAATAATTTCAGCATTCCATTCACGACATTCTTTTCATTACATCTTCACCCCGCACTTGCTTTTTACACATTCAAACACACTAGCATGCTCATATTCCCGGATGGGTTTAAAGGAGGTCGATTTTATATCAATTGAGGTGCTCACGCAATCATGATCAAGATGAGAAGTAGAGAAAGATGAATTGCCTCATTCATTCCTAGATGGTATGCAAGAACTATCATGTAATTTCGACTTTCAATACTCAATCCATTCTAGGCAATCATCATGATCTCAAGTCATTCATGGAATTCAAGAGAAGTAGTTCAAGTCCACATATGCATTTATCAATCCAACACATAAGGCCATTCATAGCCAATCACAAGACGAGTTTCATCATTAGGATCATATCCAAGCCTAGAAAGCACAAAAATTTTTAAATTTTCTGATTTTTATGGGATTTTTGGTTTAAGTATGTACAATGCAAGACATGTGCAAATATTAACCTATCCTAGATGCTCATCATGCAAAAGATCATGCGAACCCCACCCCATACTTAAAAACACATTGTCCCCAATGTGGTATACAAGTAAAGAGGGTGAAAGAAGGTTCTCACTATGTAAAGGTGTTTGCTATGGTATTTGGGAATTCTCAAGTGAATTGATGTTGGATGATCCTTTCAATCATGGTAGAGAGCTTTAAGCATCCTTCAAGCCTTGAAACCCGCGCTAGGCACCGCTAGCCGTCCAAGTTCCGCGTCCGCTCCACCCATAATTGGTGAGGGTTTCATCATCATCATTTCCGAGAAAGGCTTCCAACGCCATTAATGCTTCTAGCATACACATGAAGTAGACAAAACACACAAAGCACACAAAAACAGAAAAATCTAAGCAAAAATGAAGGAAAAATGTTACCGATGGGTTGCCTCCCACCAAGCGCTTCTTTAAGGTCACTAGCTTGACCAAACTTGGGAGCGTTTATGCAAGGTGAAGCGGGGAAATCATGTCTATCGGGGTTCCCGGAATATACTTCTTCAAGCGATGTCCATTCACTTTGAAATCTCCACAATGCTCCCCTCCTATCTCAATAGCTCCATGGGGAAAGATCTTCTTTACCACATATGGCCCGGTCCATCTTGATTTGAGCTTTCCGGGGAAAAGTCTTACCCTCGAATTGAAGAGAAGGACAAGATCTCCTTCACTCAACTCCTTTGGAATAATCCTCTTGTCATGCCATCTTTTGGTTCTCTCCTTGTAGATCCGGGCATTCTCATAGGCTTCCAACCGGAGCTCCTCAAGGGCATTGATATCAAGCAATCTCTTCTCTCCCGCCTCTTTGAGGTCAAAATTTAGCCACTTAATGGCCCAATAAGCTCTATGCTCCATTTTCACCGGAAGATGGCAAGACTTGCCATAGACCAACTTGTAAGGAGTGGTGTCAATAGGTGTCTTGAAGGCGGTTCTATATGCCCATAGTGCGTCATTGAGCTTCATAGCCCAATCCTTCCTTGTCCTAGATACCGTCTTCTCGAGGATGGCCTTTATCTCTCGGTTGGAGATCTCCACTTGACCACTAGTTTGGGGGTGGTAAGGTGTTGTCACCTTATGAGTCACCCCATACTTAGCCAAAAGTGCTCCAAAATTCCTATTTGTGAAGTGCTTCCCCCCATCACTAATGATCACCCTTGGTGTTCCAAACCTAGGGAAGATCACTCGGTTGAAGAACCGCACCACCACCTTGGCATCATTTGTAGGAGAGGCGATTGCCTCTACCCATCTTGACACATAGTCCACCGCCAATAGGATGTAGAGATTGCCACATGAAGAAGGGAATGGTCCCATGAAGTCTAGACCCCACACATCAAAAATCTCAACTTCTTGGATGTTATTCAAGGGCATTTCATTCCTCCTTGAAATGTTGCCCGTCCTTTGGCAAGCATCACATGCCGCTACAAAACCTTGCACATCTCTAAACAAGTTAGGCCAATAAAAACCCGATTGCAATACCTTGGCACACGTTTTGTGTGAGCTAGCATGGCCTCCACATGGTAAGGAGTGACAATGCCGGATCACACTTTCCATTTCATCTTCGGGTATGCATCTCCTGAGCACCCCATCCGGGCCTCTCTTGAATAGAAGTGGCTCACTCCAATAGTAATGCCTTACATCGTTGAAGAAAATTTTCCTTTGTGCATATGTTAATCCGGGAGGCACTTCCTCACACACCAAGTAATTCACAATGTCGGCATACCATGGCTCACTTCCTCTAGCCACGTGGAACAAGCATTCTTCCACTATCTGCAATTGTTCGTCCCGGAATGAATCATCTATCGGGATGTTGTCTTTCCCAAGCTCCAAGGGTGGGAGTCTACTAAGGTGATCCGCCACGGAGTTCTCGGATCCCTTCTTATCTCGTATCTCCAAATCAAACTCTTGAAGAAGAAGGATCCACCGAATCAACCTTGGTTTGGCATCCTTCTTTGTAAGTAGATAACAGATCGCCGCATGATCCGTATAAACTATGACCTTCGCTCCAACAAGGTATGAGCGGAACTTCTCGAATGCATACACCACCGCTAACAACTCCTTCTCGGTAGTAGCATAATTGAGTTGGGCATCATCTAGCGTCTTGCTAGCATAGTAAATGGCATGAGTGCGCCCTTCTTTCCTTTGCCCCAAAACGGCCCCAACGGCCACATCGCTTGCATCGCACATGATCTCAAATGGTAGACTCCAATCCGGAGGTTGCATGATAGGTGCGGAGATCAAGGCGTTCTTCAACCTACAAAAGGCTTCTAGACAATCCTTGGAAAAGACAAAATCAACATCTTTCATTAGTAGGTTAGTGAGAGGCTTAGAAATTTTAGAGAAGTCTTGAATAAATCTCCGATAAAAACCGGCATGCCCTAAGAAACTCCTTACCCCCTTCACCGAGGTAGGTGGCGGCAACTTCTCTATCGTTTCAATCTTAGCCCTATCAACCTCAATGCCACGGTTAGACACCAAGTGTCCTAACACAATACCTTCACTTACCATGAAGTGGCATTTTTCCTAATTTAAGACAAGATTTGTCTCTTCACATCTTTGCAATACTAATGACAAATTAGCCAAACAATCATCGAAAGAAGAACCATAAACAGAGAAATCATCCATGAACACTTCCATGATATTTTCTATGTATTCCGAAAAGATAGCCATCATACACCTTTGGAAGGTGGCGGGTGCATTACACAACCCAAATGGCATTCTCCTATATGCAAAGGTACCCCATGGACATGTAAAAGTCGTTCTCTCTTGGTCATCGGGGTGGATAGGGATTTGGAAGAATCCACTATACCCATCTAAATAGCAAAAATGAGAGTGTTGAGCTAACCTTTCTAGCATTTGGTCAATGAAGGGGAGAGGGAAGTGATCTTTCCTAGAGGTCATGTTTAACTTTCTATAATCTATACACATCCTCCATCCCGTGACCGTCCTAGTTGGTATTAGTTCATTGTTCTCATTAGTTACTACCGTCATTCCCCCCTTCTTAGGTACTACATGAACGGGACTAACCCACTTACTATCCGAGATAGGGTAGATAATTCCCGCGTCTAGCAACTTAATGAATTCCTTTTTGACCACTTCTTTCATTATAGGATTCAATCTCCTTTGATGTTCAATAGAGGGTTTGTGGTTATCTTCCATCATTATCTTATGCATGCACAAAGATGGCTTAATGCCGACCAAATCATCAATAGTATAACCAATGGCTTTCTTATGCAATCTTAGTTCATGCAGCAATTTAGCAAGTTCATCATCACTCAAGCATGCATTAACGATCACAGGATATGTAGAATTATCACCAAGGAATGCATACTTTAAATGAGAGGGGAGGGGTTTAAGTTCAAGTGAGGGAGGACCTTTATCGGTTGAAGATGATTCAAATAAGATTGGATGAGATGAATCCAAGGCAAAAGAAGACTCTCCTTGGCTCCTAAAAGCTTGATCATCATCAAGAGTTGATTCAGGAAAAACCACGGTCGGAAACACGGCTTGTTCATCTTCCACGGCCGTGGTTCTTGCCAAGCTTGCTTCTCGGAGTTGTCCAGAGAGTTTGACGGCCGTGGAACCTGAATCTCGACCGTGGAACTTGCAGCTGTTCACAACCTCTTCGTGGCTCTGAAATCCAACTCTTGGCTCCTCTTCCAAGGCCTCCAAGGCCTTGATCTCTTCATTGCATTTCTCCTTAATGTCTTCCTTCATCATACTCAAGGTAAGAACCTTCTCCAAGGGGTCCTTGATCAAGATCGAGCTTACAACTTCTCTAGATTCTTCTTGCTCGACTATGTTGAAGATATCTTCATCAAGGGTTGGCTCTTTCATCATTGTGGACAGCTTGAACTTGATGTTCTCCTCTCCAATGTTGAAGGAGAGAGTCCCGTTCTTGCAATCCACTAAACATCCGGAGGTGGCTAGGAAAGGTCTTCCTAGGATGATGGGAACCGGATAATCCGCCGGAATGTCCAACACTACAAAGTCAATAGGCACGTAAAATCCTCCCAATTGCACCGGAATGTCCTCTAGAATCCCAACTGGATGAGTGATAGAACGGTCCGCCATATAGAGGGTCATCTTGACCGGCTTTGGCTCTCCTAGCCCGACCTTGTTGCTAAGTGCAAGCGGTATGATGCTTACACTCGCCCCAAGATCACAAAGGGCCTCGTACTTCACATCTCCCACTCCTATTGGGACGCAAAAAGAGCCCGGATCCCTTAGCTTGGGAGGCATTGCCTCCTTCATCGTTTGGATCAACTCCGAGGATCTCTTGGTCATCCTAATCTCCCCATACTCCTCCAACTTCCTTTTGTTGGAGAGTATTTCCTTCAAGAACTTTCCGTATGCCGGCATTCCTAAGATGGCATCCATGAACGGAATGTTAATATGTAACTTGGACATTAGTTCAAGGAACTTACCAAAGTGATTGTCCAAACGAGCTCTTGCTCTTGATTGTGGGAACGGTAGTGGTGGCTTGTATGGAGGCGGTGCCACATAAGTTGGCTCTACATCTTTGCTCTTCCCTCCATCTTCTTGCTTTCTTCCCTCTTCTACCACTACTTGATTTCCCTTAGCTTGGTCCTTGGGCAAAGGATCCTTCATACTCAACCCACTCCTCGTTGTGATAGCCAAAACAAGGCCTCTTGGGTTGTCTTCGGTTCTTTCGGGAAGCTTCCCCGGATCTCTATGTGCTTCACCCGCCTTTTGAAAGACTTGTGCTTCCAAGACCTTTTGAGCCTTAGAAATTGAAGTGACGGTGCTCTCAAGTCCACTCAATCTTCCTAGCAATTGTTCAAACATGACTTCGGTTCTATCCTTTGAAGGTTGAGTAAAGCCGGGCGGAGGTTCTTGTGAAGCTCTTTGTGGCGGAGTTGTGCTTGTGGAGGCGGGAGGGTTCAAGGCTCCATCCAGGTTAGAGTAAGAAAATCCGGGATGGTTGTGGTTGGGCCGGTAATTGTTGAATTGCCGGTTGTTGTTGAAATTTTTTGGGCCTTGGTAATTGTTGAAGTTGCCCCTTCCCATGTAATTCACATCCTCCTCCTTGGAAGACAAGTTTGCTTGTGGAAGTACTTGAGGAGTTGCTTGGCTCTTCAAGGTTGTAGTACACAACTCTCTCAAGGACTTCAACTCGTTGTTGATGGCGTCAAGCTTGAAATTGCTCATGGTGACTTCGCTCACCTCATATGCTCCCGCCTTTCTTCCTTCACTCTTCCTATGAGAGTACTTCTCAATCACTAGAGTTTGCTTCTCCACAAACTCCCAAGCATCATCTACATGCTTCTCCATAAAAGTCCCACCGGAAAGGGATTGAAGCTTGAATTGGCTATCTTCATCAAGTCCTTTGAAGTAGATTTCCAATAGCTCAAATTTCGGTATGCCATGGTGTGGACAATCTAGGAGAAGGTCTTTGAATCTCTCCCAGGACTTGAACAAACTTTCTCTATCCCTCATCACGAAGGCATTGATCTTCCCTCTTAATTCGGTGGTCTTGGAAGGTGGGAAGAACTTGGTCAAGAATTCGGTTGTCATCTCCTCCCAAGTACCAACTCGTCCTTGTGGAATAGATTGATACCAAGCCAAGGCTTTATCCTTAAGAGAGAAGGAAAAAGCCCTAAGCTTATGGTTGTTGCTCTCCAATCTTGGTGGTCTAAGAGTCTCCATCAAGATCTCATAAGTCATCAAGTGTTGATGAGGAGACTCTCCTTCCATCCCTCCAAATTGATTGTGCCGGATCATTTGTAGAACTTGAGGGCGAAGCTCATAGTTGTGGGTTGCGGGATCTCCTAGATTCACACCCGGTCGGTGTGCTCTTTGTGCCGGATCCATACGTCTCCCTAGGGTTTGTGGCTCCTCAATAGCAATAGGTACAACCCTAACATTAGCCGCCGGCTGCGGTTGTGGTGGAGGTGGTGGAGGTTGTCGGCGATTAAGCTCTCCTTGAACAAGGGCTTGCCTAATCTCCTCAATCTCCCTCCTTGTTTCCTCTTGCCTCTCATTGGCAAGTCTCCTTTCTTCCTCCAAGAGTTCATCTCTTAGCCTTATTTGCTCTAAGGCTTCATCCAATTCAGCTTGAAGATTTCTACCGGCCATCTCTTTCTCTTTTCGGATGTTCTTAGATCTAGATCGAAGGGTTTTCTCCGGTTCGGGATCGAATGGAGCTAAATCCTTGCCACGAGATCTTCGCATACACCTAAAGAGTAATAGATGTCCTGAAAAGCAAAGACAAAAACCAAAAAGATATCAAAAGAAACAAGAAAGATCTACACTAGAAACAATCATAAAATAGACTCAATCTAGACCTAGTCCCCGGCAACGGCGCCAAAAACTTGTTACGCTAAAAAGAGTGTGCACGCAATAAGCCTTAAATTTATACTCGTTATAATTATCCTAACTTCTAGCGCACCCGCAGTGTACGGGACGTATGTAGAAAGATAAGTATTCCGAGGTCGAACACAAAGACTAAGGTGAAATTGATTCAAGTTGTGATTGAATTTAGCAAGATCTAAGTCTAAAGAAAAGGAGGAAATAAAGGAAGAAAATCTCAATTGTTTTTGTTGTTTTTAGGTGATCACATCAAAGATCACAATTCATGCAAAGCAAACAATCAAACTAAACCAAAAATCAGCACAAATAAACAAATCAAACAAGATGTTGATCAAGGGAAAAGGAAAGACGGATTCTAGGGGTTGGAAATTCCGGTTATGGCATAGAACTCAAGTTATCTATTCATTCTTTGGATTGATTATGATATGTTGGGATTTAGTGTTTCTAAATTGGGATCAATTACCGGGTAGGTCTCATGGTCCAACTAGTCCACACCTAAGGTCTCCTTACCGGGTAAGTCTCTAAGAACCTAAGGTTAGGAATTCTACACAAACCGGAATTGTTAATTAGGAATCTAACCTATCCTTACCGGGTAAGTCTCGGAATGGGAAGTCCTAATCAACATTCCTAGCACATCTAATCCAATGGCGGCTTATTAGGCTCACCACTACCTAAGGTTTTGCTATTTTAAATTCTAAGGGCAAGGATTACCGGGTAAGTCTCTCCTAACACTTAGTCTCTACACTAGGATACTCTAGGGTAGGTTAAACTTAGCAAAAACTTAGGGTTTCAACATTTATATAGATCTAAGGTAAGATCCTTCGAACCAGAGAAAATCACGGTTTGTTCTATAAAAACCACGACCGTGATTCTTCAAGAACTACCCGTGATTTCTAACAGAAACTACGTTCATAAACAAAAATCGTCCAAAGGTAAATCTAAGTCCGTCCTATCATACTTCTAGCCAAAACCATCTTTTCCTTACCCTAGAATCACATCAATTTAGCCTACAACATTCATGATGGAAATCAAAGCAAGCAAAGATAAAATCACAACCTCCATTGCAAGATAATGAAAGAAAAGAGATGAACTATGAACTTCAAGAACAAACAAATCCGAGAATGGAATTAGAGCTACTTCAACCCTTCCAAAAGAAGGTTTCAAGGGTTTACAAACTCCAGAAATAAAATCCGAAATACAAGAAAGCTATGGTGTGTTCTTCTCTCCTCTTCAATGGAACCTTTCTTCTTCTCTTTGGCACTTTCCTTCCTAGAAAAAATCTTCTTCCTTGGAGAATATATTTGTTAGAGAAATGGATAATGGATGAGCTGCTCCCAAACTACCCCAGCTACCTCAAACAACCCATCAAGGACCACTTTTATAACAAATTGTGCATGAGCTGGCCATGAGAGTCGTGGCACAGCTGTCACGAGAATCTGGCAAAATCCACGGTCATTTCCACGGCCGTGGTTCTTCAGAGAACCGTGATTCTGTGCAGAAACTTCGCCTTGGATCATTGAGCTGTGGTTTGGTGCATGGCTAGTGTTGGCAAGGTTCCATGAGTCCTCCTTACCCCTTTGATGTGTTCTAATGAGTCCGAGGATGTGTCATCTAAATGAACGATCCTTTAACGCATCGTCTTAGCTCTAAACTTCCCGAAATACCTACAAAACGCACACAAGTCTGTGTAGACGTCTATCTCGACAAAATACATGTTTCGAGTGCAAAACGTATTGGACTAGTGTTAGATCATGCATGATTGAGCGAGAATCCTATCTAAATGTACACCAAAAAAACTATGCTATAAATCGTGTTATCATTCCTCATGGTGCAGTTGAGATATGGGGCGAAACGAGCGGAAGCTTTAAGGTCAACGGTCATAGACTTAAGAAGTACAAATCGGAAATTCCGGTTGAGGAGGTTGCACCAATATACCTCGTTTGAGACGCATTATGGTCCAGCTAGCGACCTTAAACCATGCGCTTCTTGGGAGGCAACCCAAGGTATTGCTTTCTTTTCCCTTTCTAGTTTAGATAGTTTTGCTTTTGCTTTGCTTTGTTTTGTTTTTGGCGTCCTAGACAGATAACATGTGACATCTAAGGAAGGAGTACAAACCAGGAGCATAACTGGAAGGACAGAAGATCGAGAATTTGAGAAGACGAAGTTTGACTGAAGCACATCTCGGTTGCTGTCAGAGCACCTCGACCGAGATGATTCTTGAGCAACCGAGGCGACTAGGGAATCTGAAGAACCACCTCGGTCCGTACCACCTCGGTCTAGTCGAGGCCACCTCGACCGAGGTGACAGCAGTTCCAGAAAGGGTATAAAAAGGGGAAAATTTTCTTTTTTATCCTCTTTACCTACTCCCTCGACAGCGGCACTCTTCTTCACCTCGTCCTTCGATTCTCGCTCATTTTCAAAGATTTTCTCTTCCAAACTGCAATTAAAGCGTAAAGGATCCCAGTGCAACGTCGATCTGCAAAGAAATCGAACCAAAACGGCCGAACGAGGTAAAACGAACCGAAACCCTAACCTCGCTGATTTCGCTTTGATTTGGGCTTGGATTGCCCTGCATTTGCTGAGAAAAGGATTAAGTACCCCATAGGAACTAGTTGTAGTGATTTTGGGGGAAAAGAACTGGAATTTTCGAAGAAATTAGAACGCATTTTTTCGCCTCGGTCCAGACGTGTTGTGCCTCGGCCGAGGTGTTCTTGAGTGTTGTCAGACCGACCAAGGTGACCTGACAGTGAGGGAAATTGAAAATGAGTTTTGAGAGACGGCTTGCCATCAGGGATAGATCCTCCCCTTCCCCTTCTTCCTCTTCTTCCCGACCCTATCGCCCGGTGATCCACGAGAGATACCGGGTCGATTACGACCGTATTTCCGGCCGTCCTTTGACTGTCTCCATCAGTGATTGCACCTCGATTACGATCAGTTTACTGAGATCCGAGCCCCTGCCTATTTGGAGCCCACCTTAGAGTTTATTAGCTCCTTCACCTACCTCCCCATAGAGCGTTTTGTGAAGTACCGGTTGATGAACCGGAACTTCCTAGTGCCACTAGAGTATTGGAGAGAGATTTTTGGTTTTCCTGCCCCGACAGCTGTTGACTTCCCTTCCCGATCTGTAGCTAGGAAGTTTTGGGGTCAGATTGCTCACGTGGTTGAGCACGCAGATAGATGGCGCCCTGGAGATTCCAGGGAGAAGGTCATCTTTCACTTAGCTTTTAGGTTAGCCCACCGTATTTTCAGCGAGACGCTTCTGGCGCGTACTGAGACGCCCTAGAAGGTCCGACAGGGGGAGCTGTTCAGCCTATATTGCATGGTGACAGGAGGGATCCCCGACTTTGGCTTGATATTGGCAGAGGACCTGCACAAGATCAAGGCCAAGGCGAAGGGGGACATCTGCTGCGGAGGCCTTGTGACTCACATCGCCAGCTACCAGGATATGGATCTCAGTGCTTGTACTATGGTGGCGGCTGCCAAGCCGCTTGGGCTGTAGGAGATGATCACTCGGCGGATTCTGGTTCCCCAAGGACTGACTACACCGTACGTGGCTATGCCATGGGAGCTGACTGCACCGCAGGGGATCAGGTGGTCAGCACAGTTTACAGTTATGACCCTCATTATTGGCAGACCGCCTGGGCCCTACTGATGGAGGACTATAGAGAGGCAGCAGCTGCCCCAGCTGAGGAGGAGGAGGTAGATGATGAGGAGACTGCTGATGATAGGGATGATGGAGTTCCGATGGATACAGGGACAGATACTGCCGGGACGAGTGTGCCGGTTATTGATCTTGATGATGATGATACTGAGCCGGCACCTGCTACATCTCCAGTGAGACCTGCTAGGCGTAGGACACGCCGACTCAGAGATCCAAAGGCTCACCGTCGGATCGATGATCTGACGGATCAGATGATTGATTCATATGTTGCTCTGTCACTGGATATCCGTGAGATGCAGGAGAGGCAGCATTATCAGCATATGATGGCACAGATTCAGTTCCAGCAGATCATGGGTTACCCGTTCGACCCATCATAGTATCCATATGTGCCACCACCTCCACCACCGGATCGTGACTACTGAGAGCTGCAAGATTTTCTTTCTTTTATGCAGTTCAGCTTATTATCCGGTGAGTATTTTTATTCCTTAGACTTATTTTGACCCACTAGGACAGTGTGTCCCAAGTATGGGGTATTTGTGTATTACTTGACACTTATGTGATGTATGACTCTATTTGACCGGATATTTATTCATATTTATGCTTCAGTTTGCTTCTATGTGTTTATCTGAGATTGCATGCATACATACAGGTTATTCGATTGAGAAAAACGTCGAAACTGGAAAAAAAAATGGTTTAAAAAAAAAAAAATTTGACCTCGACCGGGGCAGTTCTGGCCGAACGAGGTGTTTCACCTCGGTTGACCTAAGAACACCTCGACCGAGGTGGGTTAACTGAGAGTTTTCGAAAACGATTTTTGTGCTTTTTATCTGGATATGATCTCAGTGAAGATCTTGCTTACTGACTGGTTTTGAAATCTTTATGTGTTTGAAAGGTTTTATAATATGCTTAAGTTGCTAAATGCTTTGTTTGAAATTATTGGCATGTTTAATACCTTGTTTTTATCCAAATTATGTTGAATTTGAAGGTTGACACCACATCATGAGTTCTCTCACTTCCTTCCTGGAAAGACCAAGGCAATTCATTCTTCTCTCCTCTTCTTCTTGATCATGCTTAGCCCCTCATATACATTTTGCCTCCCTTTACCTATCCGGGAATTTGGAAGCAAGCAAAGTGGTGAAAGCAAGTGAAGTTAAAGTTGAGAAGTTGGTTGGAAGTGAAAGTGTTAGAAAGTAATAATAGGTTTGGGGAAGTCAATCATGATGATGAGTAACTCGGCACCATTCACATAGCCGGGTGTTTGTGTCTTGCCAAAGTCGGATTGAGCGATATTCCTAACGGGTCATGGTATGTGCATCAAGGGTTTGATGCATCTCAAGAAATTGATAATTGCTGATTTCCTAGGCTTCGGTTATTGTGCACCTCTGTCCATGCATCCAAAAAGTAAAGTAAAAGAAAAAAGTGTGAAATAAGCAAAGCTTATTGGTGGAAGATGTTGAAAGTCAAAGTGAAAGTAAAGTATATCCTTTTCCCGGATTCTAGCACCACATTACCTTACATACATCCCTACCCTACACGTTTCTTGACCTTTCTTTTGGAAAGCCCTTGAGACCTCGAGCTTGTTGATTGAGTTAGTGGTTTAAACTAGATTATGCATGATTAATTTCGATAATTATGACTTATTATGCATTCTATGATTTTATGCAAAGATGAACAACTTTCTTATATTTATAAAATGTTTCGATCATGTTTTGATTTTAATTTCCATGAAGTATTCTCTTAGAGTGATCTATGATTGTTGCACACCATAAAAATGTTTTGAAAGACTTTTCATTGATTTTCTTGACTTATAATCCATTCTATCTTTCCTTTTTATATGCGGAACTTGCTTGGGGACAAGCAAGGGCTAAGTATGGGGTATTTTGATAGCATGAATTATAGTCTATATTTTGGGATTTGTCTAGACGTTTTGTCTTCAATAATCTGCATGTTTGTATGTATAATATGTGATTATATTACCATTTCATCTACCTTTGCGGGAATCGAGGTCTACACCTAGTTTTGTTGTAATCGTAGGTAAAATGGCACGTTTTGCATCAAAAAGGAGCAAAAGGAGCTATGGAGTCATTGGAGCTACATTCAGGAACATAAGGAAACATCCAAGAAGTATAGCCATGGATTAAAGATTCACTTTGGACCAGATTTGAGAGATTTCACCTTCAGTTGTGACTCACCTCGGTTGACTACAGAGTCACCTCGACCGAGGTGATCCAGAGAAGTCGACTCGACCGAGACGAACACCTGGGACGCGGCGAGAATATTTTATTCTTGGCTGAGATCTTTTATCTTTGGAAAGAGATCTTATATTTTTGGGCTTGGCTCCTGGAAGGAAGAAGATATGCTATATCATATATTTTACCTATTTTTATGGGAAGAGATCTTTCTAAGATATCTTATCTTTGGAGAGTTATTTTCCTATAAAAAGGGTCGGATTTCCCACAAATCCGGCATCCGCATACAGTTGGAGATCGTGCTTAGACATCCGCTATCAGCGCAAGACACGCTGCATACACCGCTGTAGCCATACTCTAGTTGGGAGATTTGAAGAACCTTTTTGAAGGTTGAAGAAGGAAGATTGTAGCTTTTATAGCTTTTGAAGGGTTTCTGTAAGATCATCTTAGATTCCCTTCCTTGTTGTCTTGTCTTGTTGGATTTCTATCCAATGAACGCTTTGTTGTGATATTTGATTCAGTTATTGAAGTCTTTTCATTAAATTATTCTTGTTCAAATATTCACCTTCTTCCCATATATTTGATTATTGCTTTCATGATGATGAGTGGCTAATCTCTTTGTGTGATTCTAGGGTGATTGGCTGAAGGTTGTAGGAAAAACAATGATAGAATAATCTTAATCACAGTAGGATCCTGAAAGTTCGAGTCTTTAACCTTCACCTTAAGCATCTCGCTCAGTCGATGAACATCTCGGCCGGGGTGGAATTCTTCTGACCGAGGTGACTTGTTTGATCCAAAACTGAGAGTTAAGTGTTAGAGTTTGTCAAATCCTATTCTTATTACACCTTTCCTGGTTCAATGCAAGCTTAGGATGAGACTTACCCGGTAATTCTTTAGTTTGTTTACCTAAGATCATAAGTATAGGTAATAAAGGTTTATCCTTTATTGGGGTTTGAGTGTGCTTCCATCCCATCTTTGTGAGTTAGCTTGAGACTTATCCGGTAAAGGTTGATTCTATTCCCTTAGATGGTGTGTTAGTTTGAGGTTATAGTTCTTTATCTTGATTCCTTGAGACTTATCCGGTAATAGGAGTTACGGTTTAGGATTAGTGAGTAGTGAGACTTACCCGGTGATCTATTCCACTTTAGAAACACCTTCCCTATGCAAAAAAAAACCTCAGCTTTGTCCGCTTATCTTTAGATCTTGAGTTGGAACCACAACTAGATGCTTTAATCCCTAGAATTGCATACTTGCTTTATTGACTTTTATCATCTTTGATTGTTTTAATTGCTTTTGTGGTTAGTAATTACTAAAGCATACCGTAATTGGACTTTGTTTCACTAAGTCCCTGTGATCGACCCCTGGAATTCCTTGCTTTTTACTACGATTGACCCGTACACTACGGGTTCACATCCTTGTTTTAAGCTTACGTCTAGGGTTATAAATTTAAAGCTTGCACACACCGTTTAGAGCGAACATCAGATTGAGGTCTTCCGAGGTTAGGACTTTGGGAAGACAGGTTCGGTCATCAGCGCCGTACGGGAAGCTAGCTTGATTGCACAGGGATGTGATGCATTCTGGTGCTATGCCATGAAGGATGGAGAGAGTCCAATTATGGAGGACATTCTAGTGGTCTGCGAGTTTGCAGATGTGTTTGCTGAGCCATCGAGCTTTCCACCTCAGAGGAGTGTGGACTTCAGTATAGAGTTAGAGCCTGGTACGAGACCCATCTTGAATGCCCCATACCGTATGGCATCTGTCGAGATGTTGGAGCTGAAAAAGCAACTCGAGGAATTGGCTGAGAAGGGCTTCAGACGCCCTAGCGTTTCACCATGGGGTGCACCTGTCCTCTTCGTGCGGAAGAAGGACGGATCTTTGAGGTTATGTATTGATTACAAAGAGCTGAACAGGGTGACCATCAAGAACAGGTATCCATTGACTCGTATTGATGATCTACTTGATCAGCTTCAGGGAGCTACAATTTTCTCCCGGATTGATTTGTGCTTGGGATATCACCAGTTGAGGGTGAGAGAGCAGGATGTACACAGGACGGCATTTCGTACCCGTTATGGACACTACGAGTTTGTAGTGATGCCATTCGGGCTAACGAATGCCCCAACAGTATTTATGGAGTTGATGAACAATATATTCATCGACTTCCTTGATCAGTTTGTGGTGGTTTTTATTGATGAAATTCTGGTATACAGACCGAAGGTATTTCTATGGTCGTCTATACCCAATCAAAAGTAAATCCTGACTTAGCACTAAGAACAAGTATAGTGATGAAGTAAGGGTCGAACCCAAGAGAGTTGAAGGTTTTAGATGCAATTATTGATTATGATGACAAGTGACACAAAGGGGGGGTTGGTTGAATTGATGCACAAAAACTTATGAAAACGATAAATACGACAAGTAAGACAATAATGGGTGAATCTACACTAGGTTGATTCTAAGCATGCAATTGCTACTTTGGTGCGTTCCTTTTACAAGTTTTTAAGTAAGCTCCCGTCTCGATCATACATATGTGTTGAGCCAACCGGCATCAACACAACTTAACTTATTACAGTTCTGTAAACCTACAAGAACAAATAATAAGTTAGCATTCAAACAAAGACTAAGGGATATAAAGAATAGATTAAAACCGTTAAACTTATCTTTATAATTGTGTTCCTTTTCTTTAAGTAATTACAACCCGTTATTACTTAAAGTTGCTACTAGATTAAAGACCCAAACCCGGAACCTATTAATCCTAGTTGTTTACATGCACTTTAGAACCTAAGGTGATCAATCTTAAGCAATAGTTAACACGCAATTTAAACAATGAAGATCAAGGAAACACAAGGCATTACTGAATAAAAACTTATATTAAAAGAACTTACAACCAAAGTAACAAAGCAGCTTCAAACCAACCCAATGTAGCAAGGGAGTTAGCAACTCATTACAATGGAAAACTCAAGTCTAAAATGGATTTTGTGAAGAAAAGCATGGATGATTCTAGCAATCAGCCATGGACTATTTATACTACAAAAGACACTAAATTAGGAGTAAATAGTCGGCCTAAAACAGCCACCTTTAATGCCATAAAGGTGGTGTAAACAGCCGGAGTAAAGCTTCTGGCGTTAAACCGCAGGGGCGGCCTTCAGGACCCGCAGGGACGTTTTAGGCAGAATCGGTTGATCTTCTTCAAAACCGCTGGGGCGGCTATACAACTCCGCTGGGGCGGATCTTTAATGCACTTCAACGTCTGACCTTTCGCCTTCCTGATGTTTCTGTTGTCAAGGCGTAGGGGCGCCTCTAAGGTCAGCGCAGGGGCGGTGGCCAGGACTCTTCATCTTCCAGCTCCCAGGGCGAGGCGCAGGCAGGGTGCAGTGGAAGGCGCAGGGGCGCTGGTCTTCGTCTCTTCAGGGTAGGTCACCGCAGGGGCGCCGATGGGTGGCGCAGGGGCGGTGACCAGCATCTTGGCCGGCGCTAGTGAAGGCGCAAGGGGCGCTCTAGTGGAAGGCGTCACCCGCTGGGGCGGCTGCAAGGGCCCGCTGGGGCGGTGAAGTAGCAGAAGCTTTACTTCGTGATCTCTCTTCACTCCTAAGTGCCTATAACTCCTTTCTTAGCTTCTTTTGATCTTCTTCTTCTGGATCAAGGAGTTAGTAGCATAAACTGACTCTAATGCAATAAAAAGACTCGAAAAACTACCCTAAATGATAGTGATTTCATCACCTATCATATACTCTCGTAGCAAAGAGGAGCATGCCGGTCATTTGAGGACGGTTTTGTAGATTCTGAGGGATATGCGAAGCTCTCTAAGTGCAAGTTTTGGATGTTTGAGGTTGCTTTTCTTGGACATATCGTCTCCGCCGACGGGATTATGGTTGACCCGGCAAAGATTGAGTTTGTGGCTGCATGGACGACACCGACGAACGTCAAGGAAGTGCGTAGCTTTCTTGGCCTAGCCGGTTATTACAGACGCTTTGTGGAGGGATTTTTTTGTGATTGCCCGTCCACTGACGAGTCTTTTGAGGAAGACTACCAGGTTTGTGTAGACCGACGAGTGTGCTCAGAGTTTTGAGGAGTTGAAGAGGCATTTGACTTTGCTCGTGTCCTGACACAATCAGAAGGTTCCGATGACTTTGTGCTCTACAATGATGCATCCAAGCTAGGCTTGAAATGTGTGTTGATGCAGAGAGGCAGAGTGATTGCTTATGCGTCTAGACAGCTGAAGACGTATGAAGAGAATTACCCGACTCATGATCTAGAGTTGGCAGTGGTAGTTCATGCTTTGAAAATCTAGAGACATTATTTGTATGGTGCTACATGTCAGATCTTAACAGACCATAAGAGTCTGAAGTATATTTTCACGCAGCGGGAGTTGAATAACCGACATCATCGATGACTTGAGTTGATAAAGGACTTTGACCTTGAGATTTTGTATCATCCTGGCAAGGCGAATGTTTTAGTTGACGCCTTGAGCAGGAAGACGCCTCGAGAGAAGGCGATTGCGAGATTGATAGTACATCCTCATCTTCAGAGGGATTTAGCTTGGCTAGAGTTGGACATCCAGTTTCCTGATGAGGATGCCCATTTATATGCTTTAGAGGTTTTATGTGGTCTATTGGATGAGATCTAACAGAAGCAGGGGACCTGCCCAACCTTGATGAGGATCAGGGAGAGGATGTCTCGTGGAGAGGCACCACAGTTTTCTATTGGAGCTGATGGAGTGATGAGGCGACATGATCGCATTTGTGTTCCTACCGATGCAGAGTTGAGACAGAGGATTTTACAGGAGGCTCACTGTACACCTTACTCTGTACATCCAGGTACGAGTAAGATGTACCATGATGTGAGACGTACATACTAGTGGGGAGGGTTGAAGCCCGGTGTAGCCAGATTTGTGGCTCAGTGTGCGACCTGCCAGCAGGTCAAGATAGAGCATTGCAGACCTGGAAGTGAGCTTCATCCACTGCCAGTGCCACAATGGAAGTGGGAGGACGTCTCCATGGATTTTGTGACGGGTTTGAGGCCCAGTAGAAGTTTTGATGCTATCTAGGTTGTTGTTGATAGACTAACGAAGATGGCACGTTTCATTCCTATCAGAGAGACGTGACCAGTGAATAGATTAGCTGAGGAGTACACTAGACAGATAGTGAGACTCCACGGTGTACCGAGGACGATCGTCTCTAATCGAGATGGGCGATTTACCTCGAGGTTTTGGCAGCAGATTCAGACTGCTTTGGAGACGACTCTACACTTTACGACTGCGTTTCACCCCTAGAGCGATGGTCAATCTGAGAGGACCATCCAGACTTTGGAGGATATGTTGCGAGCTTGTGTGTTGGATTGGGGACAGGGATGGTCTGATTACCTCCCACTTGTAGAGTTATCATACAACAACAATTGGCATGCATCTATTGGGATGGCTCCTTATGAGGCACTATATGGACGTAAGTGTCATACACCTTTATGCTGGGATGAGCCTAGTAGTATCAGTGAGATAGCGCTAGAGCAGATTCAGGATGATATGACTCGAGTAACGTTGATTAGAGAGAGGATGCTGGTTGCACAGAGTCGCCAGAAGTCATATGCAAACAAGAGGCGTCGGCCTCTAGAGTTCAGGATAGGAGCTCATGTCTGGTTGAGAGTATCTCCGATGTGAGGCGTCAGACGTTTTGGCATAAAGGGGAAGCTGAGTACCCGATATGTCGGTCCTTTCGAGATACCGGATAGAGTTGGGAGGGCAGCCTACAAATTAGCTTTGCCTCCGAGATTAGAGGGTGTGCACCTTGTGTTTCATGTGTCTCAGCTGAGAGAGTGCATACCAGATCCGAGGCATATTGTGAGTTATGATGATTTAGTGGTGGAGCCAGACCACACCTTTGCTGAACATCCTATTGCATTCCTAGAGCGAGGTGTGAGACGCTTGCGTTCGAAGGACATTCCTATGATGAGGATACAGTGGTCGAGACGTGGACCTGAGGAGGCTATATGGGAGACTGAGGATAGTATCCAGAGGAACTATCCAGAGTTTTATGTCGAGATAGATGCACCTAGGGTCGATGAGTAGATCTTAGTGCTATCTTGGTGAGTATGTGATTATGTGCTTATGTGCTTACATCCCTTGATGTGTTTATTCCATGCTAGCGATGATGTGCCTTATTAGCATGATGTATGTTATACTGGAGATGATTATTTCCTCCATGCTATTCGAGTGTGATATATGTTTATAGATGGAGATGGTTATTTCCTCCATGTTATCTGAGTTGATTAGGATTCACCTGGAGATATTCATTCCTCAATGCTACCTTGATGGACATAGTTTCAGTGGAGATGTGATTCCTCCATGCAATGTATATGCTTAGGGTTTGGCTAGAGACGTATTTTCTCTATGCATGTGTTATGTTTTGGCTAGAGATGTGCTTCCTCTATGCCCTGTGTTATGGTATGGCGAGAGATGTGATTCCTCTACGCCTTTGGGTAGCGTTATGCCCCTGTTTGCTGGAGTTGATGATTCCTCCATGTTGATGTTTATGGTTATAGATTTGTTATAGTTTATGACCTTCTAAGCGGAGATGTGATACCTCTGATAGAGAGAGTGAGTTATACCTCAGCTTATGGGCCCAAGAGGATTTGGGATCTTGCAAGTTTCGGAACGAAACTTGTTTTTAGGGGGGGGGGGCGAGATGTAAGAGCCTACTTGCTGTGTTGCTGAGAGAGTGAGCAGAGGGCCAGATTGTGCCTGGACCGCCACTACGTGACCCTGGAACCGCCCCTGCGGTTTGCCTGGGCCGCCCCTGCGGCTCACTGAGTCCGCCCCCGCGGCTCTGTGTGCTGCAGCCGTCTTCTTTGACCCTTTGACTCGTGCTTTACCCTTTTACCTCCTTTATATACTTCATCTCTTACCTCCTGATGGGGGTTTACATTCTCAGCTCCACCTCTCTCTCCCATACGTACATCTTCTTCTCTCTTCTCCTTGGATCATCCTTGCTTGATCTTCTTTGAGGTTGTGTGTGAGTTTGAGAGCTTTTTCTTGGCTTTGATGTTGGTTATGGTTGCTGAGCCTTGTGAGCCAGCTTGAGGACGTTTTGGTGATGTTGTGAGCTTCTGGATCTTTAGCTTGTTAAGCTTTTATGGCTTCCATTCCTTTCTTCCTCTTCCTTTCATCTTCTTGTCTCTTTTCCTTCCTTTCCTTAGTCTAGCATAGACTCCTTAGGATTGGATCTTGTTCTAGCCAAGTTTGGCTTGTGTTGATGTATATATATGTATGTTCTGTATATATGTTATTGTTGGAGTGAAGAAGAGTAGAGAATCGAAGGAAGAAGTGAAGAAAGAGCTAAGGTGGTGTCTTCTGCACACCCGCCGCCCCTGCGTCCACCTGCATCAGCAAGGTCTTCTCTTGGTTCTACAAGTGTGTGTGTGTGTGTGCTTCTAGGCTATCCTTAGGATACCTTTGTTCCCTCCTTTCCTAGTGTGAAAGTATAGGATCATGCTAGATGTGTGAGGTTGAGTTTTGATGAGGTTGTGATCGGTTTATGCCTTGTATGACTTTAAGGAATTAGATTGATGTTAGTTGAGGTTTTTGAGGTTGAGCTTGATCCCTATGGATCCCTTTGGGTCTAGGTGTGACCCTTGTGTTGATAAGAGATTGATATATCTCTTTATGCCATGTTTATAGGATGTGTTGTCCCTCCAATGTAGAGGTGATCGTGGTTGAGTTGTGATCGAGGTTGAGGTAAGTCCGTAGGACTTACTTAGTTTTCATCCTTATATTGGGTGTTTGCATGAGTGGAGTGTGTTTTGTATGTTTGCTATGATAGCACGAGATGTCGTATATACGACCTATGTTTTATTGATTTCCCCGTATGCGTGGCTGTGATAACCTTTCCCTTTCATCCCGCCGTGGAGTCTGGGAGGTTCTTTGATGTCAGGCCAGATTGACTTTACAAGAAGGGCACAATCCACTCCCACAGGGTACACGGATTGTGTCACCGATACTTGTGCAGCTGGCTAGCAGGCTCAGAGGCGAGGATGTGTCGGTCCTCATGTCACATAGTTTCATATATACTTATATATACGATTTGAGTGAATGAACATTATCTTGAGATGATTAAATGGGTAAATGATTGAAAGCATATTGATGTGTTTATATTTCCTTACCTGTGATTGTGCTTATGCATTACTCTATATATGTGTATGGATAGCTAATGAATTATTACCATGTTGTAGATTCCCCATAGGATAGGCATGTTGTTAGGCGATCTAGCAGAGTGGCAGGCCGAGGACTTCTCGTACATAGGATGTTGTGGGCTTTTGGGTTTGTTTATATTTTCTCTCCTGAGTGAGGTTGATCTTTTGTTACCTCCTATGTGAGGGCGTTGTGTTTTATACTCGGCTATGTTGTCTTACCTTTGGTTGTACAGTTTATACTGTTTTATTTATTTGTTTTTATATTTGTCAGTTCCATGTTGTAAGGTCCAGTGAACTTGTTGTCAGGTTAGGGTCATGATCCATTGTGAGATCCTAGCCCAATGTGGCACTCCGAGTCCCGCAGATTCGGGGTGTTACAAGTTCGACCTTATTGTCCCATAAGGGAACGAAAAAAACTTATAAAATACTGATTAGATACATTAATTATCCAAAGTTAGATGCACGAGTCTACATCTCTTCGATTTTTCCTTACTTGGAGCCCAATATTTAATTCTTGTTTGCTTATAATTTTTTAAGGCAGGGTTATGGGCTATGACCGGCCAGTGGAGGTTCGACTAAGATTGTCAATGTCATTGTTTCTAGCAATGGTACTGACTATAGAGATTCCATCCATTTGCTCACAAATAATGACATATATGTTTTTAACTATGAATTCATATGTTACATGCTCAAAATTAATTAGGCATTTAACCACACGAGCTTTTAGTATCAAACTATTAGACATCCCAAGGGGCCACTTGTGCTCGATCAACATTTCACTTTTGTTCATTTTATTTTCGTTTCTAGTTGTCCATGACTGGGTAACACTCCTACATTTCCTTGTACTTTTCTTTTTATAGCCATGGTACTTTATCCTTGTCATCTAATGCATGTTTTCTATGGTGATCTCTTGAGTGGGTCCTTAGTTTGCTCATTCCTTTCATGTATTTTGTGTTCTTCCTTCTTATGGGTAAGCTGTCAAATAACCTTATGTTAGATATATAACAATAATGAGATAAAGATAAATACTTAAGCAAATTATAAGTTGTTGGCCATGTTCCAAATGTTGAGCACACCTAGACACAACGTTTAGAACAATTCGAAACCAACTTTTCCATGGATATATGGTTCAATTCTTTACAACTTTAGGGAGAGGTTATAACCTTTCAATTGATGCAAGATTTCAAAAGACTATAGTAGTTTTTAGCATGAACATTTAGACGCTCTTGATTCCCTTTTTTGTGCAGTTTTATCTATAGCAACATTCCTACCTTTCAATTAATACTTGTTAAGGGCCAGTTTATTTTAAACTCCATAAACGAAAATGGAATGGAAACAAATCTAGTTCATACGTATATAATTGTTCATGAAAGTTTTTGGAATCATTCACTGTGGTTTGAAGTAATTGGAGTCGATTACAATACAGTTCCAACATTAGACATACACAGGCTAAGAAGACATAATATCAAATATTTTGCATCAACCAAACTCATAACCCAAGATGGGTACATAATTTTTTTCATGTTGAGATTAGCTCTTATTCTAGCAAGTTCGCATTGGTCTCTACTCCATGTAAGAGAATTGTTCTCCTTAGGTGCCTCTGGCGTCGTAGTTTCCTTAGCAGCTTGGTTATTTTTGGAGTTATTTTTAGAGATTTCACATACTTTTTCCTTGAAGGAAGCCCTACTCAAGTTCATGGTTGCACTCAATATACTCTTAGTTATGTACATGTGTTTAGTCTGGTTTTCTTACTTTGGAAAGAAGGGGCATTTTATAGAGCTTAGTGTTAGTGTCACGGGCCGAGTTATTCCCCAACTCAGACCGCACGGCTCTTAGCTATTTTGTCACCCCCGACAAGCTAAGATCAGCCTTACTCCTCGACGCTCCTTGACTATGAACGCTTTGTCTAGATGGCTAGATAAACTCGGAGAGTTGTCGGCAAACCTTGCCTTTATATTACTCAAAGAGAGTTTTACAAATGAGAGCTTTTTACAATAGAGCTAGAATGCTTGGAGTTTGGTGGATTTTGTGGGATGATGAAAATGAGGGGCGACCTCCCCTATTTATAGCCTTGGCCACCTCCTCTCCGGAAAGGTTCCAGAACCTAACTCTCCTAGGTCACTCCGGATCCTTCCTTCCTTGACCTTATCCTAACGACTCTAGAACTTTCACTAACACTCTAGCTAAGTCTTCAAGGTTCCTTCCAGTTCTAGAAGTCTCCGTCGTCTTCCGGGGAGATCCGCCCGCATCCGGATCTTCCCGACAACATCTACACAAAGACATCCGTCGGTTTCTAGACTTGTCTTGATCCTTCTGGTGCCTACCGGGTCTTTTCTTGATCCTTCCGGATGCTTCTGCCATCTTCCGGAATATTCCTCCGCCTTCCGGAATATTCCATCACCTTCCGGAATGTTCCGTCGTGATCCGGATTCCTCTTGAGCATTCCGGATCCTGCTTGATCGTCCCAGATCTTTCCGGAATATTCCTTGTCATCCCGACATGCCATCTTGACAAGGTTTTTGTCTAGCCTCCCGTTTGACCTTCTTCCCATGCCATTGTCGCTTGGCCTTGTCAAATGACATCTTGACGACGTCTTCCGGCAAGTCGTCTTGTCTTGCCGGTCTTGGCATCCTCACGGAAGAGCGGACCGTGACATTAGCATATTGTTCATAAGGGTTTCCAAAATTTTGGACATGATAATAGTCACATGATCAAATAAATTGGTTATCACCATATTAGGGATGCAGTTGTGTTTTTCAGCAGGCAATATATCATCATCACGGATCATGTGTGGCGGGTAGAACATAGAGAGTGCAAAACAAAAATAAGAAAAGAGAAAGGAAAATTAGCACCTAGTTCAGTTTTTGTTTTTGTTGTTTTTAGGTTTTTCGGTTCGTGCAAATGTGCGCCGCCTGGTTGCTCATGCTTCGATTCTTGTTTGGAACTGTATTTGATACCCTCTGACTTTTGTATTTGCAGAGCTCCTTCTAGTCTCATAATGAACGATTTCATCCTCTTTCCACCTGGTGGTCGATCTCGAATGGACGGCAGCGTGTTGAGTTTGGGTTACCTAGAAAAGAAATCCCCCTCCCCTTTTGCTATTTATTGTATACACAAATACTCACAGACAAATAAATTTAAGGCCCGTATTGGGTATGTAGATAATAGATATGGTACGAGGTTTAAGGCCCATCTCAAATTGGGATTTTCAGCCGAGCGAAGCCCATACCACCCAATAATCAAAGTCTATACGTCGTCTTCGTAATTTCGCTTTGCATTTCAGTCTGGCTCTGAGTGAGCAGAAATGCTGCGGATAGTCTCCGATGGCGTTCAGAGAAATTTGTCCCTCCGTTTCAAATCTCTTGTTTTATATACAACGGAGAGCACATCTCCAGAGCAGCCTGCACATTTTATGGTCGATTATTTGGTAGACTCGCTAGGTTTTTCTCGTGAACAAGCAGCCGTTGCATCAAAGAAGGTCAGTTGCTTGAAATCCCCTGATAAACCTGATTCCGTCATTAATTTCTTCAAACAAATCGGTTTTACCCAATCTCAGATCCAGTATATCGCTTTCCACAACACCGATCTGCTCTCTATATGCAACGTTGACAAAACCCTAGCTCCTAAAATTAGGACTTTTCTCGACCTTGGCTTCTCCAATTCTGACCTTGGTACTGTGCTTGCTTCAAATCCTTCCATTCTTAGAAGGAGATTAGATGCTCACATCAAACCTTTGATTGAAACTCTTAGATCGATTCTAGGTACTGACGAGAATGTTATCAGAGCAATGAAGCGTTCCTTCCGCTTGCTTTCGTGTAATGTTCCCAACAGATTACTTGGAAACGTATCGCTGCTCAAAAGCTACGGTCTCTCAGATGAGAGAATCAGAAAGCTTGTTATGAATAATCCCAGAAACTTGGTCTACCGTCCTGAAGTGCTTGAGGCGAGTATGAGGACTGTTGAGGAAGATTTCGGGATTCCTCGTCAATCAGGTATGTTCATACACGGAATCGATGCTTTTTCCTCCATCTCTAAGCATCACATTGAGGCCAAGTTCCGTATCTTGAAGAGCTATGGATGGAGACGGGTGGATATAATGACACTGGTAAGAAATTTGCCACATTGCTTGAAGGTGTCTGAGGCGAAGATGAAACGTGGACTGGATTTTTATATGAAGGAGCTTGGTTACAAGCCTGATTACATCTCTTCTAACCCTAAGCTGTTAATGTATGGCATGAAGAGCCGAGTCTTGCCTAGAAAGGCCCTCTGGGAAGCTCTGATAAAGAAGAAGCTTCTTAAGACCAAGCTTAGTTTTTGTTCAGTCCTGAGCATCACTGATAAAGATTTCTTGAACAAGTATGTCATTCCTTTCGAGGACGAGTTGCCGGAACTCTGCGAGGCTTTCATCACGAAGAGATGCTTATCTTCTTCTTCTTCGGGTCTTGTTGAGTAGATGGGCTAGTTGTTTGTAGTATTAAAGCCGTCTTTTCTGTTACCTTTGTTTCTTCAGGTAGGGAGCTAGCTCAGTTTCTCACATTGAGTTCTGATGGTTACTTTCCAACAAAAAAATGTAGACTGTGAAGTTATGGTGTACTATTGGACATAATTATTCTTTTGTTAAGATCATAGTTTTGATGCTTCTAATAACAAAGGGAGATTATACTTGGCAGTTTGCTTGAATTTGCCTGAGATGAAGATCAGTATTTGATTGGTTTTGTACATGAAGGATCGTGGTTATGATCCCCTTAGAAAATAAGCTAGCTGGTCAAAATCTGGATGCAGCCAGTCGAACAAGAAGCGGTTCATAGAATGGCCGACTGAACAGAAGGTCCATTGAAACACTCAATTAAGAGGGTTGTTCCCAACGATCGCCCTGATGAAAAAATCCAACTGGGTTGACTTTGTAGATTCGACTCAAAGCCCAAACCTCTTTCTCAAATAGGCGTTGTGTGGGAAAGTCACAACAATAGAGTTATGGGCAGATTTTTTGAGAGTGTTTGCAGTCCAGACATCTATCATAGGGTTCTCGACTGATATTTTAAAAAAAAAATTAGCATCAAATATATGTGGGAGATTTAATTTGGTCTTAATTCTCTTCTCAAATCAAACACTTTATTTATTAATTAATTTATTTCGAGTTCAGAAATTCAGAGTATATGGGTTGCGTATGATCGTAGATCCAAACCTAAAAGGGTCTAGAGTTCGGTTACAATCTTGATTTGGGTGTATGTTATTGATTTGCCCCTACACGTTTGGTTAAAAGTTAACCATAAATTAATAAGGGGTCTCGTTTGCATCAGTAATAAAATGTCTTATTAAACCAATATTCTCTTTTACTTATAACTAGTGCATAGCCCGTTTCCTGCACGATAATCTTTTTTTTTTTCACCTGCCATATGGACGAATAATATCTATTTTTTGATAAAAATTTAGGTGGAAGCAGAGTCGGTGGTCTCCAGCGCAACTAGACGCGTTTCTAGTAATATGAAAATGGGCTAAGTAGTAATCAATCAGGGGATAGCCCTACCCCTTACATAGAACAAATAAATATAAATCCATTATATCCTCGGAAGGGTCAAACAATACATTTATATAGTCTAACATGATTATAAAAAAATACTAGAAAAATCTAAGACTAATAGTTGATTCTTTTGAGCCCTCCGTTGTAAAGATCGACCACATCAGGAAAAAATAATATAAGAGCAATTTTATTCGGCCAGTCAAAAAAATACAAACGAGTCAAGGGAATCGAATTTCGAGTACGAGGCGCAAGAGTAGAGCATATACGAGGCGCATGCGCATGAAGACTTTGGGGCGCATCTAGAGTATGTCTCTGGGACACATTCAGAGTACGCTTCTGGGGCACATCCAGAGTACGCCTCTGGGGCACATCCAGAGTCCGCCGCAGAGGCACACTCTCGATGCACCCAGAGGCGCACTACGGATGCGCCCCAGAGGCACACTCTCGATCTAACTATTAAAAATTCAAATAAAGTTAGAAAAAAAACCCGTATATTTTTAACTTTTAAAAAATTATAATAAAGTTAGAATTCCAAAATCGGATATATTAAAATTGGAACCGCCATCATTTTATTGTTCATATAAATAACAAAATCTCATATCTATAAGTTTAAAATTTAAAATAAATTTAAATTTAATAATTTAAAATAAATTTAAATTTAATAATTTAAAATAAATTTAAATTTAATAATTTAAAATAAATTTGAAATATAAAAATCACATATTTGTAACTTTAAAAAAACAATAGAAATTACATATTTGTAACTTTCAAAAAAATGTAGACTGTGTTGTTTAGTCGGGTTTAAGATATTTCTAACTTTAAAAATTCAAAAAAAGTAAAAATCGCGTATTTCTATTTTTTTTAAATCGAATAAAGTTAGAAAAAATAAAAATCGTATATGTAATATGTCTAATGTAAAAATATTCAAATAATTTATAATTTTTTAATGTTGTT
>BSUD01000002.1:121114632-121266220 GCA_033239045.1 Fagopyrum esculentum
GGGGCAAATAACATTGTTTAGTTGTTCATATAAGTAATAAAAATCGTATACTTGTAACTTAAAAATTTTAAATAATTTTTAAATTTAAAAATTGAAACATATTCTAAATATAAAAATCGCATATTTGTAACTTCAAACAAAATAACTGCATATTTGTAACTTTAAAAATTGAATTTAAAATATAAAAAGTATAATTTTAAAAATTAAAGTAAGTTTAAATTTAAAAATTGAAACATATTCTAAATATAAAAATTGCATGTTTATAACTTTAAACAAAATAATCAGATAATTATAATTTTTAAAATTTGAAATTTAAAAATCACATATTTATAACTTTTTAAAAATAATCGCATATTTCTAACTTTAAAAAATATAATAAAGTTAGATAAAATAAAATTCGTATATTTCTAACTTTAAAAATACAGAGTGCGTATAGAAATGTTTACAAAAATAGAAGACGGAAGATGAGACTAGTGACAACATCCGCACGTCGAGGAGGGACAGGTAGAGAGGTACATATCGAGGAGCAGACACCTATCGAGGAGCATGCACCTCCTTCTGATGTTGATGTACCTATTGAGGAGCAGGCAACTCCTCCTACTAACGCAGATGTACCAATCGATGAGCAGTCATCACATGTTCGCGTTGAGGTAGATGTCGAGGTTGCAACATCATCACCATCACACTATGATGTTGATTATCATACGGAGGGGTCAGATGATGATGAACATTTATATGATATTAGACATGCTGGTGAGCATGACCAGATACCTGAGGAGCATATACATCAGGATGCGCAGATACTGGAGGAGGATCAGATATCGGAGGAGCATACACATCCTGAGTTGTTGACATGTTATGTTACCCACAAAGCTAGAGCGATATGGGACAACGAGGTTCACCTCAAGTTCAAACACGCACATACACTTTTTTGAGTTCTTTTTCCGGCTAGTACTTGACACGTGATCGGGATCAACATCTTTCTCCTTTCTAGGTGCTCCGTGTCTATCGCATGCCAAATGAAAGATACGGAACCCCCGTCTATCCAACCATGCTTTGTTTATGACCAATACCATATTCATTGAGTACCCCACAAACCGAGTCCAACCCACTAAGTTATCTCTATCCAAAAAAATATCCATGAAGCTCAAACTTTGACGAAAAATCGGTACCAATCATACGAGAATATTCCATAAGATCCCATTATAAACGAAATAAAATATTAATTTTAAAATATCGGCTATTTACTCTAACATGTCTAAAACTAATAAAAAGAAAATAAAACATCATAACATTTATTTTTATCCCAAAAATAAAAAGTAGATTTAAGTTACTCTTCTAAATTTTTTAATTTATATAATATATATATTACTTTTATTAAACTATTAATTAGTTTAAATTTAATGAGGTCATAAAGGAAATAATATACATAAAGTATTAATTCTATAATTTCAGTTCTCAATTCTCATGCCTAAAACAATGAAATAAATGACAAAAAAAGGAAACAATATACTTACTCTCATATGTGTAAGAAGTTCATTTGGATCGCTATACTTCTTTTCATCGAACGGAAGATTAACGCTTTCACCATCGGATTCAACTTCAATCTTTTCGAAAAATGTCGACATATTCTACGAGGTTTTTTGGATTGAGACGTGAAATTTGATTTGGATCCGTTCATATAGAAATATATAGATTCGCAACAACGGGCTAGGTTAAAATCGACGCTCGGCCCATTTAAGTATCGGGCGCAGCAAAAAGCTGTTATTGGGACGCAACCAGAGTCTGCCTCTGGCGCACATCCAGAATCCGCCTCAGAGGCGCATTCAGGATGCACCCCAAAGGCATAATCTGTCTGCGCCCCAGTGGCAGACTCTAGCTGCGCCCCAAATGCACAATGCGACCGTATTGTCTCCCTTGTCTGATCGAATAGCAACCCCGATAATGTAAATGTTATATATATATATATATATATATATATATATATATACATACATGTATAGCATTTATATATATAAAAAAACAGTATTAGCACTAATACTATACACATTTCTAAATTTATTTGTACGCTAAAATATTTTATATAAAATAATAAATATACTCTTTAGTGTACTTACCTATCAATGAGATTCTCAAATTGTCGATATGCACGACTTATGAATAAAGTTGAGTAATCAGGTACTTCTAGTAGCATCACCTCTGAAATAAAAAATAAAACAATCACGCTTGATTATCCTAAGAAAATAAATGAATAAGTTAGAGAAATGAGACCCTTAAATTTCACTTTTGCAAAATGAGTCTCTATACAAAATAATATATTATAGGCCTACACCCTAGAAAATAGGTGCACTACTGCAGCCCATATTGAAATAATGGTGATTGTAGTGATTAGACGTTTACTTTTCAATTATTGGGTATTGCTTTATTGAGTATATGTGTGTGCAGTTTGGGTATGCATTTTTGAGTATATGTGTGTGCAGTTTGGGTATTGCTTATTGAATGATTGGTATGCATTTTTTTGGGTATGCATTTTTTGGTATTGCTTATTGAGTGATTGATATGCATTTTTTGGTTATTGTTTATTGAGTATATGTGTGTGCAATTTGAGTATGCATTTTTGAGTATATGTGTGTGCAGTTTTGGGTATTGCTTATTGAGTGATTGGTATGCATTTTTTGGGAATGCATTTTTGGGTATTGCTTATTGAGTGATTAATATGTATTTTGTGGGTATTGCTTATTGAGTATATGTGTGTGCAGTTTTGGGTATTGCTTACCAAAAACAAATGTTGTTGATTACCCATAAATATAACAAGGGCTGCTTCCGGTGACCCAGAAATGTAAGCAGTCCAGATTCCGGAGACGCAGAAGAAGGGGGTTGCTTACCTAGAAATAAACCGACGTTCTAAGATTCCGACAACGCAAAAGAAGCGGACTGCGTTTTTTGGGCTCTCCTCTTCATGGAGTTTTTGTATTGAAACATGAAAATGGGTTTATAAAGAAAGAAGAAGGAGGTTGCTTTTAATGGGCAGAGGGTTGGGTTTTTTGGGCACAAATTTCAGTCAAAATGTCCATCAAAAGTGTCACTAGTCAAATCAGATGGGGTGTCACTTTTTGCCCACTTTTCTACTTTTTCTTATTTAATCTATTATATAGGAGCCCAATTTCTCAATTACAAATTGAAAGGGCCTTAATTTTCAACTCTATGATATAAAAGACCCAGAATGTCAATTCTTCCAAAATAAATAGATGATTGAAAGATAGACAGGAAAAAAAGCGTACCTCATACTACATTATAAAAAACCTCATCGTATACCACATTATTCGTAGTATCTTAAGAATTGCCTGTAAGATCACAAATCATAATCCTTAATCCATCCTTACTCATCACCCTTGAGACCGCAACGTAAAATTGGCCATGTGTGAATACCGGTCTAGGCAAATACAATCCGACACGTGATAGCGACTGCCCTTGACTTTTGTTTATAGTCATAGCAAAGCATACCAAGATGAGAAACCGTCTCCTTTTAAATCTAAAGGGAAACTTTGCATCCGTGGGTGACAGAACGGTATGCGGAATGAAAACCGTGTGACCTATATTGTTGTCAGATATTATATCCGCTTCAATGATATGCCTACCGAGCTTCTTTACTATCAATCTAGTACCGTTGCACAAGTCTGCTGATTGATCAATGTTTCTTATCGACATGATAAGGATCCCAACGTTCAATTTCAACACATGATTTGGAAAACTGGAACATTTTATGTTATTCAAGAACTCGTCCGAGATGAATCCGTCATCAACGAAACCCTCAGTTGCGCATACAGTATCAGAACTCAAGTAAACCTTCTCCTCCCCAAGTATCAACGATAAAATATGATCATTGACCTTTTCAACTATTTCATTGGTAGGGGCAAGAATAATTCTTTCTTGAAAGTAAGTAGCCGGATCTCCAATATCAAATGTCAAAGGATAAGTGGATTGAACGATAATACTGATAGGGTCACCTGTAGACGTAAGTAGGAGATTCTCGAGAATATTAATAACCGCTTCACCATTAACGTCTTCGCCTTCTTTACCATCTCCAATACGCAATGTCCAATCTGAAAATTCATTTGCCTTCCATGCATCATCTTCGTTGTCTCCACGTAAAACCCTCATGTTTTGTCTCAATTTCAACACCTTACAATCATGCCACAGATACGACGAATTTATTGCAGCAAACACGATATCGTTCCTACTTCCCTTTGCAACAACGGGCAATATATGTCTAAAGTCACCGCCGAAGACAATCACCTTACCCCCAAAAGGCATATCCGACATACCACGATTATATGACCTCAGAACATCCCTCAGGCTTTTGTCAAAGGCTTCAAAACAAAACTTGTTAACCATTGGCGCCTCATCCCATATTATAAGTTTTGTCTTTGATATTAATTCAGCGATGTCAGAACCTACACAAACATAAGTAAGGTTATTACTAGCATATGAAACAACGTTTAGTAATGATATTTTGATATCAATTTATAGGCTAACACGTTACCTACAGTAATGCCACACGTGGAAGTCTCTTTAACATTTATAGGGATGCAAAACCGGGAATGGGATATAAAATCAAAATGTGAAAGTCTTGTCTACATTTATGTGTTTTACTGAGGTGAAGCAATACATTCAACATTTGAAAATGATTACAAGTGCGAAAATCTAACAAAAAAACATAAAACATATTAGTCTCACCATTCTTTTACCTTGTTGAACTCTTAAAGAATATGCTGCAATTCACCACCTGTAGTTGATATCACTGTTTAGAAATGATGTTATTGTATGCAATGAAACTTGAAAATCTTCAATTGGATTAGGGTTAATGTAGTCTGTATATATAGCAGTTTTTGGGTTCATAGTATTGAGATCTTATCAAAAATACTTTTTCCAGATCATGATTGTTAACACATCTTGAAGTTATCTACCGATTTTGCAGTCTCGCCGATGTGAAAGTTTGTTCATGGAACATATCGTGATCTAATTAAATTAATCATAATTATTACTATACGAGATTCTGTATTTACAACTATTTAGAATTAACTGATTAGTTCAATTTGTAACTTAATCCTTTGTTTTATAACAAAATCTAATTCAGGTTACAAAATATGAAGGCAAATGGTGTAGCATAAAAACAACACATTAAGATAAGTCTACTTATTTTATTGTATTTCTTTACCTTAAGGCTTAAGGTATTCATAAAAACATACTAATGTACTTATTTTTGTAACAGGTTGTCACCATACAACGTAGTATTGGTTCAAGTATAAGTAAACAATATACAAACAGGTAGTATATGCATCATATATTATATGTTGAGTGATATCCGTTTGATTTACATTTATTCATTTTCGGTTAATTTTGGGTTTGTATTGCGTTTATTTTGGTTTCGTATTGCGTTTATTTTGGGTTTGTATTTCGTTTATTTTGGGTTTGTATTGCGTTTATTTTGAATGTCATATATAAGATTGCTGGTTTGTTAGTATTAATAGTTTTCAAATTAATTTCATATAGTTAAATATTTAAAATTAGGATTTTTCCGTTTGGTACCCCTGAGGTTTTGGCTTTTCTGGATGGTACCCAAAGTTTTTTACGTTTCCATTTGGTACCCCTAAAGTTTTGACATTTCCGTTCCGTACCCTCTTTGTTTATTTTTTGTTTAAACTAACGTTTTTATTTTTAAAAAAAAAGAAAAGAAAAAGTAATTACCTTCATTTTGTTGTCTCGTTTGCTTCATTGAAGTCGCGCATCTGCTTCTCTTTACAATAGAAAGGATCAAACGTAGACTTGCAAACTCTCAAGTTGCGCATCTACTTCTCTTTACGTGGTGGTCGTGGTACGCCGGAACCCCTTTTCCAACACCTTCTCTTTTAAGGTAAAACCCTAATCCCTAAATCTCTAATTGTGCATACTTGGGATGATTTGGTGGAAAATTGGAGATTTTTTAGTGTTTGTTAGACATCCTAGAAATAAAATTGGTCTTCTCTTTGTGAACCATAGACATCTACCCCTGAGTTAGGCATCTCAATGGAGATGGATTTTGCAAATGCATTATGGGTCTTGAAGAGCTGCTGCTATATTGTGAAATTACCCATTCATAATTTCATAGTTCGATGGAGATGGATTTTTTGGATTTTTTAGGTGTTGAGTATAAGAAGCTGTTTGTATTTTCTGAGTTAGGCATCCTTGAGTTTCACTAGCTGTTTTTGCATAGTCTTATTGTGAAATGCCTTATTGTGAAATTACCTGCCCTTTTTTGTGTCTCTTACTTGCTAGTACTAACTTCCAAATGTGGTTAAACATTTGCTATTTGCATGCTGAACTTTCAAACCTTCTTTATGGTTTAAGGACTTCCAAATGTGGTTAAACATTTGCAATTTGTGGTTAACATTTACTCATATTATTTGATGTTAGATGGGAGATAAAAAGGTGTTGAAACTACGTCACAAACGCGACGAAGAGTCCTTTGTTATAGTGTTGGAAGATATTGACAAGAGTAACATGTTGGATGTATTCATTGAGTTATTAGAAGGCGCTCCGGTTTAACAATTCCTTCAAATCCAAGCTTGTTCTATATATATGAATCTAAAAGTTATAAGTTGGAGAGTGACAAAGATTTACTTGAGATGTTTAGGTTATTACATGATGTACCGGTGATAAAAATTGTCATTGGTTCTGCAAAGACCCCATGTGAAATTCTTGAACTGGCAAGGGGTTTAGTTGAGTCAAGGTTGTCATCGGATTCACTTCCATCTTCTAATAATACTATGTTATATGGCGGGTTTATCGGCGAAACACATCCCACACAAATCCCGCAGCCCTCTCAACTAGTTCCCGAGAATCCAATATTACAACCCCAAAGTTATAGTCTTCCTCAAGAGTAGTATCTTTTAACCTTCCATTTCACCAGCTAAAGCAAAATAGTAGTGACCCTTTGCAACCCACCTCTCATCCTTTGAATTTGCAAATCTATAAAATCCCTCCCACAACAGCAAGAGGAAAATGGATATTTATGCCGAGTGAAAAGAGCCCTTCTAGTGATACTTCACCTACACCCGGTAATCTTAGTAGAACACGAGGAATTGTGATTCCTTTGGCTGAAAACACGGATCGTAATGTTGATGATCTTGAGATTGATATAGATTATGAACCTTCTCATAGTTCTGCAGATGATTCAGAAGACTTTGAAAATGATCAGTGTGTCGAGGATCTTATTCTTTTGCCTTGTGTGTTAGATGGATATGATCATGAAAAGTCAAGTGAATGGGGCCCTGATAAGGAATCTTACTTTGACAAGCTATATGAAAATGGAGAGTTTAATTCCAAAAAAACATTTTGCGCTGATTGAGATAAGGGAGTGGATGATTTTCTTTGACAAAGATCATTTGTCACGTATTTTGAGGGATTTCCGTATCCAAGAAGGGGTGTGCTTAATTTTTCAAAAATCTAACAAAAAACGAATAACAGCAGTATGTCAAGCAGCAGAATGTAAGTGGAGAATTCATGCTTCAAGATTACAAGATGGCTACTCCTGGGCAATTAAGAAAATCGATGGTGAACATACTTGCACCAGACTGACAAAGTATAATCCTATGGCCATTGTGCACTGGGTTGCTGAAAAGATCATGGATGACGTAAAAACACAACCAGATATTTCAAGTAAGGCAATAAACGAGCTCCTTCAAAGTAGATATAGAACTACATTAAGGAAAACAAAAACATATGATGCAAGGAGTTTAGCCGTGGAAAAGCTTGAGGGTTGTCATGAGACTTCGTTTGCGAGACTTCCAGCTTATTGCGAGATTCTAATGAGCACCAATCCTGATTCCAAGGCTCATTGTGCTTGGAAAGTTGTTGATGAACTTCCAGAAAAAACCATTCAATTCAAGAGCATTTTTATTTCGTTGAAGCCAATTATTAAGGGTTTCACAGGATGCAAAAGTGTCATAGGGGTCGATGATTGTCATTTAAAAGGAAAATATGGTGGAGTTCTCTTATCAGCTATAGCTTTGGATGAAAGTCAACAAATTTTTCCCCTAGCCTACAGTGTATATGAGAATGAAAGTAAGAGCATATGGTCACAATTCTTTTGGCATTTAAAAGATGTCTTGAAGAATAATGTGAGGGACAATTTGACCATCATATCTGACAGACAAAAGGTTTGATTAACTATTTTAGTTGCATTTTATTTTCTGTATTTGACTTACATTAATTTATCTCGTTTTTGGATAGCTACTGTTATGAAAACTCTAATTTCTGGATAGCAAATTTTTGTTTCTGGATAGCAAATCTAATTTTTGGATAGCTACTGTTATGAAAAATCTAATTTCTGGATAGCAATTTTGTGTTTCTGGATAGCAAATCTAATTTCTGGTAGCAAATTTGTGTTTCTGGATAGCAAATCTAATTTCTGGATAACTAGTGTTATGAAAAATCTAATTTCTGGATAGCAAATTTGTGTTTCTGGATAGCAAATCTAATTTTTGAATAGCTACTATTATGAAAAATCTTCTCAATCTTTATGTCCCTAGAATTGCTTGTATTTCTCTTATGTACTGTAACACCCCTAATCCGCGGGACTCGGGCGCTACGGGTTGGGACCTCACAATGGGTCCCGGCCCTTAGCTTGACAACAATTTCACCGGATCTTGCAACAAGGCACAAATAAAGGCCAAAATGAAATACATTTTTATGCAATGCAATAAAACCCGAAACTATACAAACAAAAGACTTCAGCCGAGATACAACACAAAACCCAAACGCCAAAAACACGGCACACAAAACACAACTATCGAAGGACAAAACACAACTCAACTCTATCCAAAAACCCTTCCTAAAATGTACAGAACCCCGGCTGCCCACTCTTCCGGATCTCTCGACCGCATTCCTAACCTGCAAGGCAATCTACAACAATCGGTATAAAACCGTTAGCTCATATTCGAAGCATTAGAATTAATGGGAAAGGCACATACACAAGTAATCTCATCACAAGCATACAACATACATAAAAGCACATCAATCCGGTTTATTATCTTTATTATTTTTAAGTCGTATCCCGTTCTAATTCAACTTAGGTTGTGACACGAGAGTCACCGAAACTCGCCTCGGTCCCTACTTACCAGCATGGAATGGTACTGATGCATCCGACCGTCTACCAGCACGGGATAGTCGCCCAGAACCTCCTAGCTCTCGCGGGAGCCAAGCAAGTTGTCACCGCCCGTTATCATACACTTGGGCCAAAATAATATAAAGGTCGGTAATCCTAATTCCGGTTTAGTTGTTATAAACAATAAACACACACCACCAAACACACATCAATGCTAATACAAGGAATACGAGCTAAGTAAGTCCGGAGACTTACCTCGTCCCATAGGTAAACCCGATAACCACTGCTCTCAACTTCCCGTAGGAAGGCACTCAACGCCTGGTCAAAACAAGGCACACGATTAACAACTCTCTCTCATACTAGAAGTCCTTAGACTTCTAGTCCCAATGATCTCGCAAGATCATAAACCATAACCATGATAAGATAACAACCTCCTAATCCTCACGATCTCACAAGGTCATAACCATCACAACACATGCTAGGATACTCTCGTCCTAGTCACCACAATCTCGAAAAAAAACATATAACCATACTCTCAATCCTCATAAACTCACAAGATCAACCAAACACTCAACGTCTTACAATCCTCACAAGATAATAACACCTCAAATCTTTATAACGATCATAAATCCTCAAAACTCACCTAAGGTTCATGGCCACTACTTGGCATTCGCTCTAAGTTAGGCTAAATCCAACCTAGCATGATACTACCGCTAAATATAACTAGATCGAGGGAAAGGATACTCACGCGACGTCAAAAGAAGGAAATCGATCAACGGATGTCAACTTGGACTCGTTCGGCCTTTACGGGGTTGTTCCCGAACCTAGCACCAAAACTAAACAAATTTAGCTCGTATGCTAAATTTGATCGGTATATATATATAATACATATAACTCTAAGGAACTTGTTTTAAAAACCGAGGTTAAAATCCCGCTAAAATATTTTCCGAGGCAAAATACCCAATGTCACAACATGCGTCATAAATCCGTAATAAAAATCCTTGGGCCATAATCCGAAATTAATTCAACAAGGGAATAATAGTTAAATCACCAAATTTGGGTCATAAACCACAAATAATATGGGTCCATTTATGTAAATAATTTCTGCATGAGGGTATATTGTTAACATTCCAAAATATGGGTTTAAAACTGCAATATCAAAATATTGGGCACATTTTGTAATTATACTTAAAAATAGGGAGGCCCGATTTAATTAAATGTAAAGGGTTTTAAACCCTGATGTTGGCGGCCATGAGGAAGTTGAGGAAAAGGCAATCACTGGCGGCGCTGCAAGAGGAAGGCAATGCAAGTGGCGGAGAGATACATCGACGGGTCCGGTGGGGTTGGACGGCGAGACATTCCCGGCGCTTTCCCCATCGGTGGTGACTCGACTTGCTGGACAAGTCCGGTTCGAGGTAGGAAAACAAAACAGGGGCGTTGCTTCTAGGCCCTTGTCGACAGAAGGGAGAGAATGATGGAAGTGGAGGCGGCAAGGACTCCGGCAGGCGAGGCGACGGTGGTACCAGTTCCTCCGGAGACGGTGGAGGCAAGCTGGCGGTTTCACTCGTTGGCTGTTCGAATCCCACAGAGAGACAAGGGGAAAAAGGCACCTCTGGTGAGCTCCGGCTGGGCGAAGACGACATTCAGTAGGCTGCAAATTCCGACGCGACCGAAGGAAAGGGAGATGTAAAGCTTGCTGTTGCTACACCTTCCCAGAATAGAGCCCGGAGGTGAGTGCACAGAGGCTCGAGGTTGAAGTTGTTGCCGAGAGTGAAGAGGGGTTGTTTCCGGAGTTGACAGAGGGAGCAAGGCTCCTGGTGAGGTGGTCCAGAGCACGAGAACGAGTGAGGAGGAATTGGGGTTGTGGTGTGTGTGGTGCGATCTAATTGAGAGAGAGAAGGTACCAAAATGAGAGGGTGTAGATAAGACACAGAAGGCTGCGTGAGAGAGGGTCATAGGGCACACAGAAGGGGAGGACGCATGTCACTGCTGGCGAGAGGAGAACGAGGGGTCATCTGTAGCTGGGCAGAAACTGTGCAAAAACAAAGGGTCGGGGAGCCAGAGGTCGGGTAGCCCCAGAAGTAGGGTGCTGAGCGGCCGGCTGTTCATCAGCCTAAGGAGAGAAGCCATAGAAAGAAGAAAAAGAGAAAAAAAAAAGAAACAGAAGAGAACATAATTAATAAAAGGGTAGACTCGATTCCAAACGTTCTGAACGGAAAAATTCCGAGTCAGAATGACTTTCCGAACCTTTTTCAAAAGTAAACCAAAATATAATTATATTCGAGAAGGGTATTTTATGCCGTAAAAATAATTTGAAATAAAATACTTGAGCTAATAATCTATCGATAAAAGCCGAGGGGAAAAACAAATGTCGCAATCACGCCTAAAAAAATTGGAGCGTTACATCAGTTCCCCCTAAAAACAAGTTTCGTCCCGAAACTTGCTATACGCCGAACTTCCCGGTCCCAAGGCCAAGGTATGAACTCTCAACTAAAAAGGCTTAAACCTTCTAATCTATACCCACAATCTACTCAAACTATCACATCAAGTCTAACAGCTCATACAACACTTCTCACACGGGGTATAACTACATATAACACCACGCACGCACACAACTCGATCAAGGAAAGAACTAGGTCAACACGTCAATTCATCGATGCTGCTAGCTTAACGTAAAACTCAACTAAAGATATTATCCTACGTCTTCCAATTAGCCTCATCGGTTCCTCATTTGGCACTAGACCATCGTGATTGACCATCTGTCTCGAGTCATGTATTTACTCCCTTGACTGATACACATGAAACACTGGGTGAACACCCTCTACTCTCGGCGCTAATGCCCACTTGTAAGTCACTTCTCCAACTCGCGCTAAGACCTCAAAAAGGTCTGATATATCGGAAACTTAACTTCTTCTCGGGTCTTTCTCAATGCAACATTTACATTATGTTTCTCATTGATCGTCTCTAACTAAGAAGATTGAATCTTCCCATTTATACCTTGACTTTGGTCCTTGTCAATCCAAACTTGATGTTACGTTCCCTCCATTCTTGTTCCAAGTTCCAGGTAACGAAGGAAGTACTTACTTTACCCGCTTCTACTAATGAGACACGCATGCTATTACTTTTACATCGCTCCGCAATACTCGATCAAGACCTTGTCTTGAAGAATCACCTGTACACTTCAAACTCATAAAACCACAAGGTAAATCAAAACAATTGCACCAATGAATCCCCTCTTAACTCTCAACAACTCCTTTGTCAATTCTTTGCTCCATTCAGTACTTCATTGTCATCCGGAGTAGGTTACCATAATTGGTGTTATACAACTTCTCCCTTCACAGATCTGGTAAAGCTCAGCATATCTAAGAAAACTTGTAACCTCTACCACATCTTTCGGGGTTTGCCATCCCGAGACAACATGTCATATGTCTCTCCTTTTTCAAGAGTAGATCCAAAATATCTCATCCGGGCATCAGTAAGCCCATATGGAATAACTATAACGTGTAGTGACTCTGATTGGTCCAAAATGCCGTACTTGCAATATCTCAGACTCAAATTTTCAATTGGTGACTATCGAATCTTAACTTAATATTAGAAGAGACTACTGACCCTAGCAACCGGTCAAGTAGATCGTATATACGTTGTAAGGGATACTTGTTCTTCATTGTTATCATGTTCAGCTCACTATAATGTACGAACAGAGATAACCGTCCCTCTTTTCGCAAACTGGTGTTCTTCATAACAACTTCAAATCAAGAGTTTAAGATATGTTTCAATATGAACTTTAAATCAAGAGTTCAATATAACGTCCGGTGTTCTCTATGACATTTCACTATTTCTAATGAAATCTTATCACTAAATTCTTGCAATTTCTCCTTCACTTGCTTCCACAACTCATGTCTCTGCACAAGTGTTATCCCATACGACGCCTTAGACAACGGAATTAAATCAAGCTCGACCTTACTGGAAAATTCCATATTCTCACGTATTGGAGTCCGTGATATCTCAGTTTTCATCTTTTCTCTTCCTGTCACATATCGTAATAACCGACACAATCTTGTCTTATCACTTTACAAGTGGTCATGATACTAATGATCTACCCCGATCTATTGGGGTGACGTCCTTTAAACACGTGTATTGTTCCATTTGTAGCTACAATGTTGACCGTCCTTTTTCAATGATCCTTCATCTCCTGAACTCGTGGAACTGGCTCGAATTTCCCGACTCTTGAAGCCTTGGTTAAACAATAATTCAACTTAATATCTCTTCTCACTTCAAAGGGATGGCGATAATAACATCTCTAGATCTCGCGCATGTGTTCAGTCACAAAGGTCTTAACTACAAGACTCGTTCATGCCTTATAACAAATCGATACAATCTCCTTCGCTCCCTTGGACATCCCAACCTATGGGAGGAGCTCTCCGTATCCCACATCAGCTTTCACTATAGACATCCTTTCTTTCAGTAGGTGTAGAACCTTACACTTCATTTCCTTATGCAACGTCAAACCGACCATAGAGGCTCTAACCTCAATCTTTCATGTACTTCTTGTACGTCTCATATCGACTTCAAACTTTGAAACTCAGTTTTCTCTTACTCTTGTTGGTCACCCTATGCACTTCTTGATATTCTATGAGCAACTTCACATCTGTGACAGTGTGCCTTTAGGCAGAATTTCCCAACCACAACTCTAGAAGATCCACTCATGATTCCACCAACACTAACATCATAACCCTAAGCTTGCAGCGTTGCCCCAATCCAGATTCCTCGTTTCCGTCATAGCCACTATGGTTTCGTCACACGAGTCACAAAAACCTTGACTTAGCTTGGCTCGTGAAACATGGCATCCATAACCTTAGAACAAACATATCACACCTCCCCTTATATAGACCCTCTTTCCACACAACAACTATATAAGACTCACTTTCTCTTGTTTCTTCTAGTTCTCTTCACCTTAACCGAACTTTAAATATTTTGATCAGTGTCATTGCCCCATATGCCAATCCCATGAACTAAGAAGGTTGCATAGGTTCGTTACAATCCCTTCCTAGGAGGTCTATTATAGTTATTTGCTTTGACCTCAATCCATACTACTTGATTAAAACACTTGCACTTTTGTTGATACAACTCCTTATTGCTGACATTTAACCACCGGGAATGTTCCAAGTTCTTGTTACCCCTCTTCATGATCTCATCTCTTGGGCTACTCTCCCTACCATTTTACTACACTTTCCATCTTAACACTCTCATAAAAGCTACCCTCCCCGAGGAACTCTACCTTAAACTCCGTTAGTTCCTTCTTCATTTCATGTTTCCTCTTCTTTATAAGGTAACTATATCTTCTTTGCATTGTTGTTTCATATAACTCCCTTTCATAGGCTTAACCGTCTTCATTGATGTCTTTCAAGAGCACATTCCCAAATATTATTAGCCTAGATAGCATCCACTTGCGTTCCTCTTGGTTGGTATCTTGAGTCTTTCGATTAAAGCTCCTTGTTTCCTCTTTCATCTTCTTAAACCATCATCTATATGCACTTCTTTCTTCTTGATGTTGCTTTGCCTTCTCACCATAGCGAAAAACGGTTGGCCCTCTTAAAGACATTCTACTAGGTAAACCTTCACCACATGATTCTTCTCGTAGCCTCATATATCCGAAGAAAGTCACCCACTTGGGATCTCATAAAATAGATGCTTCACCTTTTGATACCTCTGTAAGCTTAACTTACGGGTCTCTTAAATCTTATGTGACTGGTTCAACCACACCTCTCATCTCGACTCCCATTCCTAGGAGCGTCTAAGGAAAGCTTCACTTCTCGTAATGGAACACCACCTTTAACCTTGTTAGAATGCACCCATCTCCTCCTCGATTTGCATCTTTAGTTGTCCATGCGTCTTCTTGAAGAACTTAAGTTCGTTTTCACTATTGGTCTCATTGTCGTACAATCCCGGTTTCTTTATAACCACTTATATACCTTAACGTTGCTCCCTTTACTTGTATTGCTCCATCTCGATCTCTCTTTAGTCGTCTCGAGTTCTTCTTTCTACTTGTTTGTCCTTTGTTTATGTCATCGCTAATCCTCCTCTTCGACATCCTTGTAAAGGAATCCGAGAACGCCATGGTGTTCGTTAACACGAAATGCTCAACTCGATATTTGAGTGCATCCTCCACGTATGAACGCTATTCCAAGCCAACCACTTCTTCTTTAAAGGTGATGATACTATACTTATCATCTTTTCTATTAGGTCCCGTAACTCCATATGCTACTATATATAATAAGAATATGTATACATAACTATATAAATCCTAAGTCCATATCACTACCAATATAATACATCAAACATTTCATCCACAATATAAGGTCCCAAAACATATAACCGTCCACATATATAACTACACATATATCAAGTTCATCATGCAACATACAATCACAAAGGAACATATCAATTCTACCATGCATAACTACAAATCTCATATCCATATCTACATATATATATATAAATCAAGGTTCAATAAACTAAGCTGCCGAGATCCGCGGAAGGAGTGGTGGTCCGTACATTCTACCCCGACTCATGCATGTGATTTTGAAAACGAAAACTCAGAACCCGCGGGGTTCTATTTATTCCTTAATCGGCCTTTAGAAGATTGCGAGTGCCATTGTTGTCAACCTAGGGCTCTGATACCACTTTTGTAACACCCCTAATCCGCGGGACTCGGGGCGCTACGGGTTGGGACCTCACAATGGGTCCCGACCCTTAGCTTGACAACAATTTCACCGGATCTTGCAACAAGGCACAAATAAAGGCCAAAACTGAAATACATTTTTATGCAATGAAAGAAAACCCGAAAGAAACAACAAAAGACTTCAGCCGATATGCAGCACCAAGGGCCAAATGCCACCACGCGATATACAATATACATGAATAATATACAAACTCGACTCTAACCAAACCCCTCCTAAAATGTACGAGACCCCGGCTGCCCACTCTTCCGGATCTCTCGACCGCATTCCTAACCTGCAAGGCAATCTACAACAATCGGTATAAAACCGTTAGCTCATATTCGAAGCATTAGAATTAATGGGAAAGGCACATACACAAGTAATCATCATAAACACACAATATACACCAAAGCACATCAATCCGGTTTATTATCGTTATTATTTTTTAGTCGTATCCCGTTCTAATTCAACTTAGGTTGTGACACGAGAGTCACCGAAACTCGCCTCGGTCCCTACTTACCGGCATGGAATGGTACTGATGCATCCGACCGTCTACCAGCACGGGATAGTCGCCGAGAACCTCCTAGCTCTCGCGGGAGCCAAGCAAGTTGTCACCGCCCGTTATCATACACTTGGGCCAAAATAATATAAAGGTCGGTAATCCTAATTCCGGTTTAGTTGTTATAAACAATAAACACACACCACCAAACACACATCAATGCTAATACAAGGAATACGAGCTAAGTAAGTCCGGAGACTTACCTCGTCCCATAGGTAAACCCGATAACCACTGCTCTCAACTTCCCGTAGGAAGGCACTCAACGCCTGGTCAAAACAAGGCACACGATTAACAACTCTCTCTCATACTAGAAGTCCTTAGACTTCTAGTCCCAATGATCTCGCAAGATCATAAACCATAACCATGATAAGATAACAACCTCCTAATCCTCACGATCTCACAAGGTCATAACCATCACAACACATGCTAGGATACTCTCGTCCTAGTCACCACAATCTCGAAAAAAAACATATAACCATACTCTCAATCCTCATAAACTCACAAGATCAACCAAACACTCAACGTCTTACAATCCTCACAAGATAATAACACCTCAAATCTTTATAACGATCATAAATCCTCAAAACTCACCTAAGGTTCATGGCCACTACTTGGCATTCGCTCTAAGTTAGGCTAAATCCAACCTAGCATGATACTACCGCTAAATATAACTAGATCGAGGGAAAGGATACTCACGCGACGTCAAAAGAAGGAAATCGATCAACGGATGTCAACTTGGACTCGTTCGGCCTTTACGGGGTTGTTCCCGAACCTAGCACCAAAACTAAACAAATTTAGCTCGTATGCTAAATTTGATCGGTATATATATATAATACATATAACTCTAAGGAACTTGTTTTAAAAACCGAGGTTAAAATCCCGCTAAAATATTTTCCGAGGCAAAATACCCAATGTCACAACATGCGTCATAAATCCGTAATAAAAATCCTTGGGCCATAATCCGAAATTAATTCAACAAGGGAATAATAGTTAAATCACCAAATTTGGGTCATAAACCACAAATAATATGGGTCCATTTATGTAAATAATTTCTGCATGAGGGTATATTGTTAACATTCCAAAATATGGGTTTAAAACTGCAATATCAAAATATTGGGCACATTTTGTAATTATACTTAAAAATAGGGAGGCCCGATTTAATTAAATGTAAAGGGTTTTAAACCCTGATGTTGGCGGCCATGAGGAAGTTGAGGAAAAGGCAATCACTGGCGGCGCTGCAAGAGGAAGGCAATGCAAGTGGCGGAGAGATACATCGACGGGTCCGGTGGGGTTGGACGGCGAGACATTCCCGGCGCTTTCCCCATCGGTGGTGACTCGACTTGCTGGACAAGTCCGGTTCGAGGTAGGAAAACAAAACAGGGGCGTTGCTTCTAGGCCCTTGTCGACAGAAGGGAGAGAATGATGGAAGTGGAGGCGGCAAGGACTCCGGCAGGCGAGGCGACGGTGGTACCAGTTCCTCCGGAGACGGTGGAGGCAAGCTGGCGGTTTCACTCGTTGGCTGTTCGAATCCCACAGAGAGACAAGGGGAAAAAGGCACCTCTGGTGAGCTCCGGCTGGGCGAAGACGACATTCAGTAGGCTGCAAATTCCGACGCGACCGAAGGAAAGGGAGATGTAAAGCTTGCTGTTGCTACACCTTCCCAGAATAGAGCCCGGAGGTGAGTGCACAGAGGCTCGAGGTTGAAGTTGTTGCCGAGAGTGAAGAGGGGTTGTTTCCGGAGTTGACAGAGGGAGCAAGGCTCCTGGTGAGGTGGTCCAGAGCACGAGAACGAGTGAGGAGGAATTGGGGTTGTGGTGTGTGTGGTGCGATCTAATTGAGAGAGAGAAGGTACCAAAATGAGAGGGTGTAGATAAGACACAGAAGGCTGCGTGAGAGAGGGTCATAGGGCACACAGAAGGGGAGGACGCATGTCACTGCTGGCGAGAGGAGAACGAGGGGTCATCTGTAGCTGGGCAGAAACTGTGCAAAAACAAAGGGTCGGGGAGCCAGAGGTCGGGTAGCCCCAGAAGTAGGGTGCTGAGCGGCCGGCTGTTCATCAGCCTAAGGAGAGAAGCCATAGAAAGAAGAAAAAGAGAAAAAAAAAAGAAACAGAAGAGAACATAATTAATAAAAGGGTAGACTCGATTCCAAACGTTCTGAACGGAAAAATTCCGAGTCAGAATGACTTTCCGAACCTTTTTCAAAAGTAAACCAAAATATAATTATATTCGAGAAGGGTATTTTATGCCGTAAAAATAATTTGAAATAAAATACTTGAGCTAATAATCTATCGATAAAAGCCGAGGGGAAAAACAAATGTCGCAATCACGCCTAAAAAAATTGGAGCGTTACATCAGTTCCCCCTAAAAACAAGTTTCGTCCCGAAACTTGCTATACGCCGAACTTCCCGGTCCCAAGGCCAAGGTATGAACTCTCAACTAAAAAGGCTTAAACCTTCTAATCTATACCCACAATCTACTCAAACTATCACATCAAGTCTAACAGCTCATACAACACTTCTCACACGGGGTATAACTACATATAACACCACGCACGCACACAACTCGATCAAGGAAAGAACTAGGTCAACACGTCAATTCATCGATGCTGCTAGCTTAACGTAAAACTCAACTAAAGATATTATCCTACGTCTTCCAATTAGCCTCATCGGTTCCTCATTTGGCACTAGACCATCGTGATTGACCATCTGTCTCGAGTCATGTATTTACTCCCTTGACTGATACACATGAAACACTGGGTGAACACCCTCTACTCTCGGCGCTAATGCCCACTTGTAAGTCACTTCTCCAACTCGCGCTAAGACCTCAAAAAGGTCTGATATATCGGAAACTTAACTTCTTCTCGGGTCTTTCTCAATGCAGCATTTACATTATGTTTCTCATTGATCGTCTCTAACTAAGAAGATTGAATCTTCCCATTTATACCTTGACTTTGGTCCTTGTCAATCCAAACTTGATGTTACGTTCCCTCCATTCTTGTTCCAAGTTCCAGGTAACGAAGGAAGTACTTACTTTACCCGCTTCTACTAATGAGACACGCATGCTATTACTTTTACATCGCTCCGCAATACTCGATCAAGACCTTGTCTTGAAGAATCACCTGTACACTTCAAACTCATAAAACCACAAGGTAAATCAAAACAATTGCACCAATGAATCCCCTCTTAACTCTCAACAACTCCTTTGTCAATTCTTTGCTCCATTCAGTACTTCATTGTCATCCGGAGTAGGTTACCATAATTGGTGTTATACAACTTCTCCCTTCACAGATCTGGTAAAGCTCAGCATATCTAAGAAAACTTGTAACCTCTACCACATCTTTCGGGGTTTGCCATCCCGAGACAACATGTCATATGTCTCTCCTTTTTCAAGAGTAGATCCAAAATATCTCATCCGGGCATCAGTAAGCCCATATGGAATAACTATAACGTGTAGTGACTCTGATTGGTCCAAAATGCCGTACTTGCAATATCTCAGACTCAAATTTTCAATTGGTGACTATCGAATCTTAACTTAATATTAGAAGAGACTACTGACCCTAGCAACCGGTCAAGTAGATCGTATATACGTTGTAAGGGATACTTGTTCTTCATTGTTATCATGTTCAGCTCACTATAATGTACGAACAGAGATAACCGTCCCTCTTTTCGCAAACTGGTGTTCTTCATAACAACTTCAAATCAAGAGTTTAAGATATGTTTCAATATGAACTTTAAATCAAGAGTTCAATATAACGTCCGGTGTTCTCTATGACATTTCACTATTTCTAATGAAATCTTATCACTAAATTCTTGCAATTTCTCCTTCACTTGCTTCCACAACTCATGTCTCTGCACAAGTGTTATCCCATACGACGCCTTAGACAACGGAATTAAATCAAGCTCGACCTTACTGGAAAATTCCATATTCTCACGTATTGGAGTCCGTGATATCTCAGTTTTCATCTTTTCTCTTCCTGTCACGTATCGTAATAACCGACACAATCTTGTCTTATCACTTTACAAGTGGTCATGATACTAATGATCTACCCCGATCTATTGGGGTGACGTCCTTTAAACACGTGTATTGTTCCATTTGTAGCTACAATGTTGACCGTCCTTTTTCAATGATCCTTCATCTCCTGAACTCGTGGAACTGGCTCGAATTTCCCGACTCTTGAAGCCTTGGTTAAACAATAATTCAACTTAATATCTCTTCTCACTTCAAAGGGATGGCGATAATAACATCTCTAGATCTCGCGCATGTGTTCAGTCACAAAGGTCTTAACTACAAGACTCGTTCATGCCTTATAACAAATCGATACAATCTCCTTCGCTCCCTTGGACATCCCAACCTATGGGAGGAGCTCTCCGTATCCCACATCAGCTTTCACTATAGACATCCTTTCTTTCAGTAGGTGTAGAACCTTACACTTCATTTCCTTATGCAACGTCAAACCGACCATAGAGGCTCTAACCTCAATCTTTCATGTACTTCTTGTACGTCTCATATCGACTTCAAACTTTGAAACTCAGTTTTCTCTTACTCTTGTTGGTCACCCTATGCACTTCTTGATATTCTATGAGCAACTTCACATCTGTGACAGTGTGCCTTTAGGCAGAATTTCCCAACCACAACTCTAGAAGATCCACTCATGATTCCACCAACACTAACATCATAACCCTAAGCTTGCAGCGTTGCCCCAATCCAGATTCCTCGTTTCCGTCATAGCCACTATGGTTTCGTCACACGAGTCACAAAAACCTTGACTTAGCTTGGCTCGTGAAACATGGCATCCATAACCTTAGAACAAACATATCACACCTCCCCTTATATAGACCCTCTTTCCACACAACAACTATATAAGACTCACTTTCTCTTGTTTCTTCTAGTTCTCTTCACCTTAACCGAACTTTAAATATTTTGATCAGTGTCATTGCCCCATATGCCAATCCCATGAACTAAGAAGGTTGCATAGGTTCGTTACAATCCCTTCCTAGGAGGTCTATTATAGTTATTTGCTTTGACCTCAATCCATACTACTTGATTAAAACACTTGCACTTTTGTTGATACAACTCCTTATTGCTGACATTTAACCACCGGGAATGTTCCAAGTTCTTGTTACCCCTCTTCATGATCTCATCTCTTGGGCTACTCTCCCTACCATTTTACTACACTTTCCATCTTAACACTCTCATAAAAGCTACCCTCCCCGAGGAACTCTACCTTAAACTCCGTTAGTTCCTTCTTCATTTCATGTTTCCTCTTCTTTATAAGGTAACTATATCTTCTTTGCATTGTTGTTTCATATAACTCCCTTTCATAGGCTTAACCGTCTTCATTGATGTCTTTCAAGAGCACATTCCCAAATATTATTAGCCTAGATAGCATCCACTTGCGTTCCTCTTGGTTGGTATCTTGAGTCTTTCGATTAAAGCTCCTTGTTTCCTCTTTCATCTTCTTAAACCATCATCTATATGCACTTCTTTCTTCTTGATGTTGCTTTGCCTTCTCACCATAGCGAAAAACGGTTGGCCCTCTTAAAGACATTCTACTAGGTAAACCTTCACCACATGATTCTTCTCGTAGCCTCATATATCCGAAGAAAGTCACCCACTTGGGATCTCATAAAATAGATGCTTCACCTTTTGATACCTCTGTAAGCTTAACTTACGGGTCTCTTAAATCTTATGTGACTGGTTCAACCACACCTCTCATCTCGACTCCCATTCCTAGGAGCGTCTAAGGAAAGCTTCACTTCTCGTAATGGAACACCACCTTTAACCTTGTTAGAATGCACCCATCTCCTCCTCGATTTGCATCTTTAGTTGTCCATGCGTCTTCTTGAAGAACTTAAGTTCGTTTTCACTATTGGTCTCATTGTCGTACAATCCCGGTTTCTTTATAACCACTTATATACCTTAACGTTGCTCCCTTTACTTGTATTGCTCCATCTCGATCTCTCTTTAGTCGTCTCGAGTTCTTCTTTCTACTTGTTTGTCCTTTGTTTATGTCATCGCTAATCCTCCTCTTCGACATCCTTGTAAAGGAATCCGAGAACGCCATGGTGTTCGTTAACACGAAATGCTCAACTCGATATTTGAGTGCATCCTCCACGTATGAACGCTATTCCAAGCCAACCACTTCTTCTTTAAAGGTGATGATACTATACTTATCATCTTTTCTATTAGGTCCCGTAACTCCATATGCTACTATATATAATAAGAATATGTATACATAACTATATAAATCCTAAGTCCATATCACTACCAATATAATACATCAAACATTTCATCCACAATATAAGGTCCCAAAACATATAACCGTCCACATATATAACTACACATATATCAAGTTCATCATGCAACATACAATCACAAAGGAACATATCAATTCTACCATGCATAACTACAAATCTCATATCCATATCTACATATATATATATAAATCAAGGTTCAATAAACTAAGCTGCCGAGATCCGCGGAAGGAGTGGTGGTCCGTACATTCTACCCCGACTCATGCATGTGATTTTGAAAACGAAAACTCAGAACCCGCGGGGTTCTATTTATTCCTTAATCGGCCTTTAGAAGATTGCGAGTGCCATTGTTGTCAACCTAGGGCTCTGATACCACTTTTGTAACACCCCTAATCCGCGGGACTCGGGGCGCTACGGGTTGGGACCTCACAATGGGTCCCGACCCTTAGCTTGACAACAATTTCACCGGATCTTGCAACAAGGCACAAATAAAGGCCAAAATGAAATACATTTTTATGCAATGCAATGAAACCCGAAACTATACAAACAAAAGACTTCAGCCGAGATACAACACAAAACCCAAACGCCAAAAACACGGCACACAAAACACAACTATCGAAGGACAAAACACAACTCAACTCTATCCAAAAACCCTTCCTAAAATGTACAAAACTCCGGCTGCCCACTCTTCCGGATCTCTCGACCGCATTCCTAACCTGCAAGGCAATCTACAACAATCGGTATAAAACCGTTAGCTCATATTCGAAGCATTAGAATTAATGGGAAAGGCACATACACAAGTAATCTCATCACAAGCATACAACATACATAAAAGCACATCAATCCGGTTTATTATCTTTATTATTTTTTAGTCGTATCCCGTTCTAATTCAACTTAGGTTGTGACACGAGAGTCACCGAAACTCGCCTCGGTCCCTACTTACCGGCATGGAATGGTACTGATGCATCCGACCGTCTACCAGCACGGGATAGTCGCCGAGAACCTCCTAGCTCTCGCGGGAGCCAGGCAAGTTGCCACCGCCCGTTATCATACACTTGGGCCAAAATAATATAAAGGTCGGTAATCCTAATTCCGGTTTAGTTGTTATAAACAATAAACACACACCACCAAACACACATCAATGCTAATACAAGGAATACGAGCTAAGTAAGTCCGGAGACTTACCTCGTCCCATAGGTAAACCCGATAACCACTGCTCTCAACTTCCCGTAGGAAGGCACTCAACGCCTGGTCAAAACAAGGCACACGATTAACAACTCTCTCTCATACTAGAAGTCCTTAGACTTCTAGTCCCAATGATCTCGCAAGATCATAAACCATAACCATGATAAGATAACAACCTCCTAATCCTCACGATCTCACAAGGTCATAACCATCACAACACATGCTAGGATACTCTCGTCCTAGTCACCAGAATCTCGAAAAAAAACATATAACCATACTCTCAATCCTCATAAACTCACAAGATCAACCAAACACTCAACGTCTTACAATCCTCACAAGATAATAACACCTCAAATCTTTATAACGATCATAAATCCTCAAAACTCACCTAAGGTTCATGGCCACTACTTGGCATTCGCTCTAAGTTAGGCTAAATCCAACCTAGCATGATACTACCGCTAAATATAACTAGATCGAGGGAAAGGATACTCACGCGACGTCAAAAGAAGGAAATCGATCAACGGATGTCAACTTGGACTCGTTCGGCCTTTACGGGGTTGTTCCCGAACCTAGCACCAAAACTAAACAAATTTAGCTCGTATGCTAAATTTGATCGGTATATATATATAATACATATAACTCTAAGGAACTTGTTTTAAAAACCGAGGTTAAAATCCCGCTAAAATATTTTCCGAGGCAAAATACCCAATGTCACAACATGCGTCATAAATCCGTAATAAAAATCCTTGGGCCATAATCCGAAATTAATTCAACAAGGGAATAATAGTTAAATCACCAAATTTGGGTCATAAACCACAAATAATATGGGTCCATTTATGTAAATAATTTCTGCATGAGGGTATATTGTTAACATTCCAAAATATGGGTTTAAAACTGCAATATCAAAATATTGGGCACATTTTGTAATTATACTTAAAAATAGGGAGGCCCGATTTAATTAAATGTAAAGGGTTTTAAACCCTGATGTTGGCGGCCATGAGGAAGTTGAGGAAAAGGCAATCACTGGCGGCGCTGCAAGAGGAAGGCAATGCAAGTGGCGGAGAGATACATCGACGGGTCCGGTGGGGTTGGACGGCGAGACATTCCCGGCGCTTTCCCCATCGGTGGTGACTCGACTTGCTGGACAAGTCCGGTTCGAGGTAGGAAAACAAAACAGGGGCGTTGCTTCTAGGCCCTTGTCGACAGAAGGGAGAGAATGATGGAAGTGGAGGCGGCAAGGACTCCGGAAGGCGAGGCGACGGTGGTACCAGTTCCTCCGGAGACGGTGGAGGCAAGCTGGCGGTTTCACTCGTTGGCTGTTCGAATCCCACAGAGAGACAAGGGGAAAAAGGCACCTCTAGTGAGCTCCGGCTGGGCGAAGACGACATTCAGTAGGCTGCAAATTCCGACGCGACCGAAGGAAAGGGAGATGTAAAGCTTGCTGTTGCTACACCTTCCCAGAATAGAGCCCGGAGGTGAGTGCACAGAGGCTCGAGGTTGAAGTTGTTGCCGAGAGTGAAGAGGGGTTGTTTCCGGAGTTGACAGAGGGAGCAAGGCTCCTGGTGAGGTGGTCCAGAGCACGAGAACGAGTGAGGAGGAATTGGGGTTGTGGTGTGTGTGGTGCGATCTAATTGAGAGAGAGAAGGTACCAAAATGAGAGGGTGTAGATAAGACACAGAAGGCTGCGTGAGAGAGGGTCATAGGGCACACAGAAGGGGAGGACGCATGTCACTGCTGGCGAGAGGAGAACGAGGGGTCATCTGTAGCTGGGCAGAAACTGTGCAGAAACGAAGGGTCGGGGAGCCAGAGGTCGGGTAGCCCCAGAAGTAGGGTGCTGAGCGGCCGGCTGTTCATCAGCCTAAGGAGAGAAGCCATAGAAAGAAGAAAAAGAGAAAAAAAAGAAACAGAAGAGAACATAATTAATAAAAGGGTAGACTCGATTCCAAACGTTCTGAACGGAAAAATTCCGAGTCAGAATGACTTTCCGAACCTTTTTCAAAAGTAAACCAAAATATAATTATATTCGAGAAGGGTATTTTATGCCGTAAAAATAATTTGAAATAAAATACTTGAGCTAATAATCTATCGATAAAAGCCGAGGGGAAAAACAAATGTCGCAATCGCGCCTAAAAAATTGGAGCGTTACATGTACCGATCCTTACCTTCCCACAGCTAACATCTCTTTGATGAGGCGAAACACTCAAGATTGTGTTGCACTAATCATCTTACAAAAACCAACAAGGATTCAAATGGTTTTCTTATATGAGATATGCAACAGACTACACTAAAAGTGCGGCTTTTCTACTAGATGAAAGAGGAGTAGTTGCATGAACTATAAGTTTTAACCCTACGGCTCAGTCTATGATATTAATGACAAGTTATTTGTTGTTTACCGGAAGCCATAATTGTAACGCCCCAAATATTAGGAGCGTTTGCGAGATCTATTTTTCCGGTTTTTATCGATATTTTATTAGCTTAAATAATTTTATATAATTTTTAAAATTATTTTACGACGTAAAATATCTTTCCGGAGTATATTATAATTTTGGATATGTTTGCGTATACCCGTATTATTATTTCGGAAAAGTCGAAAAGTTTTCGTATTTGAAAATCCCGAGTGTGCCGATCGAATATATATGATTCCTATTTTCCTTATTTCTTTTCTCCTCTAATTTTCTTTCTTTTTATTTATATATTTTTTCCTTCAGTTGTCCTTTCCCTCTCCTATTTGGCTCTTCTCTCTCCCCGACTCTGAAGGATAGGCCACCCATAGCTGCAGCCCTAGCTCTGCTCAGCCTACCCGACTCCTCGCCTCCCTCGCCGAACCGCCCTTCTCACGCCTTACTCCCTCACTTGTGCAGCTCTCCCTCCCCACACCCTCTGCTTCTCCCATCTCTCCCTGTCACACAATCTCCCTCTCATCCTCCTTCACCTCTGCACTGAAGCCCCGCCTTCACCTCTGCATTGGAGCCCCGCCGGACTGAGAGAGAGCCGCCTCCACCTTTTGCTGCCAGGATCGACGCCGGAGGGAAGGAGCTTTCCCTCGCCTCCGCTTCGCCGGGACCAGTCACCCAGACAGCCAGATGGGAGGCTCGTCGCCTCCGCCTTCGCCAGATCCACTCGCCCAGACCGTGGAGGGTTGCCTTGCCTATGTTAGGATAAGTCTGCCTGTGTTCGTCTAGAGTCGGGTCGAGAAACAGCGGGGCTGCGCAGACCCTTTCTTTCCTTCGCGTTAGACCGGAGGTCGTGACCCTCGCTGCCCTATTTTCCTTTTGCAACCGCCGGAGACGCCGGCGAGGTCTCGCTTCACACCTCCTTGCTACCACCAGCCAGTGGCCTCGCTCCACACCCGCACCTATGGAGAAGGCGCCGGAGAAGCCCTCTCCTGCCCGAGCCGCCGCCTACGTTCTCCCCCTGCGCCCTTCATCTATCGGGATTACAGAAGAGAGTTGAAACCCTTTTAATTAATTACAATCATGACCCCCATTTGTGGTAAAATTACGAAGTGTACCCATATTTTATATAATTGCATATTTGACCCACAATTTTGGAATGTAACAAGTATGCCATCTGCAGGAAATTATTTACAGATTTTGGCCCAAGGTTTTTTTTACAGAAAAGGTCCCAAGTTTCTAGAATTGTATATATTACCCGGAAAAATATTTTTACGATTTTAAATTTGGGTTTCACTTGAGTTATATTCTTATTTATATATACCATATATATTATGCTCGTGTTGGATTAATTCCGGGTCATGACTCGAAGATTAAATTACGGGATTTTAAAGTTGGCTTTGAAAACAAGTTTTACATTGGGTTTATGATGTTATACAATTTGCCCGGAATATATATTTACGGTTTTAACTTGGGTTTTTAAAGTGGGGTTTTCCTTAGATTATATATGTTCATTATTCCGTTCAAATTTAGCTTATAAGCTAAATTTGTTTAGTTTGGTGCTAGGTTCGGAAGCGCCCCGATAAAGGCCAAACGAGTCCAAGTCGACATCCGTTGAACGACTTCCGTCTTTTGACGTCGTGTGAGTATTCTTTCGCCTCGATCTAGTTATGTTAAGTTTTAGTATCATGCTAGGATGGATCTAGCATAACTTAGAGTTAATACCAAGTAGTGGTTATGGACCTTAGGTGAGTTTCGAGGATTTGATATTATTTGATGGATTGATGTTGATTCTAAGCTTGAGGTGTTGGTTATCTTGTGAGGTTGTTATAAGGTTTTAAGTTATATGGTTGATCTTGTGAGCGTTTTGAGGCTCGAGGTGGGGTTGTATGATCTTGTGGGATTTTGGAGTTTAGGTTTGGCTTATCCAAGTTGCGTTGTGAGTTATGATCTTGCGAGATTTGAGGGTTTAGAAGTCTTAGAGCTTCTAGCTTGTGTTGAATGTGATGTGAGCATGAGGGATTCTAGGATGCGGTCCTAGAATTGAGAGTCAAATGGTCTTGCGTAGATCATTTGTATAGAAGTCTAACACTTTTATTGTGAGTGGGTTGTTGTTGATATAGTTATCTTCTTGTGACTAGGTTACGGGCTTCCTCCCTAAGGAAGCGAGAGTGCCGTGAGTTGAGCGTGGTGACGAGGTAAGTCTCCGGACTTACTTAGCTCGTATTCCTTGTATTAGCATTGATGTGTGTTTGGTGGTGTGTGTTTATTCTTTATTATTTATAACAACTAAACCGGAAATAGGACCACCGACCCTTATATTATTTGGCCCAAGTGTATGATAACAGGCGGTGACATCACTGCCTAGCTCTTGCGTAGAGCTAGGAGGTTCTTGGCGACTAGCCGTGCTGGTTAGACGGTCGGAGGCATCCGTACCGTTCCATGCCGGCAATGGGGACCGAGGCGAGTTTCGGGAGATTCTCGTGTCACAAAAGAAGTTGAATTAGAACGGGATACGACTTAATAATAAAAAGAGAATAAACCGGACTTGCGTGATTTGGGTACATTGTGTTTTATGTTGATTTACTTGTGTTTGTGCCTTTTACCTTGATCCTAATACTGCGAATATTAGCTAACGGTTTTATACCGATGTTGTAGATTGTCTTGCAGGTTAGGAATGCGGCCGAGAGATCCGGAAGAGTGGGCAGTCGGGGTTCCGTACATTTTAGGAGGGGTTTTGGTTGCAGTCGGGTTGTGTTCTGTTCTTCGGTTATTGTGTTTTGTATGCCGTGTGTATGGCGTTTAGTCTTTGTTTTGTATCTCGGCTGAAGTCTTTTGTTTGTTCGGTTTCGGGTTTCATTGCATTGCATAAAAATGTATTTCGGTTTTGGCCTTTATTTTTGCTTTGTTGCAAGATCCAGTAATTGTTGTCAAGCTACGGTCGGGACCCATTGTGATGTCCCAACCCGTAGCATCCCGAGTCCCGCGGATTCGGGGTGTTACAATAATCAGTTCATTTTCTGGATATTGACCACTGTTTACTGTTTCAGGAGGTGTACATCTTCTTTTTTTTTTTTTGCTGTGAGATGTTGTAGCTGGCAGTTAAAGAAATTTGCACTTCCCATTCAAGAGACGTGGTTGCCTATTTCCTTGTGTTTAAGCAATAAACCCTTGTTACATTTTCAGTCCTTCATTTTATTTTCTCACTAGGCACTGCCAACTAATTATTAAAACAACCATTGGTTACTCTTTACACTATTCATTAAAGTGTGAGCTAACCTTATGTTAATGAATGCTGAGTTGCATTGGAGTTCAAATCATGCAGAGATGTTCTTTCTCTAGGGAGAATTACAAGCTCTTTGTGCCCCTAAAATAGCCACTGTTCTTTTCTCTAGGGAAAAGTACAAACTCAGGGGAGAATTACAAACTCATGCAGAGATGTTCTTTTATCATATGGATAGCTACTGTTGCTAATTGTTATACTGCAAAAAATGGCAGCCATCAGTTGTTGCTAATTTCTCAATTTTTGAATTTGTAGGGCATTAAGCCAGCCTTGGAAGATATTTGGCCTAGTGTTCGTAGGCGCATTTGTTGTAGGCATTTATGTGCTAATCTGAAGAAACAATATTCTGGACGGACAATGCATAACCTCTTCTGGGAATGTTGTGAAGCATATTCTTAGGTTTGCTACAATAAGGCATTAGAGAAAATACAAAAAGTTGCGGGATTTGGTGTTGACAAATGGTTGCATGAGGTGGGTGAAAAAGAGTAGTGGGCTAGACATAAGTTTGATGCAACATTGTGTTTTGATGAAAATACAAGCAACTTTGTGGAGTGTTTCAATTCGACTTTAGGGACAGACAGATGCACCCAGGTGCTATCTCTCCTTGAAGGCAAGAAGTTGCATCAAAATAGAATTTTTTTGATTTACAAGCTTAGACTATCATATACTTATTGTTGCAGTTTTTATGTAGGGATTAGTAGAACACACATGGTTAGATATGTGAAGAGGCAAGAAGATGCATCAAAATGGCTGATGAATGACATAACTCCATAGGTGAAAGAGAAATTGAAGAAACACACTCGAGCTTCTCGTGGGTTTCAAGTGTGATCACATATTTTTGTTTAAGTTGGGTATTCTGTTTAAGTTTGACTAGATTCTGTTTATGTCCATTTTTTACATTTTTGTTTGTGTCGATTACTTTGACAGTTTTTTCAAGCCTGAAGTTCAGAGTGTGAGCTTAAGGAAGGACAATTATATTATCTAGTGAATGTGGAACAACAAACTTGTGCTTGTGGGGAATGACAAATAAGTGGGATCCCTTACAAACACGGGGTTAGGGCGATTCTTCAGTTAAGGCCCAGAGTCGCGTTAGAAAATTATGTTTCTAGTTGCTTTTCTGTGCAAGCATATAAGATGTCATATGCGGTGGATTTTCATCTTGTACCCAACGAAGGACAATGGACACGAACCGACCACCCTAAACTCAAAGCTCCAAATATACAAAGGGGAGGTAGACCACCGAGAAACAGAAGACGAGAAGAGGATGAAATTCGAAAGGGAAAAAGGTCAAGCATAGTTCGTTGTAGCAATTGCAAGGTATGTTAAATATATACTGAAGTATAAAATTGATACAATTTATTTGATATGAAACAACTTCATTTGGGCTCATATTTGATGGATTCTTTTTCACATGGTGTTAGGCATTTGGACATAATAAGAAGACGTGTAAAGGCAGCTTGACTGCAAGGGAGCGTAGAGAGCAAGAAGGAGTTCGAGTTGAACAATACAAAAGACAAAAGCATACAAGTAAAAGTCAACCCACTGATGTTCAAGTCGATGTTATGAGTTCAGCTCCGTGGATTGATGAAAGTCAACAATAGTAGCAAAGCAAGATCTTTAGTTATTGGCATCGTGTTTATGTAGCAAGAAACTTGTTGTTAGATGTGAACTTGTGTTTATGTCCAGGAAGCTTGTGTTTATTTTCAGATTTCAAAAGTGACCTTGTGTTTATGTTCAAATTTCAGTTTTACTATCAACAACAAATTTGGTATACAACAGATTTCAGTTTTCTGTATATAGCAGTTGTCACTGGTTTTAGATTTCAATTTTATGTATTTCAGGTTTTAGTTTTATATAAAATTTGGTATACAACAGCTGTCATTGGTCTGAATTTGGTGAATTTGGGATACAACAAATTAGTTATACAACATTTTTCAGCAGCAAAATTTGATGAATTTGGTATATAACAACTGTCACTGGTCCTGAATTTGGTGTATAAAATTTGATGATATTGGTCAGTGTTGCCACACTTAGAAAAAATTACGTACAGAAAAATGATCGATACTGGTGGATTTGGTCACTGGTCCTGAATTTGGTATACATCAAAAAGTTGTTGCCTTGGGTGTAGTCCTTAGCAGAAAATTTTGGTCAATGATCGATACTGGTGGATTTGGTCAATGATCCATCCATAAAAATTTGGTGTATAAAATACAACATGTTGTCACACTGAGAAATTTTTTTTTGTCAGTGCTTGCTTTATATCTTCAAAGCCCACTAATGAATTATTAGTCCTAGTGCTTCTAAGGTAGTCATAGTTGACAGCAATAAACCCGGTTTCCCTGTAGAGTAGATCTCGATCCGGGTATCCACACTTTTCGCCTCTCTACATTAAACTGCGCAAAACAATTTATCTTATAAATTGTGATATCCGGAAATTTTACTCCGTTTATTCCCGAGCCAAACCGGATTTCGACCCGTTAACCTCTTCTCCTTTCTATCTAGTGTTGCGCCCTATCACAAGTTCTATCATTTCATGTAAAATTAAATTCATGTAAAACGATGAGATTACACCAAAACCTAATCTTACAACCCTAGTATATTATTTGTATTTTTACAAAACCCGGAGAAGCTATTCCGATAACCATCCAAGTTAAATTTGTCGGACATAATTGCGCGTTTTGGGTTCCTAATTGGATCGGATTATCTTTTTGGGCCTTGGGTTAAAAATTTATTTAGATCATCACCCTTGTTGGGCCTCCTATTCTTGCCTACAAGGTTTGGGCCTGATGGGAGATTAATTACCTAATAACCTTAATTAAATATTCTAACCTAACTTCACCGTAACCTCTCAGCTAAACCTAACAACTATACGTAACCATCTTCTACCGCTGCCCAACCTGCGTCTTTCTGCACAACCGAAAGAGATCTTCAATCGCCTCTGCGAACGCCACCCAACACCCGCAACCCATGACCGTACCGTTCGACTGCCGACACTTCCAGACGGTGCTGCATCGACGCGGACGAGGCGCCACTCTCATCAACAGGTGAGTCCCGATTCCTCTGTAAACCTTCCTAGAGACGAGTAACCACTACCGACGAAGGTTCCGATGTACAGCACCGGCAGGACCGCTCGACGTTACGGACCGTGCATCGTAAGCCTCCTCGACCGTCGCCGTTAACCACCAGGTGAGTCAAGTGATGCCATCTTCCGCGCTAGTCTTCTTTCACTGTGAACAGCAAGCGCAAATCTGAGTCAAGCGCTATTGTGCAGCATCCACAGGACCCCGTCACGAGCCGCGCTACCCCGCCAACCTCCCCTTTCTTCTTGTTGAGGACTGGTATCGATAGTCCGATCAGAATTACACCGGGACGGTGAGCTCCGTTCACTTCGATCCCTTGTTTTCATTGACTGTACTGTTAGTTGCAATAGCTTGGGGTAGGTTGTTGTAGAAGAGGGTAGCAGGGGATGAAGGGAGGCTAGTTGTTTAGGGCATTCATGGTTGGACAGGTTAGGAGTAGCAGGTTTATGTCGCTCGGTATCATGGTGAAGGGTGTGGTGAATAGGGTTGTAGCTTTGCATGTACCTGCCGACCTTAAAGTTCGAACGGGAGGCAGCCTGCATAAGCATAAGTCTAGGAGAGTTGGTGGGGGGAATCGAAGTAGGAACCTCTTTACATGTCTTGCTAAATTTCCTGAGTTTTCGGGAGTGATGAACAGCTAAGTTTGTGTCTGATTTTGGGTAAGCTAGACTCTTTATTTTTGGCTGAGTTTTGGATATGTCTTAGTCGGTATTGCATAGTATATCATACTAAAATTTGAGAAGAATCGTTTTTACAGTTTGAGAGTTATGGTGTTCCAAAGTTGGCTCCTCATCCAGTTGGTATAAGTGTGCTGAATGTTGAGAAAAAAACTGCGTGTGATGCAGTTTTGTGAGATAGTTTTGAATAGGCTTTTGATCTCTGTTGGACTTGAATTTCGTATATGTCATAGTTAGGATTATATAGTAGGTTGTATCAAAATTTGAGAGACGTTCATCAAGAGGTTTAAGAGTTATGATTTTTCAAAGTCGAGGATGTAAGCAGTTTTCTGGATGTTGCTGAAATTTTTCTAAGTGCTGGAAATATCCGGTGTTGTGCAGTCATGTTTGAACTTAAGTTTGGATACCCTAGAAACATAATTCACTGTTCAGTTTTTAATATGTTATAGAGTGTCATGCATAGTGTGATGTATCAAAATTTAAGGTTGATCCAACGGTTAGATTTAGATCTATGAAGGTCCAAAGTGGACCGGTTGAACAGTTTGTGAAAACATTTAGAATTGGCTCTAGTTTTGGAACCCACTTTGGAGAATTAGGTAGAAGTTGTTGTTGGGTATTTTTGAGAAGTTCTTGCTTCTATGAGTAGGGTTCATATCTTAGAAGACCTAGATATTTCTCTTAGAATTTTTATAAGTTATTTGAGTCTCGTATTATAGGCTAAAGTTGGACCTTAGCGACCTTTTTGAAAGTTAAGAAAAATGTGTAATCTATAAGTTCAACCTAAACTGACTCTTAAGAGTTAGATTATGAAATTAAGTCCCAAAGAAAGGTTTGGGCATATATTATAGGATCTTTGAGAGTTTCGGAACCAGGGCATTTTAGTAATTTCTCTTGAAGGGATTGTACATCTTAGAAGATATATACTTCTAAGAATATGGGATGTATTTTGATCCACTTGCCTTATGATAGGCAATTGAGTTACAACAGTTGCGGACCGAGTTGAGATAACAGGAATCGAATTTCGATTCAAGTAAGTCCTTTGGGGCTTACTTAGCTAGCTTTCATATATGTGTGTGAATAATGATAGTGGTGTTTGAATGTTGTGGTTATCATTATACTTATTATTAGTTATCGACCGACCCACATATCTAGCCTAAGAGTAACGGGAGGTGGCATTCTGCTCCGTTAGCCCGAGGGCGCTAGAGGTTTCTTTCGGGATTAGTCCATACTTGGTTTGCGGGGACGCCACCGGTGGAGGTGTGCCAAATCATCACCCGTTGGATAAGGAACGAAGGCGAGAAATCTTAAGATATCTCGTGCCACAACTTTTAAAACGGAATGAAGTGAATTACCTAAGTTATCAGATAATAACCGGTTTGTGTGCCAGCATGATGATTGTTTTATTTTGCCTGAGTTGTGTTTGTGCTATTTTTTATTCTACTTATGTTTGGACTGTTAGCTAACGGTTTATCCGTGTTGTAGATTCTGTAGAGATAGACAGTTGCAGAGAGATCCGGGACGGATGGTCAGCCGGGTCCACGTACTCATTAGATGGGGACGGGGAGTCTTTCGTTCAGCATGCATGTTGTTAATATATCTATGTTTTGTAAGGCTGTCATGTGTTGAGCATTCATGTAAATATTGTTTGTTATTTTCAAAGAATTTAAATATATTTGTGTCTTGTTGTAAGATCCTAGTAAAGTTGTTGTTAAACTAAGACTGGAACCCATTGTGAGGTCCTAACCAGTAGCTCCCCGAGTTCCGAGAACTTGGGGTGTTACAACATGGTATCAGAGCTCTGGGTTGGCAACAATGGCACTTGGAATCTTCTGAAAGACCGAATGTAGAAAATAACTAGAACCCGAAAGGGGTCTGAAAATTTGAAAATGAATTTCTATTTCAAAATCATGTGCATAGTCGGGTTGTTGGGTTAGTAATACGTCGGACCACCATCGTTCTCCGTGGATCTCTACAACTTGGAATGATAGGTGAGTTAGTATATAGACTTATATTGATAGATTTTAGTGTAAGATTATATATATGTGTACGTATAGCATGTTAGTATCCTAAAGGATATCTTATATTCTTTAGTTGTGATATCATGAAGCGAGTATCGCCTCATGAAAAATCGGAAGCGGACATGAAGAGTTTTCAGCGCGAGACAATGGATTTAGACCTATGATTGAGTATTAAACTCTAGTGGGCGTCCGGGTGACCTTATAAATCATCCAAAGAAGTAAAGATGTCGAGATAAATTTCACCACAGAGACAAGCAGATGGTAAAAGAATTCCCGAGTCAGCTCCAATAAAAGGAATAGGAAGACACCCAAGGAACCTGGCCGTATGAAGCCAAGAGATGAATTTGAAGAACCCTGCAAGAGACGACAAGAGCGTAGATTGGAGATAATAATAGTGGAATAAGAACCAAGTAGAACGGAACACAATCATGATTGAGGAATAAAGGATGTTACAATCGAGACGGATGCTCCATAGACAATTATGAGCATGAGAGACCAGACGAGATAGAGTGTCAACCCGGATATGAGGATCTGAGGTGCATGGAATGAATAACTTCAATTGAGTATAAAAGCGGAAGATGGACCCCGCAAGTGTGGAGAAGTTTTTACCTCATCAAAGATATAAGAATTTGAAAGGAACCGCGACGCCAATATCAAAAGAGTAGAAGGCCGGTAATAAAGGCAACGGAGTTCAAGAGAGCAATATTATAAACAACGCTAATGAAGGAACATGTGAGAATGACCTTGGTGGACTCGAGAGTCCAAGGTAATCCCGATGATCACGGGACCTAGGTCATCAACACAGACGGTCCATGTAAAGGAGACTGCAAGTGAATGATAATTTAAGTCATCGAAATCACAAAGATGCTCACAATCTATCATGGAGGACTTGGAACGACTATGATGCCAAATGAAGGATACAATGAGACTCGAGAAAGAGAGTTAGCCCTAAGAAAACAAACGCGTAAAAGATAGAACGAACTAACGAAAGGTGAAAGGATTAACCAAGTAAGTGATGCTCACCAAGAATTTTTATGCCAGTAGAGGTAGGAAAAGAATAAGTCCGGGATACTGAGATAAGTCAACTATAGACTAACCGACGACAACTGAGGACGTGCAAGAGTTGTTTGGTATTGACGAGTTATGTATACATAAGAAGAGATAATTGTGACTGTGGTTTTATGAAGTAGCTTTACCGGCGCCTTGGAGGATTTCCTCAAGTAGCCAACGTTGATCTTCTTGGATCAGACAGTTGGAGTAAGAGAGTGTAGATCAATGTAAGAAGAATTAAGAAATAAACGGAAGAGGTTGGCTTCCAATTGTTATCTTATCTTCTTAATGAAAGTAAGGATTAAGGAAGATACTTGGTTCTTCATCCGTATAGAATTACGGTGTAATTGGGCTAAAGAGTTTTAGGGTCAATCACTTTGGACTCACAGAAAATGTCCTTATGATCAAAGGTTGACGACTAAATTATTAGAGTAGCACAACGAGAGTGTGGTGGGTCCTAACCCACAGAGTAGAAAACCCAATGGTACAAACAACTTGTCGAGTGAAGGTGATGTTAGTTGGGTTATACACCTCTATTGGAGCGGAGGTGAGATAGAGTGATTGTTAGCATGAAATATTGCGATATTCTAGGCACTCTTTCTAGTAGTTTTTCACTCATTATAGTGTTCATTGATAAGGCATTGAAGCAATTGTTAGCTAGTTTATCTACATTGTCGATATAGAGGTCTACATAAGCTTTGTGTTGATTATAGGTGAATAAGAGCTAAAACCGAACCAATTGAGAGAGAAAGGAGATGAATTGAGCACATCCAAGGATTGAGGACACATCAAAGAAGCCAAGGGAGATGCTAGGATGAGAAATGGCACGACACAAAGGAAACTACAAGCAATTTACACTTTCACGCTCTGAAATACGGTCGTAGAGAAGTCCACGCCCAAAACCACGGCCGTGGATCTTGGCAACATGAACGTGGAGCATTCCAGAGAGTTACACGGTATAAAGTACAGTCGTGGAAGTTGTAAAGAACCGTAATCCACTTCCACGCTCTAAACCACGGCCGTGGAACGCCATGAAACCGTGATTAGGCAATCTTTTGACGAATAAAATATTGACATATCATTTACGTATATGGGCCGGACGGTTATTTCATCCTTCCTTATAAAAGGGCTGAAGGAGGGAGAATTCGGCACCTTCGCTTACGCTCGCTTACACGTTCCTAGGGTTTCATTGGACGTGCGGAGAGTTTGCATTTTGCAACGGAGATTTACGAAGGCTTGAAGATTCGGAAGTTGTTTGTGGTGGAAGTTGCGTCTTTTATTCCTAGGTTTGATTAGAAGACGGATTGACATCCCGTTCTTCGTTCTTATCGAGGATAGTTATTGGTTTGTGTTTATTCCAATTCTGTTATACATTATTATCCTTGTTTGTGGATTTAAGATTGATTTGAAGTTTATTGAAGGTTTTCGAAGGTTTTCATCTTTCATTCTTCTTAAATTTGATTTTGATATTATAATGACAGTTATTGGCTAAAACCCTTTAGCAATTCTAAGGTGAAGGGTTAATAGTTGTGGCTTAGATGATGATAGATTGATCGTAAACAGATTGGACCCTGAGAGTTAGAGAGATTTCGCCGACAAACCAAAATCACGGTTTGTTCTTGAGGTTCCACGGCCGTGGAACTCAAAATCTGCCCGTAATTTGTCCCAGTTTACGAACCTTGCTTTTACTCTGATCCAAAGTTAAAGATTAGCTTTAACTTAGTCTTGGCTTGCCTTTTCTAAGTAGTAGTGAAGCCTCAACAACCTCTACGTCGATTTTGAGTGTCACAACCTTAATCGGTTTAGTTAGTCTTGATCCTTGGGTTACAAGTTTGGGTATTTGATATTAATTCTTGCCTTTAGATCCTTTCTATACTGAAGCCTCAACAACCTTTATAGATAGTGTCTTTAGATAAATCATATAAAGCCTTGGAACTTCACCGTACATTGCTTTACCTTAGTATATCTTTGCAACTCTTAACTCTGTCCTTAGTTCTTTAGTATATCTTGAATCGATTGCCACAATTAGACACCTGGATCTTTAGGGTTGCTGTTTTCGCAATATATTTGCAAAGCTTTACCCTTTTACTTGCTTGACAACTTTACAATTGAATTTGTTCCCCCCAAATCCCTGTGTTCGATACTCTGGAATTCTTGCTTAACTACGTCGATCCGTACACTGCGGGTTCACTTGCTTGATTCTAGTTTTATAAATTTAAGACTTATTTGCACGCACACTAAGTGGCGAACAAGTTTTTGGCGCCGTTGCCGGGGATTTGTTCTAGGCCGAATTCGGTTACCGGTTGTCAAGCTTGGGAGCTTATCTCTTGTTATTTGATATCTTTTGTGAGTGATATTTGCAGGTTACCTTAGGTTTATGCGCAGGTCTAGGAACAACAAGGACCTCTTACCTCTTGATCAAGAACTTGAGAAGACTTTGAGGAAGAAGCTCAAAGAAAGAAAGATGGCTGAAGAAAAGGAGCGGGATTATCGGACAGAGTTAGCGGAATCCGAAGCTCAACTTAGATGGATCGAGAAGACTCGCAAGGAAGAATCGGACCGTCATCAATCGAAAATTGATGAGCCATCGGATATGATGTTTCAAATGAGGCTGGAATTAAGCGACCTCAAGAAGAAGGAGAGGAGGAAACTAACAAGATCGGTTAGAGCCAACTCATCCGATGAGGATAGCGACTCCTCCATGCCATCTCTTGAAGACCTTAACCCGACGGTCAACATGAATCAATTTAATCCAAGACAAAGACCGGCTGCCAACTATCGTGTCCCGGCTGGAGGCGCGCGAGCCGCTCGTGTGGAAGAAGAGCCAAGAACTCTTGGCCAAAGGATGGATCCAATTCAGCAACCACGCCGTCTAGGTGTGAACTTTGATGCTGATGATATGCAAGGGTTTAGCTTCAACCCACAAGTTATTACCATCGTTCGCCAAAGCCAGTTTGGAGGAACGAGTAGCGAACCTCCACATCAACATTTACAGAATTTTGAGATCTTAATGGAGACAATGAAGCCAAAGAACGCAACCACCAACAACTACAAGATCAAGCCATTCTTTTTTTCTTTGAAAGGGAAAGCTTTATCTTGATATCAAGCTCTTCCAAATGGAAGACTCAACACATGGGAGGATCTTTCTTCGGAGTTCCTCACCAAATTCTTTCCGCCATCTAAAACGGCGGAGTTGAGAGGTAAGATTAATGCATTTTCTATGAGATCTAACAAAAGTTTATTTCAATCTTGGGAAAGATTTCAGGATTTACTATTGGATTGCCCACACCATGGCATTTCCAAGTTGGAGCTATTGGAGATATACTATAAGGGGCTGAATATGGAAACACAATTCAAGCTCCAATCCCTTTCATGTGGTACATTCATGGACATGAGGGAAGATGACGCTTGGGACTTCATTGAGAAGCAAGCCCGAGTCATTGAGAAGTATTCTCACCGGAAGGTAGAAGCGAATCATGTGGAGCAAGGAGCAAAGCTATCACAAGCTGCTCAAACTCAAATCTTTTCTCTCAATACCGAGATTAAAGAATTGAAGGAAGCCATTATGATAGCATGAATTATAGTCTACATTCTAAGGTTTGTTTGGACGTTTTATCTTTCATAATCTGCATGTTTGTGTGTACATTATGTGATTTTATTACCATTTCATCTACCTTTACGGGAATCGAGGTCTACACCTAGTTTTGCTGTAATTGCAGGTAAAATGGTACGTTTTGCATCAAAAAGGAGCAAAAGGAGTCATGAGTCATTTGGAGCTACATCCAGGGAGCATAGCCATGGATTAAAGATTTACTTTGGAGCAGATTCAAGAGATTTCACATTCTGTTGTGACTCACCTCGGTTGACTAAAAATTTACCTCGACCGAGGCGATCCAAAGACGCCGACTCGACCGAGGCGAACACCTAGGACGCGGAGAGAATATTTTATTCTTGAATGAGATCTTTTAAATTTGGAAAGTGATCTTATATTTTTGGGCTTGGTTCCTGGAAGGAAGAAGATCTTATATTTTACCTATTTTTATGGGAAAAGATCTTTCTAAGATATCTTATCTTTGGAGGGTTATTTTCCTATAAAAAGAGTCGGATTTCCCAAAAATCCGGAGGCCGTTATACAATCCGCTATCACCCCGCTTACGCAGCAGCAGCATACTCCAATTGGAGAGATTCGAAGAACCTTTTTGAAGGTTGAAGGAAGATTGAAGTCTATAGCTTTTATAGCTTTTTGGAGGGTTTTGTAAGATTGTCTTTAATTCCCTCACTTGTTGGCTTGTCTTGTTGGATTGCTATCCAAGGAACGCTTTTTGTCGTGATATTTGATCCACTTATTGAAGTCTTCTCCTTAAATTCTTCTTTGTTCAAATATTCACCTTCTTCCCATATATTTTAATACTTTCATAATGATGATGAGTGGCTAATTTCCTTGTGTGATTCTAGGGTGATTGGCTGAAGGTTGTGGGAAAAACAATGATAGAATAATCTTAGATTCCAGTAGGATCCTGAAAGTTCGAGTCTTTAACCTTAACCCTAAGCATCTCGTTCGGTCGATGAACATCTCGGCCGGGGTGGAATTCTTCTGACCGAGGTGACTTATCCGATTCTAAACAGAAAGTTAAGTGTTAGAGTTTGCTAAATCCTATTCTTATTACACCTCTCTGGTTCAATGCAAGCTTAGGATGAGACTTACCCGGTAATTCCTTAGTTTGTGTACCAACGATCATAAGTGTAGGTAATAAAGGATTTTCCTTTATTGGGGTTTGAGTGTGCTTCCATCCCATCTTTGTGAGTTAGCCTGAGACTTACCCGGTAAAGGTTGATTCTATTCCCTTAGATGGTGTGTCAGTTTGAGGTTATAGTTCTTTATCTTGATTCCTTGAGACTTACCCGGTAATAGGAGTTACGGTTTAGGATTAGTGAGTAGTGAGACTTACCCGGTGATCTACTCCACTTTAGTAACACCTTCCCCATGCAAAAATCTCAGCTTTGTCCGCTTATCTTTAGATCTTGAGTTGGAACCACAACTAGATGCTTAAATCCCTAGAATTGCATGTTTGCTTTATTGACTTCTTATTCATCTTTGATTGTGTTAATTGCTCTTTGTGGTTAGTATTCACGAAGCTTACCGTTATTGACTTTGTTTCACCGAGTCCCTGTGATCGACCCCTGGAATTTCTTGCTTTTTACTACGATTGACCCGTACACTGCGGGTTCGCATCCTTGTTTTAAGCTTACATCTAGGGTTATAAATTTAAAGCTTGCACACACCGTTTGGAGCGAACAAGTTTTTGGCGCCGTTGCCGGGGACTTGGTCTAGACCGAGCCGGTACGGTTTGCTCTTGGGGCGTTTGCCCCCGTGTCATCTAACCATTCTACTTGAGTGACTTTTGCAGGTTCTTTCTTAGGTATATGCGAAGAACCCGCACTGGGAAGGAAATCGTTCCTTACGATCCCGAACCAGAAAAGACATACAAGCGACGCTTAAGAGAAGCGAAGATGGCCCAACAAGACGATCGCGATCTTGCGGCCGAATTAAAAGAGACGCTAGAGCTGCTACGTCTCAGCAAGGAAGAACTAAGGCAAGAGAAAGAAGAGAATCGCACCAGGACTGCAACTATCGAAGCGGAAATAGCAGTCATCCGAAATCAGATTCTACAGCCACGAAGGGAAGACCCTCCTGTCGATCCTCGACCGATGCAGGATCCAGTAGTTGACCCTCGACCGAGGCAGGTTCCAGTACCAGACGCCCCGGCCGATGTACTTCCACCTCGGAGACCAGTCCGAGATGTTCTTGTTGCAGGAATCCCACAAACCCTAGGTCAAAGGATGGACCCTAATCAACAACTGAGGCGTCCAGGAGTGAACCTAGGAGATCCAGCGGACCATGACTACGAACTTCGACCGCAAGTTCTATCCATGATTCGCCAATGCCAATTCGGAGGGCTAGAGAAGGAGTCACCGCATCAACATCTTCAAAACTACGAGATCTTGATGGAAACCTTGCGACCTTCCAGAATTGAAAATAACAACTACAAGCTAAGACCTTTTTACTTTTCTTTAAAAGATAGAACTCTTACTTGGTATCAATCTCTTCCTCCAGGAAAAATTAGCACATGGGAGGAGATGACTACGGAATTCTTGACCAAATTCTTCCCCCCTTCAAAGACCGCTGAAATGAGAGGGAAGATCAATGCTTTCATCATGAAGGACAAGGAGAGCTTGTCCAAATCTTGGGAGCGGTTCAAGGATATCCTTTTGGATTGCCCACATCATGGGATTCCAAAGATCGAGCTGTTGGAGATCTACTTCAAAGGGCTGGACGGAAGCACCCAGTTCAATCTCCAACTACTCTCCGCCGGTACCTTCATGGACATGGCGATTGATGAGGCTTGGGACTTCATTGAGAAGCAAGCCTTGCACATGGAGAAATATACCCACCAAGGAGCTGAAGGTGGAGTTAAAAGAGTCAACTTTCAAGAGACTCAATCCAACAACAATCAACTCACGTCTTTGAAGAATGACGTGAAGCAATTGAAGGAACTCTTGATGGCTCAAACTAAGAAGGAAGAGCAAGGGCAAAGGAACAACAACAACAACGGGTACCGCAACAACAACAACGGTCCCCGAAACAACAACAACAACAATAGAGGGTCAAATAGCAACAATTGGAGGACGAACAATCAAAGCAACCAGAATTCTGGTAACAATTATTCTAACTCCAACTCCAATAATTCCTCTAACCCTTTCCTCTCTTCCCCTTCTTCTTCTTCTACTCCATTAAAGAGCCAAGGGCAAGGATCAAGTTCGTCTCAACCGGAAAAGAAAGACGCAGTTCTGGAGGCTATCTTGATCAAGCTTAGCGCTATGGAGAATTCTATGACTTCATTTTTGAGGGCCCAAAAGTCCTTCGAACAACAACTTGCTAATAGGGCGAATGAAGCGCCAAGAGATCCAGGGAAGCTTCCAGCAAAGACGGAAAGCAACCCTAAGGGCCAGTGCATGGCCATAACGACGAGGAGTGGACTCAAAACTGCAGATCCAGTACCTCGCTCGACGCAGACCACCTCGGTCCAGATCCAGTCGAAGAACACCTCGACCGAGATGCCAACCGAGGCGGAGCAACAGAAAGCAGGAGGGACGACAAAAACTTATATTCCACCTCCTGCATACAAACCACCACTTCCATTCCCACAGTCCAGAGCCAGAGCACATCTAGACAAGCACTTTGGTAAGTTTCTTGACTTGATGAATAAGCTACATATTAATATTCCTTTCCTTGATGCTATTTTAGGTATGCCCGCCTATGGGAAGTTCTTAAAAGAAATCTTATCAAGGAAGAGGAAGCTGGAAGATGTTGGTGAGGTTAGGATGACATCTAAATCTTCGGAGCTTATAAAGATCATGAAGGAGAAGATGCCACCTAAATTAAGAGATCCCGGCTCATTTTGCATTCCCATTCAAGTTGGGGATGTCACTTGTGAAGCCCTTTGTGATCTAGGAGCCAACGTGAGCATCATTCCGCTGGAGCTATGCACGAAGATCGGACTTGAGAGCCAGCGTGAGCATCATCCCGTGGGCATCTTGGAGGACGTTCCGGTCAAGTTAGGTAACTTCTATCTACCTATAGATTTTGTTGTACTTGACATTCCCGCAGATTATCCTGTTCCTATTATTCTCGGGAGGCCATTTCTAGTAACTTCGGGTTGCAACGTGGATTGCAAGAAAGCCAAGTTGAAATTCAACGTTGGTGGCGATGAGGTGGAGTTCGCACTACTTGAAGCCATGAAAGGAGAGCAGCTAACTGATGATATCTTCAACATCTACGATGAAGAAGAATCAAGAGAATTGGTGAGCTCTATCCTTATTAACGATCCACTCGAAAGAGTTATTAGCTTCAGTTTAATGGAGGAAGGTATAGATGCTTCTTGTGATGCAGATATACGGAGCTTAAAGGCACTGGAAGAGGATCCAGGAGCTAAAACTGAGAAGCTAATCCAGGAGACGAAGATCTCCAGTATCGGATCCAACAGCAGTACCTCGACCGAGGCACTTTCTGGACTGAGCGAGGCGACCGAAGAACATCTCGGTCAACGCCTATGCGCCTCGACCGAGATCGATGGCGAGATGATGTCAACTGAGATTGTTGAGAATAACAAATTTCTTACTCCCTTCTCTGACATTCACCCACTGTTGGCGGACCATTCCATCCACCAACTTTCTGATAATAAAGGTCCTTGGTATGCTGATATTGTGAATTATCTTGTTTGCCAGGAAACACCGCCCAGATTGACGTACTCTCAAAAGAAGAGATTCTTCAAGGAAGTACGACATTACTACTGGGATGAGCCGCTGCTATTCAAGCGCGGACCGGATGGGATGCTTCGAAGGTGCATTCCGGAAGATGAAGTTAATAGCGTCATAAGGCATTGTCATTCACTTCCTTGTGGGGGGCATGCTAGCACCGATAAAACATGCGCTAAGGTATTGCGTTCCGGTTTCTTTTGGCCTACATTATTTAAGGATGTGCAATCTTTTGTTGTCTCTTGTGATGCATGCCAAAGAACAGGAAATTTATCAAGGAGAAACGAGATGCCACTTAATAACATCCAGAAAGTGGAAATCTTTGATGTATGGGGGATTGACTTCATGGGACCTTTCCCATCCTCCGGAGGAAACCTCTACATTCTCCTTGCAGTTGATTACGTCTCTAGATGGGTTGAAGCCATTGCTTCTCCCACTAACGACGCCAAGGTGGTTGTGAAGTTCTTGAATGGAACTATCTTTCCACGATTTGGAACTCCACGCATCATCATTAGCGATGGAGGAACGCATTTCATCAACCGAAAGTTCAAGGCACTTCTATCGAAGTATGGGGTAACCCACAAGGTATCAACCGCTTATCACCCTCAAACTAGTGGACAGGTCGAGATCTCGAATAGAGAAATCAAGGCAATTTTGGAGAAGACCGTCTCTAGAACGAGGAAGGATTGGTCCATGAAATTGGACGATGCTCTTTGGGCGTACAGGACCGCATTCAAGACCCCCATAGGTACCACCCCTTATAATTTGGTATATGGGAAGTCCTGCCATTTGCCCGTCGAATTGGAACACAAAGCGTATTGGGCGATCAAATGGTTGAATTTCGACATCAAAGAGGCTGGTGAGAAGCGACTATTGGAACTCAACGAGCTGGAGGAGCTGCGTTTGAACGCTTACGAGAATGCCAAAATCTACAAGGAAAGGACGAAGAGATGGCATGACAAGCGTATCGTCCCAAAGGAGCTTAACGAAGGAGACTTAGTTCTACTCTTCAACTCCCGCCTCCGCCTTTTTCCAGGTAAGTTAAAATCTAGATGGACCGGACCTTATGTTGTGAAACATGTTTTCCCTCATGGTGCAGTTGAGATATGGGGCGAAACTAGCGGAAGCTTCAAGGTCAACGGTCATAGACTTAAGAAATACCAACCGGAAATGCCGGTTGAGGAGGTTGCACCAATATACCTCATTTGAGACGCATCATGGTCCAGCTAGCGACCTTAAATCAAGCGCTTCTTGGGAGACAACCCAAGGTATTACTTTCTTTTCCCGTTTTCTAGTCTAGCTTAGATAGTATTTGTTTTTGCTTTGCTTTGCTTTGTTTTTGGCGTTCTGGACAGACAACAGGGAATATCTAAGGAAGGAGCATAACTGGAAGGACAGAAGTTCGAGATTTTGAGAAGACAGAAGCATCTCGATTACTGTCAGAGCACCTCGACCGAGTTGATTCTTGAGCAACCGAGGCGATTAGGGTTTCTGCAGAACCACCTCGGTCCGTACCACCTCGGTCCGGTCGAGACCATCTCGACCGAGGTGACAGCAGATCCAGGAATAGTATAAAAGGGGGAAAAAATTATTTTTTCACTTTTTACCTTATCCAACTCGACCGCGGCGCCCTTCCCACCTCGCCTCCTCCGTTTTTGCTCATTTTCGAAGATTTCCGCTTCCAAACTTCGATTGAAGGGTAGAGGAACCTATTGCAACAACAGATCTGCAAAGAAATTGAACGAATCGACCGAAACGAGGTAAAACAAGTCGAAACCCTAACTCGTTCATTCGCTTTGATTTGGGCTTTGGTTGCCCTTGATTCTGCTGAGAAAAGGCTTAAGTACCCCATAGGAAGCAATTGTAGTGATTTTTGGGGGAAAAGAACTGAATTTCTGAGAATTGGAATCGCGACTGTTGCGCCTCGGTCCAGTCGAACTGCATCTCGACCGAGGTGATTCTTGAGGGTTGTCAGTGACCGAGGTGTTCTGACAGTATTGAGAGAAAATGAGTTCCGATCGTCGCCTAGCCCTCAGAGACAGATCCTCACCTTCCCCTTCTTCCTCTTCTTCCCGTCCTTACCGCCCGGTGATCCACGAGAGATGCCGGGTAGATTATGAGCGCATAGCTAGCCGTCCAGTCATCGCACCACGTTTTCTGGACGTATCAGCTTTCGATTGCCTAGGGTTAGATGGTGACCTTAGGAGGATGATCGCCACTGTTGGGCTGGATCAATTTACTGAGATCCGAGCCCCAGCCTATTTGGAGCCGACCTTAGAGTTTGTTAGCTCCTTCTCCTACCTCCCCACAGACCAGTCTGTGAAGTACCGGTTGATGAACCGGAACTTCATAGTTCCCCTAGAGGTTTGGAGAGAGATTTTCGGCTTTTCTGAGCCCACCGCCACTGATTTCCCCTCCCGATCCGTAGCTAGAGTGTTCTGGGGGCAGATTGCCCATATTACCGAGCATGCAGACAGATGGCGCCCTGGAGATTCCAAGGAGAAGGTCATCTTCCACCCAGCCTTCAAACTAGCCCATAGGATATTCAGCGAGACACTTCTGGCGCGTACTGAGACGCCCCAGAAGATCCGACAGGGCGAGCTCTTCAGCCTCTACTGTATGGTCACGGGGGGTTTCCCAGACTTTGGCTTGATCTTGGCAGAGGACCTGCACAGGATCAAGGCCAAGGCGAAGGGAGACATTTGCTGCGGAGGTCTAGTCACCCATATTGCTACCTATCACGGGATGGACCTCAGTGTTTGTACGATGGCGGCGGCTCCGAGGCCGCTTGGATTACAGGAGATGATCACGCGGAGGATTTTGGTTCCCCGTGGTTTGACCACTTCATATGTTGCTATGCCTTGGGAGCGGACTGCACCACAGGGGATCCGCTGGTCTGCACAGTTCACAGTTTTCAATCCACACTACTGGCAGACAGCTTGGGCTCCGCCGATGGAGGATCATAGGGAGGCAGCAGCTGCCCCGGCTGAGGAGGAGGAGGATGACGACGACGAGGAGACGGTAGACGAGAGAGATGGTGGAGTCCCGATGGATACAGGGACGGATACTGCAGGTACGAGCGCACCGCCGATCATAGACTTGGATGATGAGGAGGATACTGAGCCTGCACCTGCTGCACCTCCCGCTAGATCTGCTAGGCGTCGGACACGCCGTCATAGAGATTCTGAGGTTCATCGCCGGATCGACGACCTGACAGATCAGATGATAGACTCTTATGCTGCCCTTACTGTGGACATGCATGAGAGATTTGCTGCCCAGGACCGACACATTGACCGCTGGACTCATCAGATGTTAGAGGAGCAGCACTATCAGCGCAGGATGATGGAGCTACAGTTCCAGCAGACTATGGGCTATTCGTTCGACCCGGCTCAGTATCCGTACGTACCACCACCACCACCGCCGGATCAGGATTACTGAGGAGCTGCAGGATTTTCTTTATTATATTTTTATGCAGTTCAGCTATTTATCCGGTGAGTACTCTCATTTTTCAGACTTATATTGACCCACTGGGACAGTGTGTCCCAAGTATGGGGTGTTTGTACTTATTTGACTACTTGATGTATCTATTTGACTACTTTTGATGTATGACATTCTATCTTATCGGATATTTTATTTATGCTTCACTTCTACATTAATATGATTATCTGATATTACATGCATACCTACAGGTTATTTGATTGAGAAAAACGTCGAAACCGAAAAAAAAATGGTTTTTAAAAAAAAAAAATTTTTTTGACCTCGACCGAGTCAGTCTTGGCCAAACAAGGCGTTTCACCTCGGTTGAACCAAGAACACCTCGACCGAGGTGGGTTAACTGAGAGTTTTCGAAAACGATATTTGTGTTTCTTATCTGGATATGATCTCAGTGAAGATCTTGTTTACTGACTGGTTTTAAATTCTTTATGTGTTTGAAAGGTTTTATAATATGTTTAAGTTGCTAAATGCTTTGTTTGAAATTATTGGCATGTTTAATACTTTGTTTTTATCCAAATTATGTTGAATTTGAAGGTTGACACCGCAGGTTAAGTTCTCTCACTTTCTTCTTGGAAATACCAAGGCAATTCATTCTCTTCTTCTTCTTCTTCTTGATCATGCTTAGCCCCTCATATACATTTTGCCTCCCTTTACCTATCCGGGAATTTGGAAGCAAGCGAAGTGGTGAAAGCAAGTGAAGTTAAAGTTGAGAAGTGGCTGGAAGTGAAAGTGTTAGAAAGCAATAATAGGTTTGGGGAAGTCAATCATGAAGATGAGTAACTCGGCACCATTCTCATAGCCGGGTGTTTGTGTCTTGCCAAAGTCGGATTGAGCGATATTCCTAACGGGTCATGGTATGTGCATCAAGGGTTTGATGCATCTCAAGAAATTGATGATTGTTGATTTCCTAGGCTTCGGTTATTGTGCACCTCTGTCTATGCATCCCAAAAAGTAAAGTAAAAAGAAAAAAAAAAGTGTGAAATAAGCAAAGCTTATTGGTGGAAGATGTTGCAAGTCGAAGTGAAAGTGAAGTTCATCCTTTTCCCGGATTCTAGCATCACATTACCTTACATACATCCCTACCCTACACGTTTCTTGACCTTTTCTTTTGGGAAGCCCTTGAGACCTTGAGCTTGTTGATTGACTTAGTGGTTTAAATCGGATTATACATGATTAATTTTGATAATTATGATTTATTATGCATTCTATGGTTTTATGCAAAGATGAACAACTTTCCTATATTTATAAAATGTTTTGAGCATATTGAGTTTTTAAATTCCAAGAAGTACTCTCTTAGAGTGATCTATGATAGTTGCACACCATAAAATGTTTTTGAAAGACTTTTCATTGATTTTCTTGACTTATAATCCATTCTATCTTGTCTTCTATATGCGGAACTTGCTTGGGGACAAGCAAGGGCTAAGTATGGGGTATTTTGATAGCATGAATTATAGTCTACATTCTAAGGTTTGTTTGGACGTTTTATCTTTCATAATCTGCATGTTTGTGTGTACATTATGTGATTTTATTACCATTTCATCTACCTTTGCGGGAATCGAGGTCTACACCTAGTTTTGCTGTAATTGCAGGTAAAATGGTACGTTTTGCATCAAAAAGGAGCAAAAGGAGTCATGAGTCATTTGGAGCTACATCCAGGGAGCATAGCCATGGATTAAAGATTTACTTTGGAGCAGATTCAAGAGATTTCACATTCTGTTGTGACTCACCTCGGTTGACCAGAAATTCACCTCGACCGAGGCGATCCAGAGACGCCGACTCGACCGAGGCGAACACCTAGGACGCGGCGAGAATATTTTATTCTTGGATGAGATCTTTTAAATTTGGAAAGTGATCTTATATTTTTGGGCTTGGTTCCTGGAAGGAAGAAGATCTTATATTTTACCTATTTTTATGGGAAAAGATCTTTCTAAGATATCTTATCTTTGGAGGGTTATTTTCCTATAAAAAGGGTCGGATTTCCCAAAAATCCGGAGGCCGTTATACAATCCGCTATCACCCCGCTTACGCAGCAGCAGCAGCATACTCCAATTGGAGAGATTCGAAGAACCTTTTTGAAGGTTGAAGGAAGATTGAAGTCTATAGCTTTTATAGCTTTTTGGAGGGTTTTGTAAGATTGTCTTTAATTCCCTCACTTGTTGGCTTGTCTTGTTGGATTGCTATCCAAGGAACGCTTTTTGTCGTGATATTTGATCCAGTTATTGAAGTCTTCTCCTTAAATCTTCTTTGTTCAAATATTCACCTTCTTCCCATATATTTTAATACTTTCATAATGATGATGAGTGGCTAATTTCCTTGTGTGATTCTAGGGTGATTGGCTGAAGGTTGTGGGAAAAACAATGATAGAATAATCTTAGATTCCAGTAGGATCCTGAAAGTTCGAGTCTTTAACCTTAACCCTAAGCATCTCGTTCGGTCGATGAACATCTCGGCCGGGGTGGAATTCTTCTGACCGAGGTGACTTATCCGATTCTAAACAGAAAGTTAAGTGTTAGAGTTTGCTAAATCCTATTCTTATTACACCTCTCTGGTTCAATGCAAGCTTAGGATGAGACTTACCCCGTAATTCCTTAGTTTGTGTACCAACGATCATAAGTGTAGGTAATAAAGGATTATCCTTTATTGGGGTTTGAGTGTGCTTCCATCCCATCTTTGTGAGTTAGCCTGAGACTTACCCGGTAAAGGTTGATTCTATTCCCTTAGATGGTGTGTCAGTTTGAGGTTATAGTTCTTTATCTTGATTCCTTGAGACTTACCCGGTAATAGGAGTTACGGTTTAGGATTAGTGAGTAGTGAGACTTACCCGGTGATCTACTCCACTTTAGTAACACCTTCCCCATGCAAAAATCTCAGCTTTGTCCGCTTATCTTTAGATCTTGAGTTGGAACCACAACTAGATGCTTAAATCCCTAGAATTGCATGTTTGCTTTATTGACTTCTTATTCATCTTTGATTGTGTTAATTGCTCTTTGTGGTTAGTATTCACGAAGCTTACCGTTATTGACTTTGTTTCACCGAGTCCCTGTGATCGACCCCTGGAATTTCTTGCTTTTTACTACGATTGACCCGTACACTGCGGGTTCGCATCCTTGTTTTAAGCTTACATCTAGGGTTATAAATTTAAAGCTTGCATACACCGTTTGGAGCGAACACATTAAAACCAACTTTCAAAAGCAAAAGGGGCAAGATGTAGGTTATTTGGGAAACAACAATAACCACAATGGGAATGAGAATACAAACGGCAACAACCGGAACAACAACCGGAACAATTGGAACAACAACAACAACCGGAACAATTGGAACAACAATAGGGGTTCAAACAACAACAATTGGCATTTCAACCAACAAAACAATTCCGGTAATTCTTACCCCAGTTCAGGAAATTCACTAACTCCACCTTCTTCTTCTTCCATTCCTTTGAAAAGTCAGGAACAAGCATCTAATAGTGGAAGCACTTCGGGGAAAGAGAAGCTCGATCCCATGTTGGAAACAATTTTGGGAAAACTTCAAGGATTGGAGAGTCACATCATTAAGGTCGATGATCACATTACTAAGGTTGATAAAGCCCAAAAGGTTTTAGAAAACCAAATGTTTAGCCATGCTGAGGAAGTTCCTAGGAATCAAGGTAAACTTCCTAGAAAGACGGAGGATAACCCAAAAGGAAGGGTAATGGCTATCACAACTAGGAGCGGAGCAACAACCACCGACCCGCAGCCTAAGTTTGTGGAAGTTCCCGTCGAGAAGGAGAAAGAGATGGGGAAGGGGAAGGAAGACATCTACTTTCCTCCTCCAACTTTCAAACCTCCCCTACCATTCCCACAATCTAGAGCAAGAGCGCATCTAGACAAGCAATTCGGTAAGTTTATTGAACTCATGAGCAAACTGCATATTAATATACCTTTCATTGATGCAATTGTAGGTATGCCAGCTTATGGGAAGTTCTTAACGGAGATCCTCTCTAACAGGAGGAAATTAAAGGATTTTGGAGAGGTCAAGATGAGTTCGGATTCGTCGGATCTCATCAAGACAATGAAGGAAAAGATGCCTCCAAAGCTGAAAGATCTGGGGTCATTTTGTATTCCCATAGGAGTGGGAGATGTCACATATGATGCATTATGTGATTTAGGAGCAAGCGTGAGCATCATTCTGCTTGCCTTATGCAGGAAGATCGGTTTAGGCGAACCTAAACCGGTGAAGATGACGTTATACATGGCGGATCGATCCATAACTCGTCCCGTCGGCATAGTTGAAGACGTCCCGGTCAAGCTTGGTAAGTTTTATGTTCCTATAGATTTTGTTGTGCTTGACATTCCTGTAGATAGTCCGGTCCCGATCATACTCGGAAGACCGTTTCTTGCAACATCTGGTTGTATGGTTGATTGCAAGAATGCTAGACTCGCCTTCGACATAGGAGAAGAAAAGGTAGAGTTCGTTCTCTCCACTTTGGTGAAGGAACCAGCTTTCGACGAAGATATATTCAACATCCATGACGAAGAGCTATCTAGAGAGGAGGTAAGTTCGATTCTCTTCAAAGATCCCTTGCAAAAGGTTATCTTTATGAGCATTATGGATATAGGGGAAGAAGAGGAATGCAATGAGGAAATTGAAGCTTTAGAGAAGCAAAAAGAAGTGTATGAAGAAGAATTTGAGAAACTCTACGATTGGTCAGAAAATGTAAGAAATCACGGCCAGTCGTGCTATTTCACGGCCGTGGAATCTACCAACATGACCGTAATTAGCTATTCAGAGGACTCTAGTAAGTTACACGGCCAAAACCACGGATGTGGAACAAACAGAGGCACCGTAATTGATTTCCACGCCCAAAACCACGGCCGTGGAGGAAACAGGGGAGGCGTAATTTTGGGTGAATCTGAAGGAAATTGTGTTTTCTCCGCTACTTCTTTTGATTCTTCTCCAACATCTTCTACATCCTTAGACACTTCTAAGGAAACATTGGATACTCCTCAAGAGCCATTAGAGAGTCCTATAATGATATAATTAAAGCCACTTCCCGCACATCTAAGGTACGCATTTCTAGGACCTAATTCTACCTTTCCGGTAATTGTTAGTTCCGATTTGAGTATAGATGAACATAGTAAGCTTATGGTTGTTCTTAAGAAACATAGTAAAGCCTTAGGGTATACTATAGAGGATCTAGTAGGAATCAAACCTTCACTATGCATGCATAAGATCCTAATGGAAGAAGACTTTAGAACTTCGCGACAACCTCAAAGGCGGCTAAATCCGACCATGAAGGAGGTTGTCAAGAAGGAAATTCTTAAACTACTTGATGCAGGTATCATCTATCCTATCTCCGATAGCAAATGGGTGAGTCCCGTACAGGTGGTTCCAAAGAAGGGAGGAATGACGGTCATCACCAACAAGAACAGTGAGCTCATTCCTACGCGAACCGTTACAGGATGGAGGATGTGCATAGACTACCGCAAGCTAAACAACACAACGAGGAAGGATCACTTCCCACTACCCTTCATCGACCAAATGCTTGAAAGGTTAGCACAACACTCACACTTCTACTATCTTGACGGTTATAGTGGTTTCTTTCAGATCCCGATACATCCGGACGATCAAGAAAAGACCACTTTCACGTGTCCGTGGGGTACGTTTGCTTATAGGAGAATGCCGTTTGGGCTTTGCAACGCCCCAGCCACCTTGCAAAGGTGCATGATGGCTATCTTCTCGGAGTACATAGAGGAAATCATGGAGGTTTTTATGGATGATTTTTCTGTTTATGGTTCCTCTTTCGATAATTGTCTTTCTAACCTTGATCTTGTGCTACAAAGGTGTGAAGACACTAACCTAGTTCTTAATTGGGAAAAGTGTCAATTTATGGTAAAAGAAGGCATTGTATTAGGACACTTAATCTCTAGTAGAGGGATTGAAGTGGATAAGGCTAAGATAGAGACTATAGAAAAGCTTCCTCCCCCAACTTCGGTGAAAGGGATAAGAAGTTTTCTAGGACATGCTGGATTTTATAGACGTTTTATAAAGGATTTCTCTAAGATATCAAAACCGCTTACTACTCTATTGATGAAGGATGCAGTTTTTGATTTTTCGCATGAATGCTTAGATGCGTTTAATATGATTCGGGAGGCTCTAATCTCAGCCCCAATTATTCAACCTCCGGATTGGAATCTTCCATTCGAGGTTATGTGTGACGCAAGTGACGTGGATATAGGAGCTGTGCTGGGGCAAAGAAAGGAAGGACAAACCCACGCTATCTACTACGCTAGCAAGACGCTAGATGAAGCGCAACTCAACTACGCCACTACCGAGAAAGAATTTTTAGCAATTGTATATGCATTTGAAAAGTTTCGCTCTTATCTTGTAGGTGCAAAGGTGATGGTGTACACGGATCATGCTGCGATCCGGTATTTGCTTTCAAAGAAGGATGCGAAACCAAGGCTAATTAGAAGGATTCTTCTTCTACAAGAATTCGATCTGGAGATCCGTGACAAGAAGGCTTCGGAAAATTCTGTTGCGGATCATTTAAGTCGTCTACCACATCTAGAGGACGACAATCTACCTATAGATGACTCCTTTCTGGACGAGCATTTACATATCATAGAGGAGTGTATCGACTTGATCACCAAAGGTAATGAACCACGGTTTGCTGATTTTGTTAACTATTTTGTTTGCCAAGAATTACCACCCGGATTATCCTATGCACAAAGAAAGAAGTTCTTTAAGGATGTTCGGGAATACTTTTGGAATGAACCTCTCCTCTTTAAGAGAGGTCCAGACGGCATCATTCGACGATGTGTGCCGGAAGATGAGATGCAAAGTGTCATCCGTCATTGTCATTCACTACCTTGTGGAGGACGCACTAGTTCAAACAAGACTAGCGCTAAGGTATTGCAATCTGGATTCTTTTGGCCTACTTTATTTAAAGATGTGCAAACCTTTGTTTCCTGCTGCGATGCTTCTCAAAGAACAGGGAACATATCTAGGAGAAACGAGATGCCTCTTAACAACATTCAAGAGGTGGAGATCTTTGACGTTTGGGGAGTAGACTTCATGGGACATTTCCCATCATCTTGTGGAAACCAATACATACTTTTAGCCGTAGATTATGTTTCGAGATGGGTTGAAGCAACTGCCTCTCCCACTAATGATGCCATGGTTGTGGTTAAGTTCTTTAACAAGACCATTTTCCCACGATTTGGGACACCACGGACTATCATTAGTGATGGAGGCTCTCACTTCATTGCCCGACGATTCGAAGCTCTATTAGCTAAGTATGGGGTGACTCACAAGATCGCCACCCCTTATCATCCACAAACTAGTGGACAAGTGGAGATCTCGAACCGGGAGATTAAAAGAATCCTAGAGAAGACGGTTTCAAGGACAAGGGAGGATTGGTCTTTGAAGCTGGATGACGCATTATGGGCATACCGGACTGCGTATAAGACTCCCATAGGTACGACGCCATACCACCTTGTGTATGGGAAGTCTTGTCACTTGCCGGTAGAATTGGAGCATAAGGCGTATTGGGCAATAAAGTGGTTGAACTTCAGCATGAAGGAAGCGGGAGAGAAGCGTCTCTTGGACCTTAACGAGCTTGAAGAACTTCGCTTGAACGCCTACGAGAACGCCAAGATCTATAAAGAAAGAGCGAAGCGTTGGCATGATAAGCATATCATCCCAAAGGACCTCAAAGAAGGAGATCAAGTTCTCCTCTTCAATTCAAGGATCCGTCTCTTTCCAGGTAAGCTTAAATCTCGTTGGATTGGACCTTATCTAATCAAACGTGTTTTTCCCCATGGTGCAGTTGAAGTATGGTGTGAAAAGGGGGGAAGCTTTAAGGTGAACGGTCAACGACTCAAGAAATACTCACCAGAACTCCAAGCTGAAGAGTTCGCACCTACCGCACTTGAATAGGTGTAAGTACGGTCTAGATACGGACCTTAAACAAACGCTTCTTGGGAGGCAACTCAAGGTATTGCACTTTTGTTTTTATTTTTGATTCGTAGTTTAGAGTAATTTAGACGTTTTTGTTTTGCTTTGCCTTCGATACCCTCCGGTATGTTCGTGTTTTTGGATGTAGGATCAATGGAAGAGGCAAGGGAGAAGGGAAAGTTAGAAGAAATTGACGAAACTTGGACTTTGGCACTTTACAGAGAGTTCCACGGCCAAAACCACGGCCGTGACAACTACAGTGACCGTAATTTGCAAAAGCCTGAGAAAAATCACCAAAACCACGGTTCCGTACATTTCCACAACATGGAAACCCCCGAGTGACCGTAATTTTGCAAAAATTTTACGGTTACTATATAAACCACGTCTCTTCACAAAGAACACCAAAAATCCCCAATTCCACGCCCAAAATCGCCGATATGATCCCCCTCTCTCAAATCTCCATTCGTTAATCGTTTCGAACGATTTTTTGACCAAAAGTGAAGCAAATTTAACCACCTACAAGATCCAAGCAATAATTCGAGTGGAAAATCACCGGAGAAGACAGAATTTGGATTTTAAAAATCCAAAACCTAGGTTTTTCTTCTCTTCTCTCACTTTGTCGATTTGATTCAGTTTTCGCAAGAATTTTTAGGAGAACTGATTAGAACTGGATTGGAATTAGTCTAGGGCTGCTGTCTGTTGATTTTGGTGTTGAATGAGTGGATTTTGAGAAATTACGAACCGAACCACGGTCACTGGGCATTCCACGGCCGTGGAAACTGAAGAACAAACCGTGATTTTGAACAGAATATGGATTTGGTCAGGAGAATGCCTAATAGGAATAAGAAAAGGAAAGGTAATGCTTCCTCCTCCTCCCAAGTACCTCCTAGTGAGCCACCATCACCACCACCCCCTAGAATTCCTAAGATTCATGAGGATTACCTCGATGCCTTAGATCAAGAGAATGTTATATGACTTGGTGATCTAACCTCCCGGATTCATGCACCACACTCCTTATAGTTTCCCCTTCATTTCCGCATTCTAGACCTTATTTGAAAGTCCTTAAGATCAAGAGAATGTTATATGACTTGGTGATCTAAATTGAAGTTTCTTATGATTGATTTTGATAATGTTTGAAGGTTATGATGCTAGCATTGAAGTTTGATAAATTCATGATGTTTCTTCCCTCTTTATTCTTTGGTTATGTATATGAGCGTCTCATGAATGAAGCAAGGTTTGAGAATGATCTATTGACTAGAAGCACATTTACCTAAAAGATGTTTTGTTCTTGAGATTGTATGCATATTTCATCCTAACTTGAGTTCTAAAGCTTTTGAAAGACCTTGCTTGGGGACAAGCAAGTAGCAAGTATGGGGTATTTTGTTAGCATGAAATATTGCGATATTCTAGGCACTCTTTCTAGTAGTTTTTCACTCATTATAGTATTCATTGATAAGGTATTGAAGCAATTGTTAGCTAGTTTATCTACATTGTCGATATAAAGGTCTACATAAGCTTTGTGTTGATTATAGGTGAATAAGAGCTAAAACCGAACCAATTGAGAGAGAAAGGAGATGAATTGAGCACATCCAAGGATTGAGGACACATCAAAGAAGCCAAGGGAGATGCTAGGATGAGGAATGGCACGACACAAAGGAAACTACAAGCAATTTACACTTCCACGCTCTGAAATACGGTCGTAGAGAAGTCCACGCCCAAAACCACGGCCGTGGATCTTGGCAACATGAACGTGGAGCATTCCAGAGAGTTACACGGTATAAAGTACGGTCGTGGAAGTTGTGAAGAACCGTAATCCACTTCCACGCTCTAAACCACGGCCGTGGAACGCCATGAAACCGTGATTTAGGCAATCTTTTGACGAATAAAATATTGACATATCATTTACGTATATGGGCCGGACGGTTATTTCATCCTTCCTTATAAAAGGGCTGAAGGAGGGAGAATTCGGCACCTTCGCTTACGCTCGCTTACACGTGCCTAGGGTTTCATTGGACGTGCGGAGAGTTTGCATTTTGCAACGGAGATTTACGACGGCTTAAAGATTTGGAAGGTGTTTGTGGTGGAAGTTGCGTCTTTTATTCCTAGGTTTGATTAGAAGACGGATTGACATCCCGTTCTTCGTTCTTATCGAGGATAGTTATTGGTTTGTGTTTATTCCAATTCTGTTATACATTATTATCCTTGTTTGTGGATTTAAGATTGATTTGAAGTTTATTGAAGGTTTTCGAAGGTTTTCATCTTTCATTCTTCTTAAATTTGATTTTGATATTATAATGACAGTTATTGGCTAAAACCCTTTAGCAATTCTAAGGTGAAGGGTTAATAGTTGTGGCTTAGATGATGATAGATTGATCGTAAACAGATTGGACCCTGAGAGTTAGAGAGATTTCGCCGACGAACCAAAATCACGGTTTGTTCTTGAGGTTCCACGGCCGTGGAACTCAAGATCTGCCCGTAATTTGTGCCAGTTTACGAACCTTGCTTTTACTCTGATCCAAAGTTAAAGATTAGCTTTAACTTAGTCTTGGCTTGCCTTTTCTAAGTAGTAGTGAAGCCTCAACAACCTCTACTTCGATTTCGAGTGTCACAACCTTAATCGGTTTAGTTAGTCTTGATCCTTGGGTTACAAGTTTGGGTATTTGATATTAATTCTTGCCTTTAGATCCTTTCTATACTGAAGCCTCAACAACCTTTATAGATAGTATCTTTAGATAAGTCATATAAAGCCTTGGAACTTCACCGTACATTGCTTTACCTTAGTATACCTTTGCAACTCTTAACTCTGTCCTTAGTTCTTTAGTATATCTTGAATCGATTGCCACAATTAGACACCTGGATCTTTAGGGTTGTTGTTTTCCCAATATATTTGCAAAGCTTTACCCTTTTACTTGCTTGACAACTTTACAATTGAATTTGTTCCCCCCAAATCCCTGTGTTCGATACTCTGGAATTCTTGCTTAACTACGTCGATCCGTACACTACGGGTTCGCTTGCTTGATTCTAGTTTTATAAATTTAAGACTTATTTGCACGCACGCTAAGTGGCGAACAATGATGTTAAGTGATGAGAAGTTATTATATAGATCCTACATCACATCAATAAGATGATTACCGAAAAATGTTTATATAAGAGTTTATTGAGGAATGGTGATACTCTAATGAAAATCCAAGCTAGCCAGGATAACCAATAAAATGTAGATGGTGGACTAGTAGTTAGCTTACGTACGAATGGGGTGCTAGAAGTCCAGTCTCGACTCATGACAAAAGAATTTGTGAAAGTAATAAGACCAATTAACATTGTCCATAAAGCGTATACGAGGAAATTCAAAGAGATTTAAATATCCTACTAGGAGTAAGGAATTAAAGAAGGTAAAGCGACATAAGTATAGGAAAACACAATAAGTGCAGTGCGAGAAGTATGATTTTTGAGAAAATCATAAGCATCTGATGTGTCTTATGCAAATGGTACCGGTAAATGTTTAATGAAAGTCATGCTATCGGACCGATAACACCATTGATACGCCCCCGGATGGCGATGTCATCCGTGTTTCCGGCTAGAAGGACCCGCACCATTTTGAAGACATTTATTATTATTCGGCTATTTAATAATTGACTTTTCATATTCAGAACTTTAATTCCGGAACTTAATTCCGTGACTTAAATTCCAACCTTTCATATTTTAGACTTATCATTTCCGGAACTTAATTCCGGCTTTTAATTTTGTCATTTATGTTTGGACTCTTTGTATGACCTCCATCCACTATATAAGGATGACTTGGCTCATTTGTAAGATATGTCTAAGTTGAATCCAAGTATTGTGAAGGCAAAATCCTCTTACTTGGTTTAGGCATCACATCTTCTTCCATTCTTTTAATGTTCTATCTTGGATCTAGTCTTTGATCCAAGCCTCCATACTCGAGGATCCTTTTGAAGGATCAAACGAATGCTTCCGCATCCATTTCTAAGCTTCCGCCGCTCAAGTTCTACATTTGATCCACTAAGAATGATCAAGAAGAAGTAGTTGAAGTTTCTCCTCGATCTAGATCGCCCATACTTCTATCATTGGTATCAGAGCTCGGGATCGAGGTCAAGTTTCTTTACAAAATTTTTTTCTTGATCACATTTATTCTGTGTTCTTGAAGATCTTCAAATGTTTTTCAAGTGTTCTTCGAAGATCTTCATCCTTCTTCAAGTGTTCTTCGGAGTTCTTTGAAGATCTTCATTGTGTTCTTCGGTGTTCTTCGAAGATCTTCAACCTTTCTTCAGTGTTCTTCGAAGATATTCAAGTGTTCTTCGAAGTTCTTCATTGTTCTTCAAGTGTTCTTCATCGTTCATCATGTTCTATGACGATGATGATCAGTTTGACTTGTATGGAGAATGGTTGCCGTCTCCCCATGAATAAAAGCTCAAGGCGGCCAAACAAACCTCCCGGAGGTACCGATGGAGACAATATTTTGAGGATGAGGAGTGGTTGCCTCCTCTGGACCCACCTAGGCCGACTTTTTCGATGGATGGGCACCGTCGGTATCCACACCAACAAGAATATTTTGAGGATACCTATTTTGCTCCAAGACAACGTGCCTACCTTGAAGGAAATCCCTACAAGAAACAACAAGAAGAGAATAAGTCTTTAAGGGAAGAGATTGAAAAATTGAAGGCACAAATGGTTTCTCTCATGACGGCCGCCCAACAAGATGAACCTGAAGCGGTGTCACAACCATGGTGTGAGTTGGTGACCCAACCGTTGTATGACGAAGTTGAAGACGAGGAGGATGTCGTCATTAAAACTTGTGCCCCGGTTTTTCCAATTCAACTTGTTAATCCGTTATGTGGAGAGTACTTTCAAGATAACAAAGAAGACATCATCAAGGAAGACGATGTCATCCGCCCCGAAAATCTTGGCGGCCCTACCATCCTTTTGAAAGACTACAAGTCCAAGCCGCCCGACTCCGATAATATCTATCTGGTGTTGAATTTCAAGTGTCACATTCCCAAAGATACTCCTTTCTTTATTTTGACCGTGCAAACGCGGACGTTTCACATTTAAGAGGAGGAAAATGATACGCCGGATGGCGATGCCATCCGTGTTTCCGGCTAGAAGGACCCGCACCATTTTGAAGACATTTATTATTATTCGGATATTTAATAATAGGCCTTTTATATTCAGAATTTTAATTCCGGAACTTAATTCCGTGACTTAAATTCCGACCTTTCATATTTTAGCCTTTTCATTTCCGGAACTTAAGTATGGCATTTAATTCCATCATCCTAAAGTGCTTACTTGGATCTAGTCTTTGATCCAAGCCGTCATACTCGAGGATCCTTTTGAAGGATCAACCGTATGCTTCCACATCCATTTCTATGCTTCCGCCGCCCACGTGCTTCCATTTGATCCAACTCGAACGATCAAGAAGAAGTAGTTGAAGTTTCTCCTCGATCTAGATCGCCCTGTATTTATCAACCATGATTGATAAAGTGTAAACCAAACAAATAACTTAACCAATGAGAAGGAAAATCATGTATCAAAAGGCGGGTCTTGCTAGTTTTAAATAAGTGTTGAGATGAGGATGCCTTTATAGAATCTATACAAGAGTACAATATAACTGAGGTTCCAACACGGGATAGGTAGTAATGATCAACTGATAGTTAGAGACCGATTTGGAAAAGGAAAATGTTATGAGATAAGCCACCTAGTAGAAGAGTTCACAAGTCAAGCATGAGAAACCATCATGTGGTTGAGATTATAGTCTCGGTGTAGACTTATTACCGCACCTTGAGAATTGGGAGTTAAAAAAAATAAAAAATAAATTATTTTTTTTTGCCAAGATTGTAATGGATCAAGGTAAGGACTTGTAAGTCGATGTGATGTACCCTAAGTTGGAGGTCAAAAGGATGGTAGAGGGATAACCACATTGAGTAGTCTTGGCGAGTAGTAAGCCGAGTTTTGATGAGACAAAAGTGAATTCCGGGAATTTCTAAGACGCGCGTTCCAATCATCCAAGTAGACGTGACATGTGAGTTATTTTGCTGAGGAATTTTCTAGAATAATTGTGGAACTCCATGGGGTCGAGGACCATAGTTGTGACAAAGATGGACGGTTTTATTTTGAGGTTCCGGACAACCAGTAATCACGGCTTAGGGTATGAGCCTTCCCTATACTGTAATAAATCATCGTTATATTGATGGTCGGTTTTAGTTTGGTAAATCATCCGGGCTTACGGGAGATGTCATTATGAGTAATGGGTGACCACATATTCATCAGAGTCGCAGCGGAAGCATGGTGGGCCCATAACCTACATATCAGGAAACTCAATAGTATTTTATCTATGACCTCAAGTTAAAGAATTATAGATCTAAATGAAAATCTCCACTTGGAGTATGATTCTTGGGGTTATAATTAATTAATGGCAGGACGGTCCAACTGAGTCATATTAAGGAGACAAGAAAAAGGTAGGAGTATTACGAAGAGCATTACGTACTTAATGAAGTGCCAGAAGACGACTAAGTTTTTTTTCCAATTTGATGTCAAATCCTTCGGAAGGTCAAAGTAAATAGATTCAACGGAAGGAATAAATTTTATAGTTACTTTCGGTAGAGTCATCGAAAGAGCTGAACGTGAGGTGAGGAAAACAACCGTGGAGATCTTGAAACGGATTGGGAAGTTATTTATCGACTATCACTTCCACCACCGTTCACGTGTAACAGTTAAAAGAATACATACCGGATCCGGGGCATGTCATCAGCTATGAGGTGTAGATAGTTGAGTCAGACCATACTTTTGTGTAGTATTTAGTGACCTTCCTAGAAGCGTAATACTAGACGCCTACACCTAAGTCTATACCAATGTTGAGGATCTAGTGGTCTAGAGGAGGAGCAGATAAGGCTACTCGGGAGACAGAGGAGAGCATTAGACGTAGTTATCCTGAGTTCTTTGCGGAGTTAGATGCTACTACTTTACGACGAGTTATTGTGTCATGTGACTTTTGTGATTATACAGTGGATGGAGTGATTGTATTTTTATGTGTGGTCTGATTACGATGATTTCGTAGTTCTTGTATGTTAAGAAGTGAGAGTGGAAATTTAGTAGAAATCGAGTTAAGTACTTTTAATTGTAGGAGTCATGTGAATAAAGCCTTATTCTAAGTTTCGGGACGAAACTTATTTTAAGGGGGTACTGATGTAATATCCAAAAATTTTACTCCGTTTATTCCCGAGCCAAACCGGATTTCGACCCATTAACCTCTTCTCCTTTCTATCTAGTGTGGCGCCCTATCACAAGTTCTATCATTTCATGTAAAATTAAATTCACGTGAAACGATGAGATTACACCAAAACCTAATCTTACAACCCTAGTATATTATTTGTATTTTTACAAAACCCGGAGAAGATATTCCGATAACCATCCAAGTTAAATTTGTCGGACAAAATTGTGCGTTTTGGGTTCCTAACTGGATCGGATTATCTTTTTGGGTCTTGGGTTAAAATTTTATTTAGATCATCACCCTTTTTGGGCCTCCTATTCTTGCCTACAAGGTTTGGGCCTGATGGGAGATTAATTACCTAATAACCTTAATTAAAAATTCTAACCTAACCTCACCGTAACCTCTCAGCTAAACCTAACAACTATACGTAACCATCTTCTACCGCTGCCCAACCTGCGTCTTTGTGCACAACCGAAAGAGATCTTCAATCGCCTCTGCGAACGCCGCCCAACACCTGCAACCCACGACCGTACCGTTCAACTGCCGACACTTCCAGACGGTGCTGCATCGACGCGAACGAGGCGCCACTCTCATCAACAGGTGAGTCCCGATCCCTCTGTAAACCTTCCTAGAGACGAGTAACCACTACAGACGAAGGTTTTGGTGTACAGCACCGGCAGACCCGCTCGACGTTATGGACCGTGCATCGCAAGCCTCCTCGACCGTCGCCGTTAACCACCAGGTGAGTCTGATCATGCCATCTTCTGCGCTAGTCTTCTTTCACTGTGAACAGCAAGCGCAAATCTGAGTCAAGCGCTACTGTGCAGCATTCACAGGACCCCGTCACGAGCCGCGCTACCCCACCAGCCTCACCTTTCTTCTTGTTGAGGACTGGTATCGATAGTCCGATCAGAATTACACCGGGACAGTGAGCTCCGTTCACTTCGATCCCTTGTTTTCATTGACTGTATTGTTAGTTGCAATAGCTTGGGGTAGGTTGTTGTAGAAGAGGGTAGCAGGGGATGAAGGGAGGCTAGTTGTTCAGGGCATTCATGGTTGGACAAATTAAGAGTAGCAGGTTTATGTCTCTCGGTATCATGGTGAAGGGTGTGGTGAATAGGGTTGTAGCTTTGCGTGTACCTGCCGGCCTTAAGGTTCGAACGGGAGGCAACCTGCATAAGCATAAGTCTAGGAGAGTTGGTGGGGGGAATCGAAGTATGCTATAGAGTGTCATGCATAGTGTGATGTATCAAAAGTTAAGGTTGATCCAACGGTTAGATTTAGATCTATGAAGGTTCAAAGTGGACCGGTTGAATAGTTTGTGAAAACATTTAGAATTTGGCTAAGTATAGAATTTCTAGTTTTGGAACCCACTTTGGAGAATTAGGTAGAAGTTGTTGTTGGGTATTTTTGAGAAGTTCTTGCTTCTATGAGTAGGGTTCATATCTTAGAAGACCTAGATATTTCTCTTAGAATTTTTATAAGTTATTTGAGTCTCGTATTATAGGCTAAAGTTGGACCTTAGCGACCTTTTTGAAAGTTAAAAAAATGTGTAATCTATAAGTTCAACCTAAACTAACTCTTAAGAGTTAGATTATGAAATTAAGTCCCAAAGAAAGGTTTGGGCATATATTATAGGATCTTTGAGATTTTCGGGACCAGGGCATTTTAGTAATTTCTCTTGAAGGGATTGTACATCTTAGAAGATATATACTTCTAAGAATATGGGGTGTATTTTAATCCACTTGCCTTATGACAGGCAATTGAGTTACAACATTTGCGGACCGAGTTGAGATAACAGGAATCGAATTTCGATTCAGGTAAGTCCTTTGGGGCTTACTTAGCTAGCTTTCATATATTAAATTGCTAGATGCGGGAATCATTTTCCCGATTTCGGATAGTAAATGGGTTAGTCCCGTGCATGTGGTTCCTAAGAAGGGTGGGATGACCGTAGTAACCAATGAGAATAATGAACTAATCCCAACTAGAACGGTTACGGGATGGAGGATGTGTATTGACTATAGGAAACTAAATGTGGCCTCTAGGAAAGATCATTTCCCTCTTCCTTTTATTGACCAAATGCTAGAGAGATTAGCTCAACATTCCCAATTTTGTTACTTAGATGGCTATAGTGGATTCTTCCAAATCCCTATTCACCCCGATGATCAAGAGAAAACCACATTCACAAGTCCTTGGGGTACATTTGCATATAGGAGAATGCCATTTGGGTTGTGTAATGCACCCGCCACCTTTCAAAGGTGTATGATGGCCATCTTTTCTGAGTATATTGAAAACATCATGGAAGTTTTTATGGATGATTTCTTTGTTTATGGATCTTCATTCGATGATTGTTTAGCTAACTTGTCTCTAGTGCTAAAAAGATGTGAGGAGACTAATTTAGTCTTGAATTGGGAGAAATGCCACTTCATGATAAGTGAAGGTATTGTGTTGGGACATTTGGTGTCCAACCGTGGCATTGAGGTTGATAGAGCTAAGATAGAAACCATAGAGAAGTTGCCACCACCTACCTCGGTGAAGGGGGTAAGGAGTTTTCTAGGGCATGCCGGTTTTTACCGGAGATTCATTAAAGATTTCTCTAAGATTTCTAAACCTCTTACTAACCTACTAATGAAAGATGTTGAGTTTGTTTTCTCCAAGGATTGCCTTGAAGCTTTTTGTAGGTTGAAGAATGCTTTGATCTCCGCACCCATCATGTAACCTCCGGATTGGAGTTTACCGTTTGAGATCATGTGTGACGCGAGTGATGTAGCCGTTGGGGCTGTTTTGGGACAAAGGAAAGATGGGCTTACACATGCCATCTATTATGCTAGCAAGACGCTAGATGATGCCCAACTCAATTATGCTACCACCGAGAAGGAGTTGCTAGCGGTTGTCTATGCATTTGAGAAGTTCCGCTCGCATCTTGTTGGAGCGAAGGTCATTGTGTATACGGATCATGCTGCGACCCGTTACCTCCTTACTAAGAAGGATGCCAAACCTCGTTTGATTCGGTGGATCCTTCTTCTTCAAGAGTTTGATTTGGAAATCCGGGACAAGAAGGGGTCCGAAAATTCTGTGGCGAACCACCTTAGTAGACTACCTCCATTGGAGATTGGAAGAGACAACATCCCGATTGATGACTCATTCCAGGATGAGCAATTGCAAATGATGGAGGAGTGTCTACTTCAAGTGTCTAGAGGAAGTGAGCCATGGTATGCCGACATTGTGAACTATCTTGCGTGTGAGGAGGTGCCTCCCGGTTTGTCATATGCCCAGCGGAAAAAGTTCTTCAAGGATGTGAGGCACTACTATTGGAGTGAACCGCTTTTATTCAAAAGAGGGCCGGATGGAGTCTTCAGGAGATGCATACCGGAGGATGTGGTGGAGAGTGTGATCTGCCATTGTCACTCCTTGCCATGTGGGGGCCATGCTAGCTCACACAAGACATGTGCAAAGGTGTTCCAATCGGGCTTCTTTTGGCCGAAGTTGTTCAAGGATGTGCAGAATTTTGTGATAGCTTGTGACGCTTGCCACAAAGGACGGGCAACATCTCAAGGAGGAATGAGATGCCCTTGAAAAACATACAAGAGGTGGAGATATTCGATGTTTGGGGTGTGGACTTCATGGGACCATTCCCCTCTTCTTGTGGCAACCTGTACATCCTATTGGCGGTGGACTATGTTTCGAGATGGGTGGAGGCAATCGCCTCTCCCACAAATGATGCCAAGGTTGTGGTGCGGTTCTTCAACCGAGTGATCTTCCCTAGGTTTGGAACACCAAGGGTGATCATAAGTGATGGAGGGAAGCACTTCACTAATAGGAACTTCGGGACACTTTTGGCTAAGTATGGGGTGACTCATAAGGTGGCAACACCTTACCATCCCCAAACTAGTGGCCAAGTGGAGATCTCCAACCGGGAGATAAAGGGAATTATTGAGAAGACGGTTTCTAGGACGAGAAAGGATTGGGCTATGAAGCTCGATGATGCTTTGTGGGCTTATAGAACCGCTTTCAAGACACCGATTGGCACCACTCCTTACAAGCTAGTCTATGGTAAGTCTTGCCACCTTCCGGTAGAGATGGAGCATAGAGCGTATTGGGCTATAAGGTGGCTGACATTTGACCTCAAGGAGGCCGGTGAGAAGAGGTTGCTTGATATGAACGCTCTTGAGGAGATCCGGTTGGATGCCTATGAAAACGCCCGGATCTACAAAGAAAGGACCAAACGTTGGCATGATAAGCGTCTCATCCCGAAAGAGTTGAGTGAAGGCGACCTTGTCCTTCTCTTCAATTCAAGGCTGCGGCTCTTCCCCGGAAAGCTAAAGTCAAGATGGACGGGTCCTTATGTGGTGAAGAAGATCTTTCCCCATGGAGCGGTTGAGATAGGAGGGGAGCATTGTGGAGATTTTAAGGTGAATGGGCATCGGTTGAAGAAGTATATCCCGGGAGCTCCAGTGAATATGATTGCTCCACTTCACCTAGAGTGAGACGCCCCCGAGTTTGGTCAAGCTAATGACCTTAAAGAAGCACTTGATGGGAGGCAACCCATTGGTAGACATCTTTCCCTTTTTCGTTTTTGTTTTTGTTTTGATTTTTCTGTTTTTGTGTGTTTGGTGTGCTTTGTGTGTGTGCTAGAGTCTTGGTAGCATGGAAGCCTTGCATGGCATATGGATGATGATGATGATGAGTCCCTCATCAATTGTGGGTGGAGCGGACGCGGGACTTGGACGGCTAGCGGTGCCTAGCGCGGATCCCGACGCCATAACGAACATCATGAGCTCTCTATCATCGTTGATAGGATCATCCGCCGTCACTCCACTTGAGAAATCCCAAATACCAAAACAATTTTACATTGTGAGGACCCTCTTTCACTCCTCTTTGCATGAATTGCACATTGGGGACAATGTGTTTCTAAGTATGGGGTGGGGTTTTCATGATCATTTGCATGATTAGCATCTAGGATAGTTTCTTTTAGTCACATGTTTCATTATGTCTTGCATTGTACATACATATTTCGAAAAATCCAAAAAAATCAGAAAATTTAAAAAAATTTTAGTGCTTCTAAGCTTGGGAATGACCCTTATGATGAAATTGTCTTGTGAATTGGCTATGGATGGCCTTGTGTGTTGAATAGATGAATGCATATGTGGACTTGAAGTACTTATCTTGAATCCCATAAATGGATTGTGATCATGATGTTTGTCTTGATTGGATTGAGGATTGAAAGTCGAAATTACATGCTAGTTCTTACACATCATCTAGGAGTGATTAAGGCAATTCATCTTTCTCTACTTCTCATCTTGATCATGTTGTTTGAGCACCTCAATTGATATAAATTTGACCTCTTTTGACCCATCCGGGAATAGGAGCATGCTAGCGTGTTGAGTGTGTGAAAAGCAAGTGTGGGGTGAAGTTGTTGATGGATGAATGTTATGAATGAAGTGCTGAATTTGTTGTGAAAAGTGTAGAAAAAATATAGGTTTGGGGACGTTGGTTTAAATGACGAGTAATTTGGCACCATTCACATAATCGGGTGTTTGTGCCTTGTCAAAGTCAAATAAACTGATAGTCCTAACGAGCTTTGGTATATGTGCTCGGTGTGGATGCACCTCGAAAAAAAAACCCTGAGGACGGCTAATCACCAAGGTTTCGGCTTTTGTACACCAATGCCATTGGCTCAAAAATAAGTGAAAGAAAAAGAAAAGAAAAGAAAGAAAAGATGGAGAAAATATACACTTGTGGGAAGTTGATCAAAAATATGAAATTGTGGAGTTAGTTCCATTCCCGGAATAGCATCACATAACCTAGAAAAATTCCCACCTAATCACAACGTTTCTTGGCTTTTTATTTCACAAGCCCTTGTGACCTATTTGCATGTGTGTAAGACTTAGTGATCTAGATTGGATATGCTCATGATCATCTTGACTTCTTCATTTTTACATTTCATGCATGCTTTCGAGTTACGTACAATTGTCTTTCCGTGCCTTCATTTATGTTATGCATGATTGCTTGTCCATTGCCATGAAACATGACTATGAAGGTGATCCAATATTAGAAGCACAACTCCAAAAAGATTTTGTTGTTTTTCTGCATGCATAAATCATGTCATCTCTTAGTCTATAGTTGGGGACTTGCTCGGGGACGAGCAAACCTTAAGTATGGGGTATTTTTGATAACACGATTTATGATGTTAGATTAGGCACTCATTTAGATAGTTTTTCCGCTCATTCATGCATGGTTTGCACTAGTTCGTGACGGTTTGCACTCAATTCATGTATTTTGTCGAGATAGACATCTACACGGACTTTTACATGCTTTGTAGGTATTTTGGGAGATTTAGGAGCTTAATCGATACATTTTGAAGATCATTCCTCGAGATAACACACCTTCGGACTCATTGGGAAGCAAGTTAGGAGCTAAGGAGGACACATGGGACCTTGTTGGTGCATGTCATGCACCAAATCGTGACTTAATGATCAAAAACAAGCTGAGGCACCAAAACCACGGCCACTGGGACTTCCACAGGCGTGGAAATGGGCCGTGGTTTTGGCCAGACAGCTGTGACAGCTATCCCACGATCTTCATGGCCGACTCTTGCAATTTGTTGAGGATATAAGGTGGTCCTGCAGGCTGTTAGAGGGCAGACCCCATCACTCCATTCTCTCACACACTCTCAACAACACATATTCTCTCATTGGAAGATTGGATTAGAGCTTCACTTGGAGGAGAAGAAAAGGGTCCATTGAAGAAGAAGAGAAGAACACACCATTCTTAGTTTTTCATAGTTTTGAGTGATTTTGAGTGAGTTTTGTGAAGACGATTTGCTCGGTTTTGTAAGGAACGAGATTCAAACCTTCTTTTGAAGGGTTATATGTCTTTCTTATCATACATTCAGCTTGATTTTCTTTGTTCTACTTGTTCATCTCTATTTCACTTCATTTACTTGCTATGGAAGCCATGGATGTATGCTTGTTGAGTTTGATTGTTGAAATGCATGTTGTTGGCTAGATAGATGTGATTCTAGGGTAAGGAAATGAGGGTTATGGCTTGGACTATGATAGGATGGACTTATATGTACCTTAGGATGATTCGTTTGCTTGAACCGAGCTACTGTTGGAAACCACGGTTCGTTCTTGCCACTCCACGGCCGTGGAAAGGGATGAACAACCCGTAATTTTGACTAACTCGTTTGATTTGATGAATCTAAGTGCTAGAATGTTAGATTGTTGAAATCCTAGTGTTTTTTGAGCTAAATCTACCCTAGGGTGACCTAGTGTTAGCAACTAAGTGTTAGAAGAGACCTACCCGGTGATTCTTGCTCTTAGATACCGAAGATGACGAACTCTAGGTAGTAGTGAGCCTCACAAGCCGCTATTGGACTGAATGTGCTAGGATAGATGTTTAGGACTTGCCTTCCCGAGACTTACCCGGTAAGGAGAGGTTAGATCCCTAGATAAGCATCCGGTTTGTGTAGATATCCCTACCTTAGGCTCCTAGAGACTTACCCGGTGATAGGACCTTAGGTGCAGGCTTAGTGGATTATGAGACCTACCCGGTAATTGACCCTACTTGAGAAACATTCCTTCCCAACATACTATAGTTTATCCAAGGTTGATTAGAAGCTTGAGTCCTATGCCATAACCGGAATTTCCAACCCCTAGAATCCGCTTTTCTCTCTTTGATTACATATTCCGTGTTTGCTTGTTCATTTGTGTTTTAGCTTGATTCCTTAGTTTGTTTTGCTATATTGCATCATTGTGATCCTTGATTGATTACCACACAAAACCAATCCAAAAACAATGAGATTTTTATTTATTTGTTTCTTTCTCTTTTCTTAGCCTAGATCAACACTATCCTTAGTCACTAATCGATTCAATCTCACCTCAGTCTTTGTGTTCGACCTCAGAATACTATCCTTACTACAAAACGTCCCGTACACTGGGGGTTCGCTAGGAGTTAGGAAAAATATAACGAGTATAAATTTAAGACTTTTGTGTGTCACGTTCTTAGCGTAACAACAAGGTCTTGATTGAGTATTGCAGACCGATGTAAAATTAATAGCATACGTGTCTTGTTAATAGAAATAGTATGGAGTAAAGTGCTTCATTCGTTACTTGGAAATTGCAACAAGCATTGAGGAAATGTAAGATCAAAGTTCGGTTTGACAAGAACCAAAGCCAACAGTGTAAACTGGAAGTTCGATCGTCTTTGTTAGAGACAAGCAAAGAAGAAACATGATGGAATTGATTTATTGAGAAAGACCCGAGAATGAAGTTGAGTTCCGATATATTGAATCGTTTTGAGATCTTAGCGTGAGTTAGGAAAGTGGTTTACCGGTTGGCGTGGCCGTCGAGAGTAGAGGGGGTTCACCCGGTGTTTCATGTGCTTCAAATCATGACGATCTGGTAGTAGACAAGGAACCCTGAGGCTAACGGGAAGACAGAGGATAATATCTTTAATTGAAGTTACGTTGAGTTAGTAGCATCGATAAAATCGTCGGGTTAGACCTAGTTCTTTCCTTGGTTAAATTATGTGCATTTGATATATTATGTATAGTTGTGCCATGTGCGGGAATGTGTTTTATAACCTGTTATATCTTGCGAGGGTAGTCTGAGCAGTTTGTGCATATAGATTGCAAGGTCTCACCCTTCTTAGAGTGAGAGTTCATACCTCGGCCTTATGGGACCAAGAAGTTCGACGTGTGGCAAGTTTCGGGACGAAACTTGTTTTTAGGGGGATCTGATGTAACGCCCCAGTTTTTGGCGCTTTGCGTTATTTATTTTCTCGGATCTTATCGCTATTTTTAAATAGCTTACATTTTTGTACGAGTATTTTGATGTCGTAAGTTAAACCCACGAGTATATATCTATATATTTTATTACCCGTAAATAAAGTATTACATAATCTTGTAAATAATTCACAAGAACAAGTTTTGTATTGCAAAGTATATTATTACAAGTTTATATATATTATATCGACATATTATCTGTATTAAAATTATTATATCGATATCGAAAATATTATATGGGAATAATTTCTATATGAAAAACTATATTTCTACGAGTATATATATATTTAGTAGATTATTTTTACGGAAAAGTTTCCGTTCCGAAAATCCCGTTCGATTAAATTTGATCGAGTTTGGATAATTCCCATATTTATTTATTTTTTTTAGTTCTCTTTTGTCCATGACCTTCCCCGACCAATTGAAGGGGCGACCCCTCGTTCACCTTTTGCAGCCTGGCTCACTAGCTGACCCATGGATGCCTTAGTCAGAAAGTGAGCAACAGCCTCACTCATTTTCCATCTCTCCCCAGACCCCGCTGCATTGTGTCATCCTCTGCAGCGAGCCCTAGCCACCCGGAAAGCTACCGCCTCTCTGTTACCTCTCTTCTCTACTCTTCACCCACGCTGGGCCACCATATGATGCCGCCGGAGCTTCTCACCTCACCCTCATCACCTCGTCTCTGCAGGCCCTCCTCTATTGTAACTCTTTCAGAGCCTCGCGACATCAACAACACGCCGGAGTATGAAGCTACGGACTTCAATCTTCTGCGCCTTGGAACCATCATCGCTCACCACAACCGTCGCCTGTTGGAGCCCTTCCTTACCCCTTTTCTTCTCCCTTCGAACGGCCTCTGTCTCACCACCACTTCACATTGTTGTTGCTTATTGTTTTACTCACCAGGATCTGTTGTTGCCGGAGAAGCAGGAGCCGGAGTGAAGTCAGCGTCGCCGGAAACAGAGAGCCCCTCCTTGCCTTGCCTTCTCCTACCATGTCGCCCGCATCTCTGCCTCCTTCGTCTGCCGGAGCCAAAGTAGCCGCCGCCGCCTGCGTTCCTCCTCCCGACTATGAGATGCAAGGGTTAAAGAAACCCTTTCCCCTTTTTAAATCGGGCCCCTCAGTTTGTGGTTAATTACAATTTGTGACCCTTGATTTGTATTTGCAGTTTTGACGGTCGGATGCATCCGTACCGTTCCATGCGGTAATTGGGGACCGAGACGAGTTTCGGGAGATTCTCGTATCACAAAAGAAGTTGAATTAGAACGGGATATGACTTAATAATAAAAAGATAATAAACCGGACTTGTGTGATTTGGTCTATAATGTGTGTTATATTGATTTACTTGTGTTTGTTCCTTTCACCTTGATTCTAATGCTTTGAATATAGCTAACGGTTTTATACCAATTGTTGTAGATTGTCCTGCAGTTTAGGAATGCGGCCGAGAGATCCGGAAGAGTGGGCAGCCGGGGTCCGTACATTTTAGGAAGGGTTTTGTTTGGAGTCATGCTTGGAGTTTTGTATATTGTATCATTGTATGCCGCATGTATGGCGTTTGGTCTTTGTAGTTGTTTTCGGCTGAAGTCTTTTGTTATTTTTCCTTCGGGTTTCTTATCATTTGCATTAAAAGGAATTTCAGTTTTGCCTTTATTTGTGCCATGTTGGAAACGTCCGATGAAATTGTTGTCAAGCTAAGGGTCGGGACCCATTGTGAGGTCTCAACCCGTAGCATCCCGAGTCCCGCGGATTTGGGGTGTTACAAACTCCATATAACTAAATATTTGTAATTTTAGTAATCGATGATAACGTACTTTTTTTTAGGGGACGCTGACCGAGGATGCAGACGGAACGTAGTTTACCGAAGAATCGGATATTGGTAAATCATAATAAACATTCTTGGAACTCGACATTGGGATGAACAACTAGCGGTACTCCGCAAAGTGAATATCGACAAGAGGAACCCCACAATGAACAACGATTGGCTGCTATTGGGTTTTTATATAGATTTTCAAAAAATACGTTCAAAATTAAAAAAAATATGTACTGGGATAATAAAGAATTTGATTTATTGATTTAAAACTTGGATTCACTTTAATCAAATATTGAGTTTATGATTTTAAAAATATTTTTTTTGATTACTATCAAACGAAATTATTAACAAATATTACTAAAATTTCTGATTTTTATGATTATGCATATTTTCTCTAAAAATTATATAAATTTTATTTCATTAGTCCTAACAGATTTTACATATTTATATTACGTGGATTACTAATAAATACAAATATTTAGAAATCTCAACAAATCCTAATAATAAATTTTTTTATCCAGGTGTATTACCAATAAATAAAAATCTTTAGAAATCTCAACAGATATATATTACGTGGATTACTGATAAATACAGATTTTACAGATTTATATTACATTGATTACTAATAAATAAAAATCTTTAGTTTGTTTTTTTATTAAAATCGAATATAATTTTCTATGAAATTGTTTTTAAAAAAAGTGTTGAAAATAATTTTTTATTTAAATCGAATTCTTACCAAGCTGATAAAATCATCAATCATCAATATATTACTACTAAAGTAGAGTTTTGAGTTGCTGATGTGGTGCTCCCAGAATCAAATATTTTAAAATACAACTCTCTCATTGATAGCCACAAAATTTTTTTTATTAAATTACATATATAAATTTTTTTAAAACTAATCACCTACAATATCTCTCTAACAATTCTAGCATATCTCTTTTTTTTCTTCATAAAAACAAATCAATTTTTCAACTAATTCATATAATTTTTTGGGAGAATTTGATATACTAGGCCTTTTTGAGAATAAGATTTAGTAAATGTACCCCAAATTTTTTTACCACTTTCATTTAATGGTAGGTAAAAATAATTAACCCCTTTATTTTAATATAAAGAGAATAATAGACATTAGTTAGTGTTAAGTTGTAATTACTATTATTGAATTTATTTATTTTATTTTATTTTTCTTTTATTTTATTTTTTATTTTTTTTATTTCCTGAAATAAATTTCTGGTATGAAAATTTTCATACCAGAATTACATACCAGAATTTTATATACCAGAATTTTATATACTAGAATTTTATATACCAGAATTACATACCAGAAATTTTTCATACTAGAATTTCCCATACCACAATTTTATCATACCAGAATTTTATAATACCAGAATTTCATCATACCATAATTTTTCAAAATACTAGAATATTTCATAATAACATAATTTTACATCGTACCAGAACTTCATACTACCACAAATTTTCATCATACCATACCAGAAATTATGATATCAGAAATTAGATACAAAAAATTAGATGCATTTTTTTCCTAGGACGAAGGGAAGAGTAGCCTTAATTATTCTTACAAGAATATCCAGAAAAAAATGGAGTTCTGACAGCTATCAAGAAATGGAGAAACGTCTACAAATGCGCCATTACCGGTGCAATACTCGACTGAAGTTGGAGCAAAACAGAAGCAAACTGCTGAACATTCCCTCGTCTTCCAATAGAAATTATCTGCAGTAGAAAATGCGGTGACAGCTTAAAATGAGATTATACTACCAAAACAATAACACAAAATACAGAATCAGCACGCAAAACAGAAGCAAACTGCTGAACATTCCCTGTGTCCATATGTAAAGACCTTGAAATGATGCGTGGCTCCTATTCGCCCTAAGTGAGCATTTGTGGTTAGGAGTTTCTGGATTAGAGCTGAGTGGATTGTCATTTTTGTCTCTTCCCCTAATTTTTGCAATTTACAAAACACAGAATCAGCACGCAAAGCATAAGATTGTACCACTTTAATAACATAATGAAAATATATAAACAAGTTTACTACTTTAAACCTCTTTTCACAGTAAATTGAATCATCTGTGCTGAAGAGATTAGAGAAAGAAAGCACACATGTATACCACACACACCAGTAGGGGAATACAAGCGCAAAAGCATCCTTCTCCATCTGCTTCTCTATCAGATCCACTGTCTCCTTTCTAGTATGATTCATACCAGAAAAATCTCAACATCCTTTCTGGTATGATTCATACCATAAAAATCTCAAATTAGGACACTCGGAACACTCATCTGAGAAGCAACGCTCCTTGATTTCGGCAAGGTCTCGGCTGCCTTTTGAGGCAAAATCAAATCCGGAGAACAAGCGGAAGGTTGAGAGCGGAGTTATGGATACCTTTGGAAGCGAGAGGGAGAGAAGATGGTGAGGTTCTTGAGAGGCGGTCGTCGGGGAAGAAACTAAGAGAGAGGTCGGCGGTGAAGAAGGTTGAAGGTGGGAATGTCAAGCTGAGTTGTTATTGCGGCTTGTGAAGTCTAGGAGAGAAACCTAATTTGACGGTAAATAAAATTGAGTTTCAATGAGAGAGAAGAGATAGCCGCTTGGACTCATAAGAGAGAGAAGAGGAAGGGAAGGGAAGGGAAGGGAAGGTGAAACCCTAACAATATTTAAGCAGTAACAAAATTTTACGGGGTATATTTACTAAATAAAAAGATGAAAAGGCCTACTTAGTATCCTGATAATTGAAAAAAGCCTAGTTACCTAATTAACCCTAATTTTTTTTATATTTTACGTTTTCTTATAAATTTTATTTTTATTGTATAAATTACGTATTTTGAATATAATTTTTAACTTATTTCGATTTTAAAGTTGTAATTACTTATCTTATTTTGATTATTTATTTTATAAATTTTAATCATCATAGTATATCATATTTTATGTTTTACTTTTTTTTTATAAATTTTATTTGCGTTGTATAAGTTACCTATTTTGAATATAATTTTTAACTTATTTCGATTATAAAATTGTAATTACTTATCTTATTTCGATTAATTATTTTTATAAATTTTAATCATTATAATATATCATATTTTATGTTTTACATCTTTATACATATTTTTATTAATATTTAATAAGTTTCCTATTTTGAATATCAATTTTAACTTATTTCGATTTTAAAATTGTAATTACTTATCTTATTTCGATTATTTAATTTATAATTTTAATCATCATGATATATCATATTTGATGTTTTACGTTTTTTTATAAATTTTATTTGCGTTGTATAAGTTACCTATTTCGAATATAATTTTTAATTTATTTTGATTATAAAATTATAATTAGTTATCTTATTTCGATTAATTATTTTTATAACTTAATTTATGTATTTCGGTTACAATTATTGTCTTTTTTGGATCATAATTATCATATTTTATGTTTTACTTTTTGAATACAAATTTTATTTACATTATTTAATTTTTCTATTTCGAATATAAATTATTTACTTATTTAGATTTTAAAATTGTGATTTCTTAACTTATTTCGATTATAACATAACCTATTTTTTTTATTACTATTACATCTTTTTTTGTTAGAATTTCTTTTATTTTGTTGTTTATTGATGTTGTAGAATCTGAAAGAAAACAATGAACGATTGTCATTCACTAGATGTTAACTGATAACGTGATTTATGACGTTAGTTTAGGCATTCATTTAGATAGTTTTTCCCGTTATTCATGCACGGTTTGGCATTAGTTCATGACGTTTACGCTTAATTCATGCATATTTCTAGAAAAGACGTCTACACGAGCTTTTGTCGGTTTTGTAGTTATTTCGGGGATCTTTTGGACATTAATCGATACATTCGAGGGCAAAGCCTCATGGTGGTACACATCCAAGGCTTTGAAGGAACATAATTGGAGCAATGAAGGACACAAGGACCCTTATCGGTGCAAGCAATGGAGCAACTCATGGCTAGACGATCATAACAAGCCTCTGTTGAAGAAAATCAACCCAACACTCCGGAAAATCGGACGATTTTTCTGTGTGGGTCGATTTTCTGGCTTTTGACACCTTGTGCCACGTGTCCCACGATCTCTTTGTCCGGCCCTTGCTCTTGATGGAGAATATAAGTGGTCTGCAGGTTGTGGCTGAGGGATCTCTCCCACATTCTCCACATTCTCTCACACACACCTCATTTCATTGGAGGATAGACTTGGAGAGGAAGAAAAACTTAGAGTGATAGTGAGTTTTTGAGTGATTTTGAGTGATTTTTAGAGTCTTTGGTTGAAGAACTTTTAGAAGCTTTGTTAGAGACGTTTTGGAACTTCTTTTGAAGGGTTGTAAGTCTTGCTTAAACTTATATTCAGCTGAGATTTCTTGTTTTTACTTGCTTTTCTTCCATCATCTATCTATGAAAACCATGTATGTTTGTGTGATGATTTTGGATCTTGAAATGCATGTTATTGGCTAGTTTATTGTGATTCTGGAGTGATGGATTGATGGTTATGGCTTGGGTGATGATAGAATGGACTTGTATGTTAGTTTAGGATGATTCGTATGCACAAAACCTAACCCAGGAGGAAAAATCGACTTGTTCATAGGTTAGATCGTCCGATTTTCCTTATGATCCACCCGATTTTTCTCTCTGTTGCTCTTTAATTGATGAATCTGTATGTTAGGATGTTAGGTTGTTTAAATCCTAGTGTTTATCAAGCATAATATATCTTAGGGTGACCTAATGCTAGCAAACTAAGTGAGGGAAGAGACCTACCCGGTGATTTCCGATCTTAGATACCTAAGATGATGAACTCTAGGTAGTAGTGAGCCTCATAAGCCGCTATTGGATTGAGTGTGCTAGGATTGTTGCTTGAGACTTGCCTTTTCCGAGACTTACCCGGTAAGGAGAGGTTTGCCCCTTAAGTAGAGTCCGGTTTGTGTAGAATTCCCAACTTTAACCCCTTGAGATCTACCCGATAATAGGAGTTTGATGCGGGATTAGTGAAGCAAGAGACTTACACGGTAATTGCTTCCATTAGAGAAACACCCTTTCCCAACACCGCAGCTTTGTCCTTAAAATCTTTAGAAGCTTGAGTCCAATGCCATAACCGGAAATCTTGACCACTAGAATCCACTTTTCTCTCTTTGATCACATATCTTGTGTTTGTGTTGCTTGTTTATTTTGCTAGCTTGAGTTGTTAGTTTGATTTATTATCTTGCTTGATTTGTGATCTTTGCTTGACAACCACAAAAACCCAACCAAAAATATCATGATTTTCATTTCTTTATTTCTTTCTCTTTTCTTAGACTAGATTCGCACTATCTATGATCACTTGTTTGATTTGATTTCACCTTAGTCTTCGTGTTCGACCTCAGAATACTATCCTTGCTACAAAACGACACATACACTGTGGGTTCGCTAGGAGTTAGGAAATTATATCGAGTTATAAATTGTAAGACTTTTGTGCTACACAATCTTAGCGTAACAAGTTTTTGGCGCCGTTGCCGGGGACTAGGTCTAGATTGAGTCATTTTTGTGATTATTTATAGTGTAGTTCTTTCTTGTTGCTTTTGATCTTGTTTGGTTTGTGTCTTTGCATTTTCAGGACATCTCTCACCCTTTAGGTGCATGCGAAGATCTCGTGGCAAGGATTTAGCTCCATTCGATCCCGAACCGGAGAAAACCCTTAGATCTAGATCCAAGAGCATTAGAAAGGGAAAAGAGATGGCCGGAAGAGATCTCCAAACTGAGTTGGATGAGGCTTTAGAGCAAATTAGATTAAGAGATGAGCTCTTGGAGAATGAAACGAGACTTGCCAATGAGAGGCAAGAAGCAACTAGGAGGGAGATTGAAGAGATTAGGCAAGCTCTTGTGCAAAGAGAGCTTAATCGTCAACAACCTCCACCTCCACCACAACCGCAACCGGCGGCGGTTAATATTCGGGTTGTGCCCATTGCTATTGAAGATCCACAAACGTTAGGGCAACGTATGGATCCGGCAAAAAGAGCACACCGTCCGGGTGTGAACTTAGGAGATCTCGCAGCCCATGATTACGAGCTCCGCCCTCAAGTTCTACAAATGATCCGGTATAATCAATTTGGAGGGATGGAAGGAGAGTCTCCCCATCAACACTTGATGAACTATGAGATCTTGATGGAGACTCTTAGACCGCCAAGATTGGAGAGAAACAACCATAATCTTAGGGCTTTCTCCTTCTCACTTAAGGATAAAGTCTTGGCTTGGTATCAATCTATTCCACAAGGGCGAGTGAGTACTTGGGAGGAGATGACAACCGAGTTTTTGACAAAGTTCTTCCCACCTTCCAAGACTACCAAGCTAAGAGGGAAGATCAATGCCTTCGTGATGAAGGATAGAGAAAGCTTATTCAAGTCTTAAGAGAGGTTCAAAGACCTTCTCCTAGATTGTCCGCACCATGGTATACCGAAAATAGAGCTTTTGGAGATCTACTTCAAGGGACTTGATGAAGATAGTCAATTCAAGCTTCAATCTCTTTCCGGTGGGACTTTCATGGAAAAGAATGTGGATGAAGCTTGGGAGTTTGTAGAAAAACAAGCTTTGGTGATTGAAAAGTACTCCCATAGGAAGAGTGATGGGAGGAAGGCGGGAGCATATGAGGTGAGTGAAGTCACCATGAGTAATTTCAAGCTTGGTGTAATCAACAATGAGCTGAAATCTTTAAGGGAGTTGTGTGCTACAACTTTGAAGAATCAAGCAACCCCTCAAGTGCAAGTGCAAGCAAACTTGTCTTCCAAGGAGGAAGATGTGAACTACATGGGAAGGGGCAACTACAACAACTATCAAGGCCCAAGGAACTTCAGCAACAACCGGCAATTCAACAATTACCGGCCTAACCATAACCATCCCAGGTTTTCCTATTCTAACCCGGATGGAGCCTTGAACCCTCCCGCTTCCACAAGCGTAGCTCCACCGCCTAAAGCTTCACAAGAGCCTCCACCCGGATTTACTCAACCTCCAAAGGATAGAACCGAGATGATGTTTGAGCAATTGCTTGGAAGGTTGAGTGGTCTTGAGAGCACGGTGACTTCCATTTCTAAAGCTCAAAAGGTGTTGGAAGCACAAGTGTTCCAAAAGGCGGGTGAAGCTCATAGAGATCCGGGAAAGCTTCCCGGAAGAACCGAAGATAACCCAAGAGGCCAAGTGTTGGATATTACCACAAGGAGTGGGCTGAGCATGAAGGATCCCTTACCTAAGGGAAATGACAAGGGGAAGCAAGTGGTGATAGAAGAAGAGCCATTACAAGAAGATGGAGGAAAGAGCAAGGATGATGAGCCATCATATGTGGCACCACCTCCATACAAGCCACCACTACCATTCCCACAATCACGAGCAAGAGCTCGTTTGGACAAACACTTCGGTAAATTCCTTGAACTTATGTCTAAATTGCATATTAACATTCCGTTCATGGATGCTATTCTAGGTATGCCGGCATATGGCAAATTCTTGAAGGAAATACTCTCCAACAAAAGGAAGTTGGAGGAGTATGGGGAAGTGAGGATGACAAAGAGGTCCTCGGAATTGATTCAAACTATGAAGGAGGAGATGCCTCCTAAGCTAAGAGATCAGGGATCTTTTTGTGTGCCAATCGGAGTGGGAGAAGTGAAGTATGAAGCCCTTTGTGACCTTGGTGCTAGTGTAAGCATAATCCCGCTTGCACTTTGCAAAAAGGTTGGGCTACGAGAACCGAAGCCGGTCAAAATGACCCTTTACATGGCGGACCGATCCATTACTCACCCCGTGGGGATCCTATAAGACATACCGGTTCAACTAGGGAAGTTCTATGTGCCAATCGATTTCGTTGTTTTGGACATCCCGGTGGACTACCCGGTTCCCATCATCTTGGGGAGACCTTTCTTAGCCACCTCGGGATGCTTGGTGGACTATAAAAATGCAACCCTCTCATTCAACATTGGAGAGGAGAACATCAAGATTAATTTGTCCACAATGGTAAAGGGGCCAGCCTTAGGTGAAGATGTCTTCAACATTGTTGAGGAAGAGGAGTCTAGAGAAGTTGTGAGCTCAATCTTGCTCAAGGATCCACTTGAGAAGGTTCTTAGCTCGAGTTTGATGGAGGAAGGAGTTGAGGAGAGTAGCAATGAAGTGATCAAGGCCTTGAATACATTGGATGAGCTACCAAGTGTTGGATTTGAAGTACTAGAGGATGGGCCAAATACCTGTAGAAAAATCGGACCAGAGGGGCAAAACTCGACCGATTTTTGCATAAATCCTGAATTTTCATCCGATTTTGCAAATGCCGTAGCTGAAATCGACCCCCAGATCGTCCGATTTTCTTCACAGAGGGTCGATTTTCCTAAGTCTTTTGAGCATCATCCAAGTGTTTGTGAGCAATCATCAAGGGACTTAGGTGAAGCTTCCATGGCTTTGGAATCATCTCAACCTACATTGTATGGATCATCTCCAACCAATAAAGGTCCTCCTAAACTTGATCTAAAACCTCTTCCTTCCCATTTAAAGTATGCTTTCCTTGGTTTAAATTCTACTTATCCGGTGATTGTGAATGCACCTTTGAATGATGATGAGCTTAATAGATTGTTGATTGAATTGAATTTGCATAGAAAGGCAATGGGATACACCATTGATGACCTTGTTGGCATTAAGCCCTCTTTGTGCATGCATAAGATATTGATGGAAGATGACCATAAATCCTCTATTGAACATCAAAGAAGATTGAATCATATAATGAAAGAGGTAGTCAAGAAAGAGATCATTAAGTTTCTAGATGCGGGAATCATCTACCCGATTTCGGATAGTAAATGGGTTAGTCCCGTACATGTGGTTCCTAAGAAGGGTGGTATGACCGTAGTAACTAATGAGAATAATGAGCTAATTCCAACTAGGACGGTTACGGGGTGGAGGATGTGTATAGACTATAGGAAACTAAATGTGGCCTATAGGAAAGATCACTTCCCTCTTCCTTTCATTGACCAAATGCTAGAGAGATTAGCTCAACATTCCCATTTTTGTTACTTAGATGGCTATAGTGGATTCTTCCAAATCCCTATCCACCCGGATGACCAAGAGAAAACTACATTCACATGTCCTTGGGGTACATTTGCATATAGGAGAATGCCATTTGGGTTGTGTAATGCACCCGCCACCTTTCAAAGGTGTATGATGGCTATCTTTTCTGAATATATTGAAAACATCATGGAAGTGTTTATGGATGATTTCTCTGTTTATGGATCTTCATTTGATGATTGTTTAGCTAACTTGTCTTTGGTGCTTAAGAGATGTGAGGAGACAAATCTTGTTTTGAATTGGGAGAAATGTCACTTCATGGTAAGTGAAGGCATTGTGTTAGGACACTTGGTGTCCAACCATGGCATTGAGGTTGATAGGGCTAAGATAGAGACGATAGAGAAGTTGCCACCACCTACCTCGGTGAAGGGGGTAAGGAGTTTTCTAGGACATGCCGGTTTTTACCGGAGATTCATTAAAGATTTCTCTAAGATTTCTAAGCCTCTTACTAACCTACTAATGAAAGATGTTGAGTTTGTTTTCTCCAAGGATTGTCTTGAGGCTTTTTGTAGGTTGAAGGATGCTTTGATCACCGCCCCCATCATGCAACCTCCGGATTGGAGCTTACCATTTGAAGTGATGTGTGATGCAAGTGATGTGGCCGTTGGGGCTGTTTTAGGACAAAAGAAAGATGGGCGTACACATGCCATCTATTATGCTAGCAAGACGCTAGATGATGCCCAACTTAACTATGCCACAACCGAGAAGGAGTTGCTAGCGGTCGTGTATGCCTTTGAGAAGTTCCTGTCATATCTTGTTGGAGCAAAGGTCATTGTGTACACGGATCATGCTGCGATCCGTTACCTCCTCACAAAGAAAGATGCCAAGCCTCGCCTCATTCGGTGGATCCTTCTCCTCCAAGAATTTGACTTGGAAATCCGGGACAAGAAGGGTTCCGAAAATTCAGTAGCGGACCATCTTAGTAGGCTACCACCATTGGGGATTGAGAGAGATAAGATCCCGATTGATGACTCATTCCGGGACGAACAATTGCAAATGGTGGAGGAGTGCTTTCTTCAAGTGTCCAAGGGAAATGAGCCGTGGTATGCCGACATTGTGAACTACCTTGTGTGTGAGGAGGTGCCACCCGGTTTATCCTATGCCCAAAGGAAAAAGTTCTTCAAGGATGTGAGGCATTACTATTGGAGTGAACCGCTTTTGTTCGAGAGAGGGCCGGACGGAGTCTTTAGGAGATGCATACCGGAAGATGAGGTGGAGAGTGTGATCCGCCATTGTCATTCATTGTCATGTGGAGGCCATGCTAGCTCACACAAGACGTGTGCAAAGGTATTGCAATCCGGTTTTTATTGGCCTAACTTGTTTAGGGATGTGCAGAATTTTGTGGTAGCATGTGATGCTTGCCAAAGGACGGCAACATCTCAAGGAGGAATGAGATGCCCTTGAACAACATACAAGAGGTGGAGATATTTGATGTATGGGGTGTGGACTTCATGGGACCATTCCCTTCTTCATGTGGCAACCTCTACATCCTATTGGCGGTAGACTATCTGTCGAGATGGGTGGAAGCAATCGCTTCTCCGATAAATGATGTCAAGGTTGTGGTGCGGTTCTTCAACCGAGTGATCTTTCCTAGGTTTGGGACACCAAGGGTGATCATAAGTGATGGAGGAAAGCACTTCACTAATAGGAACTTTGGGACACTTTTGGCTAAGTATGGGGTGACTCATAAGGTGGCAACACCTTATCATCCCCAAACTAGCGGCCAAGTGGAGATCTCCAACCGGGAGATAAAAGGGATCCTTGAGAAGACGGTTTCTAGAACAAGAAAGGATTGGGATATGAAGCTCGATGATGCTTTGTGGGCTTATAGAACCGCTTTCAAGACACCGATTGGCACCACTCCCTACAAGCTAGTTTATGGCAAGTCTTGCCACCTTCCGGTGGAGATGGAGCATAGAGCATATTGGGCCATAAGGTGGCTGAATTTTGACCTCAAGGAGGCCGGTGAGAAGAGGTTGCTAGACATGAACGCTCTTGAGGAGATCCGGTTGGATGCTTATGAAAATGCCCGGATCTACAAGGAGAGGACCAAGCGTTGGCATGACAAGCGTCTCATTCCAAAGGAGTTGAGTGAGGGTGACTTAGTGCTTCTCTTCAACTCAAGGTTGCGGCTCTTCCCCGGAAAGCTCAAGTCAAGATGAACGGGTCCGTATGTTGTGAAGAAGATGTTTCCTCATGGAGCGGTGGAGATAGGAGGAGATCATTGTGGTAACTTTAAGGTGAATGGGCACCGTTTGAAGAAGTACATCCCGGAATCCCCGGTGGAAGTGATTGCCCCACTTCACCTTGAGTGAAACGCTCCTGAATTTGGTCAAGCTAATGACCTTAAAGAAGCGCTAAATGGGAGGCAACCCATTGGTACATATTTTTCCCTTTAATTTTTCTTGTTTTTGTTTGATTTTGCTCTTGGTGTGCTTTGTTTTTCTTTTGTGTTTTTGGGTGCTAGATCGTGTTGATTGTCATGTGTGATGAGATGTTGGAGGTCATGTGAAAACCTCATGGAACTGTTGAAGGTACAAGATCCGAGCACATGGACGAGAAAGAAAGCACCCAGGAAAATCGGACTGTTCTTGCACAGAAATCGGCCGATTTTCCTGGGTAGATGGTCCGATTTTTCCTTCTGTCGAGGAAAGTGATGATCTCCAATCAAGCATGGGTGGAGCGGACGTGGAACTTGGACGGCTTGCGGTGCCAAGCACGAGTTCCGACATCATAATGAACATCAAGAGCTCTCTACCATCCTTGATCGATCATCCACCATCATCATTCGATGTGAACCGAAATACCAAAGCATCACCAATTTTACATTGTGAGGACTCTCTTTCACTTCTTTATTTAGTTTGCACATTGGGGACAATGTGTTTCTAAGTATGGGGTGGGGTTTTCATGATCACTTGCATGATTAGCATCTAGGATAGTTTAATATTGTCACATGTTTCATTATGTCTTGCATTGTACATATATATTTCGAAAAAATCCAAAAAAATCAGAAAATTTAAAAATTTTAATGCTTCTAAGCTTGGGAATGACCCTTATGATGAAATTGTCTTGTGAATTGGCTATGGATGGCCGTGTGTGTTGAATAGATGAATGCATATGTGGACTTGAAGTACTTATCTTGAATCCCATGAATGATTTCTGATTATGATGCTTGTCTTGATTGGATTGAGGATTGACAGTCGAAATTACATGCTAGTTCTTGCACATCATTTAGGAGTGATTAAGGCTCTTTCTCTACTTCTCATCTTGATCATGTTGTTTGAGCACCTCAATTGATATAAATTTGACCTCTTTTGACCCATCCGGGAATAGGAGCATGCTAGTGTGTTGAGTGTTTGAAAAGCAAGTGTGGGGTGAAGTTGTTGATGAAAGAATGTTGTGAATCAGTGCTGAATTTGTTGTGAAAGTGTAGACAAAAATATAGGTTTGGGGACGTTGGTTTAAATGACGAGTAACTCGGCACCATTCACATAATCGGGTGTTTGTACCTTGCAAAAGTCAAATAAACCGATAGTCCTAACGAGCTTTGGTATGTGTGCCCGGTGTGGAGCACCTCGAAAAATAAAAAAAGCCCGAGGCCCACTAATCACCAAGGTTTCGGCTTTTGTACACCAATGCCATTGTCTCAAAAATAAGTGAAAAAGAAAAGAAAACAAAGAAAAGATGGAGAAAATTATACACTTGTTGGGAAGTTGAGCAAAAACGAAATTGTGGAGTTAGTTCCTTTTCCGGATTAGCATCACATGACCTAAAAATTCCCACCTAATCACAACGTTTCTTAGCCTCTTCTTTCTTAAGTCCTTGTGACCTAATTGCATGTGTGTAAGACTTAGTGATCTAGATCGGATATACTCATGATCATCTTGACTTCTTCATTTTCACCTCTCATGCATGCTTTCTAGTTAAGTATAATTGTCTTTCCATGCCTTCATTCATTTGATGCATGATTGATTGTCCATTGCCATGAAACATGACTATGAAGGTGATTTAATGTTAGAAGCACAATTCCAAAAAGATTTTGTTGTTTTTCTGCATGCATAAATCATGTCATCTCTTAGTCTATAGTTGGGTCTTGCTCGGGGATGAGCAAATCTTAAGTATGGGGTATTTTGATAACGTGGTTTATGACGTTAGTTTAGGCATTCATTTAGATAGTTTTTCCCGTTATTCATGCACGGTTTGGCATTAGTTCATGATGTTTACGCTTAATTCATGCATATTTCTAGAAAAGACGTCTACACGAGCTTTTGTCGGTTTTATAGTTATTTCGGGGATCTTTTGGACATTAATCGATACATTCGAGGGCAAAGCCTCATGGTGGTACACATCCAAGGCTTTGAAGGAACATAATTGGAGCAATGAAGGACACAAGGACCCTTATTGGTGCAAGCAATGGAGCAACTCATGGCTAGACGATCATAACAAGCCTCTGTTGAAGAAAATTGACCCAACACTCTGGAAAATCGGACGATTTTTCTGTGTGGGTCGATTTTCTGTCTTTTGACAACTTGTGCCACGTGTCCCACGATCTCTTTGTCCGGCCCTTGCTCTTGATGGAGAATATAAGTTGTCCTGCAGGCTATGGCTGAGGGATCTCTCCCACATTCTCCACATTCTCTCACACACACCTCATTCCATTGGAGGATAGACTTGGAGAGGAAGAAAAACTCTCTCATTTTGGGAGAAGAAGAAGAACACCAAAACTTAGAGTGATAGTGAGTTTTTGAGTGATTTTTAGAGTCTTTGGTTGAAGAACTTTTAGAAGCTTTGTTAGAGATGTTTTGGAACTTCTTTTGAAGGGTTGTAAGTCTTGCTTAAACTTATATCCAGCTGAGATTTCTTGTTTTTACTTGCTTTTCTTCCATCATCTATCTATGAAAACCATGTATGTTTGTGTGATGATTTTGGATCTTGAAATGCATGTTATTGGCTAGTTTATTGTGATTCTGGAGTGATGGATTGATGGTTATGGCTTGGGTGATGATAGAATGGACTTGTATGTTAGTTTAGGATGATTCGTATGCACAAAACCTAACCCAGGAGGAAAAATCGACCTGTTCATAGGTTAGATCGTCCGATTTTCCTTATGATCCACCCGATTTTTCTCTCTGTTGCTCTTTAATTGATGAATCTGTATGTTAGGATGTTAGGTTGTTTAAATCCTAGTGTTTATTAAGCATAATATAGCTTAGGGTGACCTAATGCTAGCAAACTAAGTGAGGGAAGAGACCTACCCGGTGATTTCCGATCTTAGATACCTAAGATGATGAACTCTAGGTAGTAGTGAGCCTCATAAGCCGCTATTGTATTGAGTGTGCTAGGATTATTGTTTTAGACTTGCCTTTTCCGAGACTTACCCGGTAAGGAGAGGTTTGCCCCTTAAGTAGAGTCCGGTTTGTGTAGAATTCCCAACTTTAACCCCTTGAGATCTACCCGATAATAGGAGTTTGATGCGGGATTAGTGAAGCAAGAGACTTACCCGGTAATTGCTTCCATTAGAGAAACACCCTTTTCCAACACCGCAGCTTTGTCCTTAGAATCTTTAGAAGCTTGAGTCCAATGCCATAACCGGAAATCTTGACCTCTAGAATCCACTTTTCTCTCTTTGATCACATATCTTGTGTTTGTGTTTCTTTTTTATTTTGCTAGCTTGAGTTGTTAGTTTGTTTTATTATCTTGCTTGATTTGTGATCTTTGCTTGAACACCACAAAAACCCAACCAAAAATATCATGATTTTCATTTCTTTATTTCTTTCTCTATTTTTAGACTAGATTCGCACTATCTATGATCACTTGTTGGATTTGATTTCACCTTAGTCTTCGTGTTCGACCTCGGAATACTATCCTTGCTACAAAACGACCCATACACTGTGGGTTCGCTAGGAGTTAGGAAATTATATCGAGCTATAAATTGTAAGACTTTTGTGCTACACAATCTTAGCATAACATTAATGATAACTATTGTGTCATATGGAAGATTGAATTTGTTGTAAGTAATTTGTGGAGCAATTTTCCTAAAAGAAAACCCAAGAAAATGTACTTGACATATGTGATATTAATTGATAATAAGGTATATCATAAATATCATAACTAAGTTTATAATTCAACAGTTTTCATTCGTTGACGTATCATTTTGTCAAATGCAAGAAAACGGGATGCTTTCTACTATTCGGAATAAGGATATTGAGAAATGTGTGAGATCAACTTACTTAATTACCTATTTTTCAAGTTGATTATAGTTTTTGTTTTTATTGACCAGGGATTCACTAATGCTCAAGGGTTGAATCTGGTTTATCTGTTGCGGAATACTTATTTTAGTATATATGCATTATTATTATTATTATTATTATTATTATTATTATTATTATTATTATTATTATTATTATGCAATTTTACTTCAGATATTTTCATTTATTTGTTCATTTTCAAGTTTTGTTTTGATTTGTAATAACTATAACACAAATATAGTGAACACTCCTGGTTTTGTATGACCCTAGATGTAGTCATATTTATATGAAGAACCGGTTCAACAATTATATTATTAATTTTTTTTTTCATTAATTACAATTCATGTCAACATGACACAAAAAGTATCATCTAATTATTTTTAGGATTTTTCCGTTTGGTACCCTTGAGTTTTTAGCTCTTCCGGATGGTGCCCAAAGTTTTTTACGTTTCCGCTTGGTACCCCTAAAGTTTTGGTTTTTCCGTTTGGTACCCTTATTTATTTTTCTTTTTTTGTCTAAAATAACGTTAATTACATTAAAATTATTTTTTAAAAAAGGAAAAAATATATAATAACAGTTTATATTATAGATTTCAAAGATAAATATATTTTAATTAAAATAAACTATGATAGTTCTTAAATTATATGAGATTTTTACGTATTATTTTTATGAATTTTAATATATTTTATTACTATTTGATATTTTATCATATTTTGCATCAAAACATGAAAAATTAATTATGTTTTATATAAAATATAAAAATTTAATTTATATTTATATGATATTTTAATCAAAAATTTCAAAATTAAACATAATAAATTTTTGATTAAAATTGTAAAAGGTATAACACAATAATATCAAGTATTGTAAAATTTTATTTTATGCAGAACCTATAAAACTAAGAATGATTAAAATTGTAAAAAATATTTTACATGTTACGAATTTTCCGTTTCACGGAGTATACCAACAACAAAATATCATATAGTTATAGATTATGTTTTAATTTTAAAATTTTTGATTAAAATATCAAATAAATATAAATTATTCTTATACTTTATATAAAACATAATAATTTTCTCATGTTTTGATGCAATATATGATAAAGTATCAAATAATGATAAATATAATAAAATTCATAAAATAGTAGGCAAAAATCTTATATAATTTAAGAAATATCATAGTTTATTTTAATTAAAATATATTTATCTTTGAAATTTATAATATAAATTGTTATTATATATTTTTTCCTTATTTAAAATAATTTTAATATAAAAAACGTTATTTTATGCAAAAAAAATAAGAAATAAGGGTATCAAACGGAAAAACCGAAACCTCATGTGTACCAAGCGGAAACGTGAAAAACTTTGGGCACCATCCGAAAAAGCCAAAAACTCAAGGGTACCAAACGAAAAAATCCTTATTTTTAAGTAATCAAACACTCTTATAGATAACAATGTCCACACACATTTTATTTTTCCAATACCCGTGCAAGGCACGGGTCCTAAACGAGTTTTCTTAAAAGATTTGGATTTCATTAACCAAATTGTTACCTACATGATTATTAAAAAATTAGAAAATCTACTCAGCCTTTAGATTACCTTTTATTAAAAACTGTTATATTAAATGATATAAAATAGTTTTTATATTGACACCAAATTGATTACTAAAATTAAAAGATTTGGATTTCATTAAAACCAAATTGTTATCCCGTATAAACTTTGTTTTCAAAGAAAATGTTACATTAAAATATTTCAGTTAATATTTTCTTAATTTATACTTAGTTTTTGGATATTTATTTTAACCAAAATGTTTTAAAAAAATAAATTATAATTTTTAAACAATTCTAATCTGTTAGTTTCTCTATTATACAAACAATAAATATGCAAAAATTAAAACATCCATGAATTAAAAAAACAATTAAAAAGTATACTTTGTTATCACTAATGCATATTTAATATTAACATTAAATTATCTAATTAATCCATTGGCCGTCGATTTATATATATATATATAATAATGTTTTCCGAATGAAAGTATATCAAAACGTATATCATAACAGAATTAAAACTAAAATGTTAAACTAAGTTTATGACGGCTATGATAATAAATCAACTCGGTCTCTTCCATGTTGAACTAATGAGCTTCATCATCACACCCTTCTTCAATATCTGACGCTACAACTTCGTCAAAGTCTGGATCGGATGAGTTGAAAGGGATGAACCTAATAATAATAATAATTATTATTATATATATAATGAAAGATATTAGTAAGACGTATACATAAATTACTTTGGATGAAATAAGTGAACATATATAACATAAACCTTTTAATATTTAATATTATACTAACCCGTACATATGAAAAAACGTCAAGGGATTCAATACCTACAATCGATATTGTTTTGTATCCAATGTTCATCAAAGAAACTCGATCTATAAATATTACTTTTTCGTTAATTGACAAATATTAACTTTAAATACTTGTAAATAGTATACATATATACATACCGTTATTATATATGATTTTGGCAAATTGGATAGTTATAAATTTGCGATTGTTGTTGCACATTTCAATATCTTATTCTTGCAAAAACAAAATAGTATTAAAAACATTATAATTTAGAATTTAATATATACAAATAGTTACCTCCAATCTTTGATCCAAAATTCGATTTCTTTGTCTTCAATAAGGGTCTTTCCATCGCGGGAGAGGGTAGTATTAAAATCCAATCTAGTTACACGGTCAATCTCACCAAATACGTCTAGCAAGGAATACAAACATATAAGCTTAGAAAATATATGATATTAGAATCATAAAACAAAATCGTGAGATGGTTAAACGTACCAACCAAACACTTGTCGCTTACAACTTGATTACGAATGTCGTGAACACTCGTAAAATCAAAACCAAATTCTTACACATTTGTCGCTCTTGTGCCGAAATGATGATATAAGTCACACCAAGCTCGAACGGTTATCTCCTTGTACGGGGTGAGACATGTCGTCTCGAGGTAGTTCATTAACCTCGGATATGGATGCAAATAGTTTCTCATTTCCATCAAACACCGTTGGTAGTTTGCATTGGATCTTGACTCGAACAAGGCATGGCATTGTGATATAAAGACGGATTCTACATCCTTAGAGCGCAATATGACGTCCGCTCTATTTACAATGTTACACTTTATATGGAACGAGCACAATGTATGTTTCACCTCGGGAAATACTACACTCATGGCGCTTACAAGACCTATCTCACGATCGGTGGCAATCACCTTCGAAATTTTTTCGTAGCATAAATAACGGACCCCCCCCCACCCTCAAAGCCCACTCGTAGTGATCTCTATTCTCGTGTACCATGAATACAAAAACAATTGGGAAAGTCTCCATTGTGCTTGTGATGCCTACGATCTCCAACAATGACATATTGTATCTACAAGTAATACAAACCAAGGATTAAGTTCAATTTTTGTAGGAGAAGATGTATGAGTTTACGAAACAAAGTAAAAAAGCACCTTCATACATGCTTATTTGTCTTATATGTCGAGTCTATCACAATAACATAGGGAAACATGTTGAGCAAATACTTCGAATCGGGATGATAGATAAAGAAATCAGCCACCTCATCGGAATCCGGATATCTCCTTATGTGAACATAATATCCACGTTCAGTCAAAGTATGAAGTGTTTGTTGTAATGATCCTCTTCCTTCGGCTTGTTCCGTTTGCGCTCTCTCAAGTTGAAACATGCACATACACTTCTTCAAATTCTTTTTCCGGCTAGAACTTGGAACATGATCATAATCAACATCTTTCTCCTTTTTAGGTCCTCCATGTCTATCACATGTCATTTGTAAGATACGAAACTTTCGTCTATCCAACCATGACTTTTTATGACCTACACCATATTCATTGAGTTTGTCACATGCTTGCCAACCCAATAAGTTTTCTCGATCCGAAAAATATTCATGAAGCTCAAATTTTGACGAAAAATCAGTATTGGTTGCACAAGAATATTCCATTCCTAAATAAAATAAGATAGAGTATTATTTCTAAAATTCAGGTATTATATTATTAAATGAGTAAAACTAATAAAATAAGGTATAAATTCAACAATTCTGGTTCTCTATTCAAACATGTCTATAACTAATCCTATTAATCCAACAATTTCGGCCCTCTATTCTAACACGTCTAAAACTAATCACACTAATTCAACAATTTTTGTTTTCTATTCAAACACGTCTAAAACTAATCCGACTAATTGTACAATTTCAATTATATATTTTAAACATGTCTAAAAAGTAATAAAATTAAGTATAAATTGTACACTTATTTCAAGTTGTGCAAGAAGTTCTTCTGAATCACTATATTTATCTACATCGAACGACATATTTGAGCTTTCACCATCGGATGCCACATCAGCTTTTTCGAAAAACATAGACATTTGAACGAGATTTTACAGATTTGTTTATTGACTAGTGATTTTGGATGTGAATAGTGATATGATTTGACATGTATATATAAGCTTGTAAATGAATAACGACTAGTTTTCAACGGCATTATTATAACGGCTACATTACAACGTCACTCTAATGGCTCTTTTTTCGAACCTCTAACGGCTACCTTGGGGCGGACTCAGTCCGCCTACACCCCAGGTTGGGGCGCGCCATCCTTGGATGTATGTGGACTCCCCCTATGTGAGGCGTGTGTACACCCAATAGTAAGCCTGTATAATAATTATAACAACGTTCAACATTGTTTAGCACACGGGTGTTGGCCTAGTTCCTAAGGGAAATGCTAAGCGATGTCACCGCCGTACTGCCTATATGCAAACACACATTAAAATCTATGAATGACATATCTTATACTCGGTGTTCAGAATGTTTGATATCATTGAGCCCACCAAGTAGCCTAAAAACACGAGTTTACAAATGAATCGAGAATGAAGGATCCTAAATTCGAATGACATAGAGCAAAAGGTGCAACCTTGGAGTGCCATCTAACATCACGGTATGTGTAAATCTAAACATGTAACTTCCTGAAAGCCAACAGAAAAATGGGTATACAAATGCAAGGTCTATATATACATATGTATCAAAAATCAAAGGCTATTTTCCCGGCGAGTTTCGACAGAGAGGGCAAGTCCCCTTCAATCGTAGCCACTCGTCTATGCACTGCGCATGGAAGTAGTGCTTACATTCAGGAATAGTCCTCAACGTCTCCTTGGCTTCGTACTCCGATAGACAGATTGCGCAAAGGGCGTCACTAGGGTTTGGAAGTCTTCCACTCTCTCCCAAAAGCGTTTTCGGGTACGACTCTATTGTATGCCCATCAAGGCCAACCATAATGATAGCGGGTTGCGGGAAGATGGAGGGGGAGAACTCGCTGTTTGAAAGCTGGCGTCGACGTTGGTTGTAGCCTCTTATCTTTCCGCTCAAGTAGAACGTTAGACCAACTAGGAACATGAACCCTGGGATGCCTAGGCCTAAGATTAGCCCATATTTAACAATCTTTGAAGCACCTGAGATTTGGAGGAGATTTAGACTCATTTCAACTAACAAGCTATTGTAAATCTAGATTCCTATTTCTAAAAGTTGACAAGACTAAATTACACTTGAATCATGTATATCCCATCTCTTATCTCCATTTTTAAGCACACAAACAAAATGCAAAATATGGAAAGCAATTCAAATTTGGTGGTTCATATATGCTTAAATATACACATCCAACTCCAATATAAATGTCCAGACAGAAGAGACGCATAATAAAATAAGCCTTATTCTGCCATGACCATACTTCATCTCCAAAAACGACACATGGACATGAAAGTTCAGCAGAAATCCACCTTGCTATGTAGAAAAACAATAGTCTAGTTCAGGTGTCGACATCGCTTACCTACCACGTATTGCTAAAATATTAAACTAGAGTATATATTAACCTATGTTGTATCCTTAAGGCTCTAGCCATGTAAGCAATCACCATCAAGACCAAATCAATCTCCCCTTATGTCATATGATTTTATCTCTAATCAACCACCAAATTTGAAAACATGAACACTACCATGTATGGCAATGTAATTTGACCTTTGAATATTCAATCCAAAGGTGGTAGAAATGTTAGCATTGCTACAACCTAACCTAACCTAACCTAACACGCACAGGCAAGTGGTGCAAAAGCAATGGGCGGTAGAGAGATTACCGGTGATGGAAACGGAGCATACTACATCAAGACCTGAATTACTCTTAAAGCCGCAAACTCCGCCTTGGCGCTCACAGTCTCCGCAATTAGGCGCCTCCCAACCAAGCGGTATAAATGCAGTGCCTAGATCCGGACCTGAGGGATCCCGATAAACCGGCCACATAATTGGAGACCAAACCGATTTAATTGCACGACACCGACCCGAATTCAACAAGAGCTTCACGGTGGACTCGCGAGTAGTCACGTAGACCGTGAAATTCGCCCCGCTAAGACACGAAACCGCGGCTGCTCTCCTAGACGACGAGCTCGAGTTGTAATCAGTACAGTTGAGGAAAGTGTAGTTCCGGTTATCGGCTGCGAAGAAGGGGGAGCGATCGAGGTTGAGGTTTAGTATTCGGTTGGGGAGGCATCGTTCCGGGTCGGAGATCCATAGTAACTGGTTTGCGTAGTCGATTTGTTGAACGGTTAAGTTGGCGGAGGAAGGGAGGGAGATGATTGGTTGTTGTGTTCGTTTATTGCAGGTGAGGTGGAATCCAGGGTAGGCACATCGGCGGGAATGGTTGGTATTGCCGAGGATGAAGGGGAAGCGAATCGGCGGCGTTTGGGCTCCGTCTCCGTCACAGTAGTGGGTGGGGCAAGTTTGAAGGGAGAGGGTTGTGTGATGAAGGAAGAAGGAGAGGAAACAAAAAGCGAAATGTGAAGGGATTTTGTTGTTGGGAATCATCTTGGGGAATTCCACCATACATACACGGTAGTATGTACTGTGTGTTTATTTTGTTTGCAGGAAAGTAAAGGGTGGGGATTTATTTTTATTTTTATTTTATTCTGTTTTTTGTGTTCCTCAATCCTCGATGCGTTGTCGTCTTCTAGCAGTGGTTCGGTGTTCAAACTTACGTCAATGAATTAAATTTGAATATACAATTAATACTACCATGCCCTTTCTAAGGGTTTTGAGCCATTTGATAAATTAGAAATAAAATGACGAAAACCTAGCTACATCGTGTACGTTTTTTCTTTAACAAAACTAATATCAAATACGGCTCCTCGTGTTTTTTATCGGACAAAGAATTCAACGGAGAGAGGAGTAAGAGAGCTCACCACGAGTACTGTTAGTAGAAACAGAGCATCCAACTTCCAAACCCGAATCATCACGGAACCCGCAAGACCCGCCCTGAAGCTCACAGTCACTACAGTCGGGCACATCCCACCCGAGCTCCATGACCGCCCGATCCAGATCCGGACCTGACTCTTCATAGTAGTTAGGCCACAAACTTGGAGACCAAACCAATTTCATCACCCGACACTTGCCCGATCCAACCAACTCCTCCACTGAAGACTCCAAAAAGGTAGCATAAACCGTGTGATTTGCGCCACTAAGGCAGGGAACTCGCACAGCCATGAACGCCGAGTTTGAATTTCCGTTGGTACAGTTAAGGAACGTGTGGTTTCTGCTATCGGAACTGGAGAAGGGTGATCCGGCAAGGTCCAAATTCATGATCCGTTTAGGCAGGCAGTTGTTCGGATCGGCAACTAGTATTACCTGGTTGACGTAGTCGATTGATTGAACGACGAAGTCGCCGGAGGAAGGGAGGGTGAGAATTGGATGCTGGCTTTCAGTTTTGCAGGTGAGGTTGAACCCTGGGTACCCACACCGCTGGGATCGGTTGCTGCCGATAGCGGTGAACGGGAAGCGGATTGCCGGAGCATCGGATTCCTCGCCGGAGCAGTAGTGGGTGGGGCAAGTTTGGAGAGAGAGAATTCTGTGTGGAATGAAATGGATTAAAACGGAAATAAGATGGAAACGGAGATACAGTCCGATAGCAGTTTTCTCCTTACCGGAGTTTGGGGGAATCATTTTTGTTTTATAATTTCCCGGTTGGTATTAATTTGGTTTTATGGCTCAAACTTGGCGGTGTCGCTATCCGGTGGTGGTTAATTGTTACGTCATCTATGACTTTAATCAACTTAAAAATCAAATACTTGAATTTAACTTGGTTTTTATTGCTCTTTATGTAAAGTAGTTGTCTACTCTTCATTTGCGTGTGTGGGTGTAAAGAAGCAAGCTTGCTTATCACTCTCCTCTTATAAGTAGCAGGTGCATATTTAGGAGAGCATGTACGCCTATCAGTTATAACTGAAATACAGTTCAGCCATAAGTCATCAAAGATTTAGCACTTGATGAATCTAGGCAAGACTATGTTCTTGGAAGCTGAAATTGAAGAGGCCGGGCTACCATCGTTGGATGCTTCACTTCCTACTTAGCCTCCACCATCGACCACGTCTGGTACAATAATCTTTTGATATTATTTACAACTACGTACTAGTATATGAAGCTGATGAACTACTTCTATTGTCAATTGATTTTTTGTCAATTGGTTTTTAGTAAGAAACTTCATTGATTTCATATGTTCGGCTTGGATCTAACGTATTATGTGTGTTTGTATGCACACAACTCTCACTCTACGGTCCATCTGCATCGGACTTTAACAATAAGTCATATTGATTGGGTATAATGTAAGATTTTTGGTTCAATGTAAACCCTTTTGAAAAAAGATAATGCTTGATGAAATTTTTTTAAATAAAAAAAATTCTAAACTAAACATATGAATAAGGTTTTTGGTTGATAAATATCTAAATTTATAAAAGTTAATTAATGTAAACCCTTTTGAAAAAAGATAATTGTTTTTGTTTTTTTTTTTTGGCAGGCGGCGATCCCTAGGGCGATTCCTGTCGCCCTCGCCCTATGGCTGGTGTGACGCTCCAGCGGATGACGACAATGCACGGCGGGCTGCTCTTGGCTTTCGGTGCTCGGCGGCGGCCTGGTCTTTGCGGCGGGCTGCCCTAGCCTCCCTTTCGCAGACGCTCCCTTCCTTTCTGCGGCCTTCGCAGACCAACTTCTCCTTCGGCGGCCTTCGCAGACGCTCTTCTTCTTCGGCGGCCTTCCCTTCCCTTCGTTTCGTTTACCCTTCAACTGCAGTTTCTGGCGTGGCTTCTCCGGCGTCGGAAGCGTGTCTTCTCCAGTCTGTCTTCTCCGGCGGCCTTCCTTTCGTTTCGTCTGCCCTTCAACTACAATTTCTGCCCTTCAACTGCAGTTTCTTCGGTTTCGTCTGCCCTTCCTCTGCAGTTTGTTCTCCAGCCTGTCTTCTCCGGCTGCCTTCTTCTGCAGTATCAGGTTGTCTTCTTCGGCATGCGTCATGTCTTCCTTTGCAGTTCCAGTAAGTTTGTCTTCTTCTACACTCAGGTTCTTCCCTGTGTGCTCTGGTATTATTCTGGCTACGGGGTTCTGTTGTTTGCTTCTGTGGGGTTCTGGTATTATTCTTGTTGCGGGGTTCTGTTGTTTGCTTCTGGTTGTTTTGGGATGTACTCATTGTTCTGACATTATCTTGGTTGTGGAGATCTATTGCTTGCTTCTAGTTGGTTGTGATGCACTTGTGTGTTTGAGGTTGCCGTGAGGTTTGGTTTGCGATTATGGTGCTTCTTGTGTTTGTCCTGCGTGTTGGTTTTCTGGATGAGAGGCTCGGGTTTTGTCCCACCCGTGCGGGTGCATTGCCCCTTCGTTGGGCAGGACAGTTGTCGTGATGGCGGGGGTAAGGGGCTTACCCCGACTTATTTCATTAGGCACTTGCGAGATATCCATTTGCGTGATGACACCTGATAGCATGTATTATAGTCTATATTTTGGGACTTGTTTAGACGTTTTATCTTCAATAATCTACATGTTTGAATGTATATTATGTGATTATATTGTCGTTTCATCTACCTTCGCGGGAATCGAGGTCTACACCAAGTTTCGTTGTAATCGTAGGTAAAATGGCACATTTTGCATCGAAATGGAGCTAAGGAGCAAAGGAGTCATAGGAGCTACATTCAGGAGCTTAAAGAGAACTCTTGAAGCAAGGAATTAACAAAGAACATTTACTTTGGACCAGATTTAAGAGATTTCACCTTCAGCTGAGATTCACCTCGGTCAGCTACAGTGTCACCTCGACCGAGGTGATCTAGAGGAGCGCCCCGACCGAGGCGAATACCCTGACGCGGCGAGATATATTTTATTTCGCTGAGATCTTTTACTTTTGGAAGGAGATATCTTATATTTTTGGGCTGGATTTCTGGAAGGAAGATCATATATTTGGGAGATCTATTTTAGAGATAAAATATATTTTATTAGGATATTATCTTTTTAAGATATTATTATCTTTGGAAGGTAATTCTCCTATATAAAGGGTTGGATTTTCCACAAATTGAGCAACCCGCTACTATCGTAGTACTTGGAGATTGAAGAAGCTGTAGTTAGGAAATATTTTTGGAAGTTTGAAAGAAGATTGAAGGAAGAAAGTTCATAGCTTTGTTATAACTTTTGAGGGGATTTGTAAGACTTTCTTAGATTCCCTTTTTGTTTGATTGCCTTGTTGGATTTGTGATCCAAGGAACACTGATTTGTTTGATATTTGATTCAGTTATTGAAGCCTTGTTCTTAAGGTTTTTGTGTTCAAATATTCATTCTCTTCCCATATATTTGATTATTGCTTTCATGATGATGAGTGGCTAATCTCTTTGTGCGATTCTAGGGTGATTGGCTGAAAGTTGTGGGAAAGACGATGATAGAATAATCTTAATCCCAGTAGGACCCTGAAAGCTCGAGTCTTTAACCTTAACCCTAGAACATCTCGTTCAGTCGATGAACATCTCGGCCGGGGTGGAACTTGACTGACCGAGGTGACCTTTTCTGATCCATAACTAAGAGTTAAGTGTTAGAGTTTGCCAAATCCTATTCTTATTACACATTTCCTAGTTCAATGCAAGCCTAGGATGAGACTTACCCGGTGATTCCTTTGTTTGTTTACCCAAGATCATAACTGTAGGTAATAAAGGTTTATCCTTTATTGGGGTTTGAGTGTGCCTTCATCCCATCTTTGTGAGTTAGCCTAAGACTTACCCGGTAAAGGTTGTTCTATTCCCTTAGTTGGTGTGTTGGTTTGAGATTATAATTCATTTCCTTAGTACCTTGAGACTTACCCGGTAATAGGAGCTTTTGGTTTGGAGTTAGTGAGTAGTGAGACTTACCCAGTGATCTATTCCACTTTAGAAACACCTTCCCTTTGCAAAATCTCAGCTTTGTCCGCTTATTTTGAGATCTTGAGTTGGAACCACAACTAGATGCTTTAATCCCTAGAATTTGCATATTTCCTTTAATTGACCTTATTATCATCTTTGATTGCTTTAATCGCTTTTGTGGTTATTAGTTGCATAGACGACCTATACTTGCTTAGTTTCACCTAAGTCCCTGAGATCGACACCCCGGAATTCTTGCTTTTACAATAATTGATCCGTACACTGCGGGTTCGCATCCTTGTTTAAGCATATTTCTTGGGATATAAATTTAAAGCTTGCACACACCGTTTGGAGCGAACAACACCCTTCCCGGGTTTAAGTCTCTTATTGGTTCTAATCAAGGTATTTATGATAAATTTGTTGCGGTTCTAAGGCAAGTTGGTCTTTGGTTTTGTGGTGAATGTTATGTCACCCACGCAGTGTCTAAGAACTTTGATTTTGTGGAAGGAACCGGGAGGTATTAGGTGTCTTGTTGAGAAACTTTTGGCTTATGTGTTTGATTCTCGTCCCAAGGATGTTGATGATAGCCAAGAAGAGGTTTACATGAAGCAATGTAAAAGGAAGGTTAATGATGGTCATTTTGTGGCGGCCATTCGTATCCTCATTGATTACATGAATTATAACCTATTTTTAGGCATGTTTTTATGTAGATTTTCCCTTTATTTTGCATGCATAGACATACATCCATAACAATTATGGTTATATTCACCTACTTTGCCAGAATAGAGGTCTAGTTTTATTGCATTTGTTGGTAAATTGGCAAATTATGGAACGTAAATGACATATTTATGGATCAAGCCTTGAAGCGGGACAAAAAGGAGCATAAAAGGAAGATAGGACGCGCCAAAGTATTTTATGATACCGTCTGACGCGCCAAAGTATTTTCTGATACCGTCTGACGCGTCAAAGTATCTTCTGATACCGTTTGACGTGCCAAAATATCTTCTGATACCGTCTGACGTGGTCCAGAGTATTTTCTGAAACTAGCGGGCTCGACATCCTTTCAGCCCAAATATTAAGGGTTTTGTCTTTAAACCGTAGATTTATCCCTACAAATATCGGATAGCCTTCAATATTGAAAGGCGGACTTGGAGCTCCAACGTTAGAGAGAAGTTGAGGATGGCTGCTTACATCTCCACCGACGAGGAGGACGGCTGCATATTGCGTACAGGGAAAATTCCGAGAAGGACGCATTTCGAGATTGCGTACTTAGAGAAGATCTTAGGGTTTACATTTGAAGATGGATTGACATCCCGTTCTTCATTGTTCCTAGAGATTGTTGTGAGAATTTCTAATCCCTATTTTGAATACATTGAACACATATACTTGTTGTTTGTTTTCGAGATTGACTATTCGAGTATTATTGAGTTTTCGTGGTTTTACCCTTTTTCCCTTTTTAATTTGATTATTGATTCAATAATGATGATTGTTGGCTAAAACCCTTTAGCAATTCTAAGGTGAAGGGTTGATAGTTGCGGGTTAGATAATGATAGACTGAACTTAAACAGATTGGACCCTGAGAGTTGCGAGAAACCTCGTCGTCGACCTTTTCCACGGCCTGTTCTTGAGTTCCACGGCCGTAGTTCTTCAAGATCCAGCTGTGGTTTCCTCTGTCGTACATCTTTTGCTTTTGCTTTGATCCAAAGTTAAAGATTTGCTTTAACCTAGCCTTGGCTTGCCTTTTCTAGGTAGTAGTGAGAGTCAACATCCTCTATTTCGGTTTCGAGTGTCACAACCTTAACCGTTTTGGCTTATCTTTGATTCCCTTGGGTTTGGGCATGGGTATTTGAGATTAATTCTTATCCTTTGATCCTTTCTATACTCCAGCCTCAACAACCTTTATAAAGAGCCTTTGGGTAAGACATATAGGGTTTTGGAACTTCACCGTACATAATCTTACATTAGATATACCTTTGCAATTCCGACTTTGTCCTTACATCTATAGAACGTCTTGAATCGATTGCCACAATTGGATACTTATATCTTTAGAATTGTTGTTTTCCCAATATTTGCAAAGCTTCTATACTTTACTTGCTAGATAACTTGTGAACTGAATTTGATCCCCCAAATCCCTGAGTTCGATACTTTGGAATTCTTGCTTTACTACGCCGATACGTACATTGCGGGTTCGCTTTTACATAAGTTCTAGATATAAATTTAAGACTTTGTGACGCACACTTTTGAGCGAACAATAGGCGTCAAGTACAAACCCGGCATGGTGAAAGGGGACAAGGGCGAGAGATTTTTGTGTCACGCCATAAGTGGATTAGTAAGGGAATAACGTTAAATAAAGATAATAACTGGACTTGGCGTGTTTGAACATGTTTGTGTGTTTTTACTTTGTTATATGTGTTTGTTCCTTATCGTTCTTCTAATATTTTGATTGCTAGCTAACGGTTTTATACCGATATTGTTGTAGTTGCCTTGCAGGTTAGGGATGCGGCCGAGAGATCCGGAAGAGTGGGCAACCGGGGTCCGTACATTTTAGGATGGGTTTTGGGGTTGTATTTATGCATTGTTTATGGTATTATGTATGTCGCGTGTATGGCATTTTCCTTTGGAGTTGTATCTCGGTTGGAGTCTTTCGTTGTTTTCTTTTGGGGTTCATATCATTGCATTAAAATGAATTTTGGTTTTGCCTTTATGTGTGTCTTGTTGTATGATCCGGTGAAATTGTTTTCAGGCTAAGGGTCGGGACCCATTGTGAGGTCTCTGCTCGTAGCATCCCGAGTCCCGTGGATTCGGGGTGTTACACAACCGGACTTGACTCAACATCCTCCTGCGGTGACCATTCCGGAAATTGGAGAATGAGTCAACTTTGGGCTTAAGCCGGGCTTGATCCACTTACTACCATCTTTCCATGGGCTAAGTGGGGAGGACCCGATCAACACTTGGGAAAGTTCCATACCGTTTGCATGAGCATGAAACCGAAAAACATAAACAAAGAGCAAATCAAGATGAGGGTTTTTGGCTTCATCCTCAAAGATGCGTCGGATGATTGGTATTACCATCTACATCCGGAAGTATCGACACTTGGGAGAATTTGAACAAGGCCTTCTTGGAGAAGTACTTTCCGGCGAAGAAGGCAAATAGCTTGAAGAAAGCTATTAGCAACATTGAGCAAGAAGTCGATGAAACTCTTTTAAAGCCAAAATACGACAAGAGACAAGAGTAAACTTACTTGGTTGTGCCGGACCGCAAGCAGGTTGGTCGTCACAAGTCTCCATGCCATTGTAGGGGTCGGCATCTTGGTCATCTTTCATGATGAGATCTTCGTTATCATTATCTTCGCCACCGTCATATGATGGGTTGGCAAACATCACCCGTTTGGTGTTCGGGCAATAACGTTGGACAAGACCAAACCCGATACATTTGTAACACACGAGTTCTCTTGGGAGGCCCACCGTTTGAGATCTTTGTTGGGCTTGGCCCGGAGGCGTTTGTGTTGGGGCAACGGGGCCACAATATGGTATCTTCTCGGTAGCCGCTTGCCGGGTGAATTCCCCCATCCGTGGTGATCCTTTAGCGGCACCGGAATCTTGAGAACTAGAAATATCTTGATAAAGGGAATTAGAGATATAAGCATATTGACAAGAGGAATAATTATACCTTGAATAACAAGGCGTTTCGAGTGGTTGCTTGTGAACTTTCATGGTGGCATGACATAAGGCTCCCAAATCCTTGTGTGGGACAATCTCGAGGGGGCGTCTCATTGACGGATTAAGGACACTCATGAATTTGGTTCGAAGGGCGGAGGCGGAGGCCGAGATGCCGGCCTTCATATGCATGTCCTCAAGCTTGGCTAAGTAAGCCACCGGAGTTAGACTTCCTTGTTGGAATTTGGCAATTTGCAACCGCATGTCATTTTTAAAGTCGTCGGGCACGTACTTCTTAGTCATGACATGGATCAATTGATCAAATGTTCAACCGGTCCCCATCCTCGGTTATCACGGCTAGTCTCGTACCGGTTCCACCAAGATTTGTCAACACCTTCAAAGTAAAGGGTTGCCGCTTCGATTTTCTCATACTTTTCATAATGACAATGCTTTAAAGCTCTTTTCATATCCTGTGCCCAATCAAGAAATGCACAAGGGTCATATTCATCATTAAATATAGGAAATTTAACCTTCCCTTCCCTACGAGCATTGTAGGGATCCGGTCGGGGTGGTGCCATGTAGGCCTCTTAGTGATGGGCTCGCCGGTGGCCATCGTTATGCCGTTGGCGCCCATGGTTGGGTTGTGCATACCTTGATGTGTTAGGAGGAGGCACCATTCTTCTCCTCGATCTTGGTTCTCAAATGGCTCTCGAATGGGCGGGTGCCATGGACGGATATGTGCCACCCGGTTTAAGTCCGAATCATCGTCGGAGAACACGTTAAAGTCATGTCTCTCGTCATACTCTTCATAATCATGGTATATTGGTTACCGGCTATGCCGTTGGCGACGTTGTCTGCATGGCTCATTCTCAGGACGTTGAGAGATATCGTTTGTTTAATGATGGTACCGGGGCTCAACCCAGGAGGGCGTTGTCAGCTCCCAAAATACCTTTGCCTTTACGACGTCCATCGGATGTGGAAGCATCGCCCAAAGTTCCATTTAGATTCGGTGGGCGGGATATGGGGCGGTCGTAAGGGCAAGCACTTGTGCCCTCAAAGCTTCAAGTTCTTGCCTATGAGAGGCATTTTCTTCGGTTAAGGTATTGAGCTCTTGCCTTTCACGAGAATGATGAGAATTTTCCATTTAGACGTTAGTCATAACTTCAATTTAACACACACAGTTGCAAGCAATCAAATGATTAAGGTGACAATTTAAGTCAACGTTACCCAAGTTCAAGTGCGTTAGGGTTCTACCTTTGGGAAGGCCGTGTGGCGGTTAGGCAAGGAAGACAAATCCAACAAATTTGAACCAAGATGCACACAAAATCAAGAAATAATGTGCAACGTGTAAGAAAATGGAGAAATAGGAATTGGACGGATTGTTTAACGGCAAGTACTATTTGCTTTGGTCTTTTGACCTTTTTGAAAAATCCGATTTTTCGGATGGACCGGTTTGTCGGACGTCTTTAAAGCTTTGTTTTTGTGAAATTGTTTCTTTTTGAAACTTTTGAATGCAAGAGATGAATCCTCTTTTTCTTTTTTTGAAACAAATCCTTTTTTTTGTAGAATTTTTTGTTTGTTTTTGGTTTTTGGAATATCGAAGATGCAATCTCCGATGACAACAAAATACCCCAAGAAATTGGTGAAATCGATTAACAAAGTTTTCGAATTGGTTGAGGTGAAATGTTTTTTTTTGTTTTTTGATTAAAGGTTTGATGGCAAACCAAAAATCTCCTAAGTTTGCTTTGAAAAATAGATCGAGAAAAAAAAAGTCAATAACTTGGATAAAGATACGAAGAACGTGACGAAGATGATGATGAACAAAAGGCGAAAAGGATGAATGTGATAACGCACAAAAACAAGAGTAAAGATAACTTAGGTTCGATCCCTTTGCTCTGATGTCAATTTGGTGCGTCCTTGGACACGTCAAGGAAGATTTCTGGATCTAGATCAAGCTGAAGCGTCAACTACTCCTTAATTGAAGTGTGAATGCGTTTGAAGGTTTGAATATGGGTTGCAGAAGCTTAGAGATGAAAGTGGAAGTTGATGGGTTGAGTTGATTTAGATTGACCGATCAAGCCTTGAAGTGAATCGGTTGAGTTGATTCTTAAAGAATCCTCGAAGATGGATGAGTTTGGATCGAAGATCCAAAAGAAGAACTTTGAGAGGATGGAAGAGGGATTGATGCTCAAGTAAGTAGGAGGAAAATACTTTTCAAATACTTAATCAAATTGAACATGCTTTACAAATGAGTCAAGCATCCCCTTATATAGTGGATGTGACCATACAAAGAGTCGGAAAAGTAAATGACGGATATAAAGTCAGAATTAAAGTTCCGAAAATGAAAAGCCTAGAAATGTGAAAGTTTAGAATTTAAGTTCGGAATTATTTTTCCGAATAATATTCCAAAACCAAAAGTCGACTCTTAAATTCGGAAAATTAAGTTCCGGAAATAAAGTCCAAAAAATTAATATTCCAAAAATAAAAAGACTTATTATTATAAAAACGCTAAATACGGAAAATATGCCGGAACGGTGCCGACTTGGCAAGCTTCATGACATGGTGGAGTAGAGACACGATTCGCTACTAACGGGCCCGTGACAAGCAACGGCGCGGGCAATGATGGATCTGCTAGCTTGGGCGATGGTCTTAGCACGGGAATGGGTGAGCGGTCCATCGGAGCGAACCCGGAATGCCTCGTCTTCCTCATTGTGGGACATGGTGGTCAAAGGCGCTTCAGTGTCTTTGAAGAATATTTCTATGTCCGTCCCAACTTTCCACCTCTCTACTCTGAGAAACCTCTTGCTCTCTTCCCTGAGGAACTCAAAGGATGAAGGGTCATCGATGATAAGGACCTATTTGAGACTTTTTCCAAATGCGAGGTAAACATTTCTCTCCTTAAACTTGTGAAATGTTTTCCAATGTCTGCTCGTTTCTTGAAGGAACTGTGTACCATCAAGAGGAAGCAAAAGATGAAAGGGAATTAGAAGGGGAATGAGAGTGAGCACGTGCCCGCACTCTATCAAACGCAAATGCCAAAGAAGCATTGTGATACAGGTATGTTAAGCGTTCCTTGTGTCATAGGCGAAACTCGCTTTGACAAAGCTATGCTAGACTTAGGTGCTTCTATTAATGTCATACTATATTCCATTCACAAATCATTTGGTGTTGGACCTTTGCATGAAACTGGTACAATTGTACAATTAGCTTATGGTTCTTATATCCGGCCTAAAGGTTTAGTTGAAAATTATCTAATAAAGATTGACAAACTGGTACAATTGTTTAATACAATGAAACACTCCGTTGATGCTCTTTCTTTGTTTTCTATTAATACTTTTGAGCCGGTTGTGCAACCTATCTATGATACGTCTGATTCTGATAATTTGGACTTTGGTATTGAAAATGCAAAACACTCAGAATTTGCTTTGAAAGCGGAATTGCAAGATGCTTTAACTCAAATGAATAAACATAATGAATTGGCCATTTGGCCCAATTTTCTAATTCCAAGCCAAGAGATTGATATTTCCGTCTTGCAGGATGTTGAGGTTGTATAGAAAACGTCTCAAATGAGAAGGTCGAGGATGTCCTAGAAGTGAGTGAGAAACAAGTGGTTGGATCATGAATGACATCACAGGGATAAGACTTCTACATCAATGAATCGATCCAGGAGGAGTCATGAAAGCATGATTAAAGTCTTACGTCGAGCCAACAACGTAAAACAAAGGCGCTGCTCAGGAGGCAGCCCGAGGAAGTAGAAGTAAAAGGTTATGTCGTCTGGCCGTGACCACGGAAGGCCCAGAAGAATCCGCCCCCGCGGTTTAGAAAACCGCGAGCGCGGCCAACCTAGGTGACCCCACGCAGCTGCTTTTGCGACTACATACGGCACGTAAAAAAACCCTCCTAAACCTAATCCCTCTACCCGAATCCCACTCACCCCATCTCTTACTCACTCATCAAACTCAACCGCCACCCTTAGCTTTCACCCATATGCCAAAGACCCCACAACCACCTCCACTTGATGCCGCCCCACTACAACACCTCTCTCTGACCATCTCCAGCCACCAACTCTTCACCACCACTTAACCACCATCTCCACTCTCCACTATCAACCTTATTCTCCATTCACTAAAACCCTAACTTGCCTCCACAATCACCACTTAACCATCACGTCACCACCTGATCTCCGCGACCAGCTGCAACCACCTTGCTTCACCCCTCCGTCAACAAGAACAACCAAGGAGGAGCTCCTCTACCACTTGCCTGTTCAAAGCTCTTCGAAAATCACCCAGATCTAGTTCTCCCGAGACCGCTCCCTCACACTTTCACCGCACCCGCGCTTCGAAAGGCCCCGCGACTTCACAGACAAAGACCCCACGGTCGCGCCTTGAGCTCCCCGCACCCGCGGTTGTTCGATAGAAGGTCCATTCATTGTCATTCTTCTGTGAATTCTAATTCAATTGTTGAATATCCTACTAGAATGGATAGATGAAGGCAAACTAAGATGAATTCTAAGGATGAGAAGAGGTATGAGATTGTTAAGAACCGGGATGTTCTTGTACAAAAATTTATGAACATTCCAACTTTGGAGAACTTAGGAATGTTAGAGTGCATGCAACAGTTTCTCGAGCATGTTGGGCTCGGGAACTTTCTAGGAAAGAATGTTGTTGTCTACCCCGAGTTGGTGAGGCAATTCATTGCCAACTTCTAATATGAGTTGCAAGACCATGTGTTCACAAGATTGACATTCAAATTTGAGAATAGACTGTATGTAGTTGATTTGGAGAAATTGAGGGTTGTTTTTGGGGTCACCATGGACCCCACTGAGGATTGGAAGGAAGGCTCTCCAACAAGAGATTTGTTTTCCTTTTGGTCTATTGCGGCCATTTTTTATTTTTATGTAGGTGGTGAGTATAATAACAAGCTCACTCGCCCTTACTTGAGGCTCTTGTGCAAGGTGATCATGAGCATTTTTTGTGGCCACAAGGAGGACAACAAGGTTGCCCTCAAGGACCTTGATTACCTTTATGCATGCATCTTGGAATATGTAGTGGTACCGGATTGGATTTATCTCTTCTTGACTGCTTTGAAGTGGGTTAGGAGAGGTGAGTCATGGGACATAGTGGGAGGAGGGTTCATTACCCTCAATGCGGCTTAAGTGATGGATATTTCGGTCCTAGAGGACCTTGTGACGAGCCCTTTCTTCACCATTACCCTCCTTCAGTTTTGTAAGATGTTGAAGACCGAGGGTGAGCACCATTCTGGACCTCCTTCCACGATCAAAGCCATCTGACCTACTTGCCCCATCCTTCGCCATACGGACCTGAGTTGGCTGATTTCTACATTAGCGCCGACCCATTTGTCATGAGGCCGAAGCATGTTTCTTTGGTAAAGAGGCATGGTGCGAGCTCGAGTGGAGCTCCCCCTTATTCTTATGAGCTCATGCCTGATGATGAGATGCATGTTGTTGCTGGCCTTGACATATTCTAGGAGAAGATGATAGCTCATATGAGACCTTTGACCACTCAACAAGGTGAGTGGCAGACTAACTTTGAGCGGAGAGTGACCTCTTTGTTCACTCACCATTAGGAGGAGTGGCAGTCAAAGTATGAGTGGAGGATGCGGGAGCACATAGAGCAACAACAGAGGATATGACAGCCCGGATATGAGGAGCGCATGTTTGCTCGGATGGATGATGAGATTCGTCGGATAGCCGAGCTCCACTAGAGGTAAAAGCTTTTCTTCTCCCACTTTCCATATCCACTAGAGTACCCAGATGGTCCACCACCCGGACCATCTCATCAGTGACTTACCCTTTTCCCTTCTTCATTTATATTTTTGCCTTCATTTTCACACTTGGAGAGGGTAAAGTGATCTTCAAGCATGGAGGAGGGACCTTATCTTCCATTTGCCATTGATCATGTTTGTATAGTTGTTTGTTTGAATTCTGTTTGTATAGTTGAAATTCAATAAAAAAAAAAGGCAAAGAATATCCTAGGATAAGTCGAAAACCTGAAAGGGGGCATAGGTAAAAAGCAAGTAGTCGACTAACATTAGGTTGGTGCAAAAATGGACTTGAATGATGTGAGAAATGGTGAGATTATCATAGAAAAAAAGAGTGGTAAGGTGAAAACCCGAAAGGGTGCCTTGTCAAAAAGAGTGACAAATCCATGTGATTAGGTTCATTCTTTTGGCGTTGGCGACATAAGAAGAGGAGTTATAAGAAGGAATCCGGATAGGCCACTTTTAGAGAAATAAGGAGTTAGATGACAATTTTCTCTTTTCACATCACTTGGTAGATTTTTTTTATTTTTACTCTTTGCATGCTTTGTTTTATTGCCTTTTTGTTTCATCATGCTTCTTGATGATTTGTTTAACATTAGATATATTTTAGTTTACTCGGGACGAGTATAACTCTAAGCATGAGGGAATTTGATAGGTGATGAAATTACTATCGTACTTAGGTAGTTTTAGCACATTTTTAGAGTCTATTGATTGTGTTTTGGGGCCACTGTGTAAACCTGGATGGGGAAGTGAACAATGAAGAAAACCATGGTTTCAGTAATAATAGAAGAAGCAAAGAAGAGTTAAAGATGAAGCTTCTTTTGAAAAACTGCACCCGCAGATGAGAAGCACCGCCCCCGTGGTGACTGACCGCCCACAGTGTCATTGCCTGTGGCCTTGCCAGCGCCGAGGAGTCCCTTAAAACCACGGTCGCGGAGACATTGGGCCGTGCCCACGGTGACTCCACCTGAAGACCATTGATCAGCGCCCCCGCGCCTATGCTTGTGGATCCAACACTTGTTACATGCCGTTGGATGGGAACCGACTAACAAGTTGGGCTCCGCATCCTTTTTGAATGGTAAATGCAATCCTAGTCAAAATAAAGCAAGTAATCCTACTATATCCGGGCAGCTCTTTAGCAACCGAGCCCACTCTTTGATGTAGCTCCACCGTGTCGGCACCCAGGTCGCCAAATGTGGAAAAGGAAAAGGCAAGAAAGTGATACCCCATGGAGCTACAAACCTCCGCATACATCTTTCTCTTGGTATCAGCAACGACCCTCACAACTTTACCCAGAATGAAGCTAGAAAGGCCAGGTGAAGAGAAAGGAGATGTACCAGTGATCTCGACACATGTGTGTTTGCCCTGAAACCAATTATAAAAAAGAATGTCGGCGGGGCGCAGCTCCCCACTACCACTATCAACCATATTGGTATGGACCTTCTTTCGAACAAAGATCTCAATCTTAAGACACTCATCAAAAATGACATCACGAATCATGTTATCCCGATGCTTAATATTAACCTGTGCAGCACAAGCAAGAGCATGGTCACCCCAAGCGTCCAGAATGCCTTTCTCACAATCAGAGCACTTGGAACCCTCTCTAAACATCTCAATGTCAAGACGGTACTTAACAACGATCAAAAGGTGGCCGGGTTCATAACCTAACCAAGACCAAAAACCATGACCGCTTTAAGCCATTGTTGAGCCCCGGGTAATCTCAAGTTTTCAACTAAGGCCTTCTGCCTAATCGAAAGGTCAAAGTCCCTCGGAAAACACTTAAACACGATATTGTAATAACATCCAACCAATTTCTTGGGGGGGGGGGCATCACACTCATGTCCAAGTCGTAGTCTTTATAGAAGTTGACCCAACAAGCAACAACCATCTCAAAAGCAACTCCATCGCCTGAAACACCATAAAGCCTCAAGATCTGATCCTAGAAGCCACGGGTCTGAGATCTCAAAGCCAGGAAGACAAAATGCAAAGTACCAGTACAAGAAAGAATGCCAAGCCCTCCGTCACTAATCGGCAAAGTAGAGAGACACCACTAAAAGGGGGTCAAATCCAGCCCCTCCAGCGGTGCCAATTTGCTCAACAAAACAACTTAAGGCATGATCAAAGACCCCCATAGCCTCGGAAAAATGAGAAGGGAGCAGTCCGTATCGCGAAGTAAAGACGGGACACATCATAACAGGCCCGAAGAAGTAGTAGCTCACTCTGGGGGGTCCCCCAATCTCATAATGCAACCCGAGAATAAAAAGCCGGCTCAAGGCTAACAACACCACCAACAGCTTGACCCCATCAAACGGTCTAGTAATATGCTCAGGAAAAACACCAAACTCAGAACTACGCGGATCAACCTTCGGCCAAAAGAGCTCCGTTTTACTGATATTAAGGTGAAGGATAATGAGGGGCCATCCGCCCTGATGATGTCAAGCGCCTTACTAACCGTCAGGGTATCACCAATCAACATCCCATCATCAAGGTACCAACCATTAAGCTTCAACCGACAACTATCCGAAATTTTCTGGATAAGGGGATGGAGAACCAGTGAGAAAAGCAGCGGGCCAAGAGGGTCCCCCTGCTGAACCCCCGAAAAGAATAAAGGGCATGCTCTCCATAATTAAGACGGGCAGGACGAGAATAACAGAACTCAACCCAACAAGAAATAGCGGGGCAAACCTTCCGGACTTTAGAAATCATAGAAGTGCGATCAACGAGATTAAAAACATTCTTGAAATCGACCAGAAGCATGGAGAGACTATCATCCTCTCCCTGAGATTCCACTAACCAATTGACCGTAAGCAAAACCGCTTCCCCACCGCCTGAAACCCCAACCCCGAATTGAGCATCCTCAAAATAAGGTCCAAGGGACTTACCGATAGCAGAAGAAACAACTCTAGAAACAAGACGTCTCCAGATAGATCTAACAGTGATAGGACGGATCCCGCCTCCTGGTTTAAGGAGAGGCGTGAGAAGAGCACTCGCAATGTACTAACTAAGGTTGTCCGGGAAACAACCGTAAGGAAAAGGTTGACAACCCCAAAAATCGACTCAATCAACTCATCAGCAATAACAACAACACCCCCACCGAGGGCATCCAACAAGTGTTGGGCCTACAAATCATCCCTACCATAAGAAGTACCTTTATAAAAACTCCTCATCCTATCAAGGACCAAACTCCTATTAACTGAAGAGCATCTCAAGATCTAACCGGAGAAAGTAAGGAAGGAGGCGAGGAAGGCAGGTGCATATCTAGGAGCCCATGGAGGGTGTCCTCAGACATGGGAGCAATACCCGAGGAGGTGAGTGTTCGCCTCAAAGCGTGCGTGCAAATAAGTTTTAAATTTATAAAACTGAAATCAAAACGAAGCAAATCCGCAGTGTACGGATCGGCGTAGTAAAGCAAGAATTCCAGAGTATCGAACTCAGGGATTTGGTGGGATCAAATTCAGTTCATAAATTATCGAGCAAGTAAAGTATAGAAGCTTTGCAAATATTGGGGAAAATAGCAATCCTAAAGATCTAGGTATCCAATTGTGGCAATTGATTCAAGATATTCTATAGATGTAAGGATAGAGTCGAGATTGCAAAGGTATATCTAATGTAAGGTTATGTACGATGAAGTTCCAAAACCCTATATGTCTCACCCAAAGGTTCTCTTCTATAAAGGTTGTTGAGGCTGCAGTATAGAAAGGATCTAAGGATAAGAATTACTCTCAAGTACCCATGCCCAAACCCAAGAAATCCAAGATAGGCCAAAACGGTTAAGGTTGTGACACTCGAAACCGAAATAGAGGATGTTGAGTCTCACTACTACCTAGGAAAGGCAAGCCAAGGCTAGGTTAAAGCATATCTTTAACTTTGGATTAAAGCAAAAGCAAAGGTCGTACAACAGAGTAAATCACGGCTAGATCTTGAAGAACCACGGCCGTGGTTTTCAAGAACAGACCGTGGAAAAGGCTGTCGACGAGGTTTCTCGCACTCTCAGGGTCCAATATTTTTACGATCGATCTATCATAATCTAAGCCACAACTATCAACCCTTCACCTTAGAATTGATAAATGGTTTTAGCCAATAACCATCATCATTGAATCAAATATCAAATATAAAAGAGAAAAAGGTAAAACCCTCGAAAACTCAATAACAATCGAAATCAATCTCAAATCCGAACAACCAAAGTATGTGTTTAATGAATGCAGAATAGGGAATAGAAATCCTCACAACAATCTTAAGGAACAACGAAGAACGGGATGTCAATCCGTCTCCAAATGTAAACCCTAAGATAATCTCAAAGTACACAATCTTCAAATTGCGTCTTCCTCAGAATCTTCCCAAGCAATGATCCAAAATCTTTCTCTTCGGGTATAAACTGCCGTAAATGCAAGCGTATGCGAACCTCACGTTTTCTCCCGCCTTCAGCCTTCTTATAGGGAAAAATAGGGTTACGAGAAAGCCCAATAACTATTGCTGACGTGGCGAATATGACACGTCATAACGTCATGGAAATCACGGTCTAGTGTAATAAACCACGGTCGTGGTTTAGGGTGTGGAACTTTCTGTTGCTCTTCAAAATCACCTTCCACGAACTCAATGCATAACCACGTTCGTGGTTTAGGTCGTGGAACTCAAAAGCCTTTGTGAAAGCCTTTGTTTCGTAAAGTTCTCAAACCATGCTCCTTCCTTAGCTTCTCCAAAACATCTCCTTGACATCTAGCATGATCTAATACTCCATTCCCTTCATATATGCTCCAATTCTAGCCTTTATTCACCTATAACATAACAAAACTTATGTAGATCTATATATCGACAAAATAGGTGAATGTGCTCATAAATGCTTCAAACTCATATCCATGTACACATCTAAAAGGGAAAAACAATCAAAACAAGTGCCTAATATATAGTCATATTGTATGCTATCAAAATACCCCATACTTGTCGTTTGCTTGTCCCCAAGCAAGGATTTCAAAAGGTTAGAACATAAGGTAGAATGAAATATGCATGCAAAACAAAACAAAAACAATCTTTTTGGTAATGTGCTTCTTATCAATAGATCATCCTCAAATCTTGCTTCATGCCTCCTTGAAAACGTTCACATACATAAATCAAAATATGTAAGGAAAAGGAAACATCATAAATTGCATAAACTTCAAGACAAACATCATAACTTTCAAGTATTGTCAAAATCAAACATGTGGAACTTCAATTTAGATCACCAAGCCAAACAACATTCTTATGATCTCAAGGACTTTCAACTAAGGTCAAGAATATGAAAAGGGTGAGAAACTTGTAAAGGAATGTGGTGTATGAATCCGGGATAAAGGAACAACACAAACTCTTTTCTTTTCACCAATTGAACTAACCACCAACTTAGAGCTTTGCTCTTTACTTTTTGCATATAATTTTTCAACTTTACTTTTGGAAATATGGACAGAGGTGCACAAAAACCGAATCCTAGGAGATTGGCGTTTCTCAATTTCGAGATGCCTTAAACCCTTGATGCACATACCATAATCTGTTAGGAATATCACTCAATCCGACTTTGGCAAGACACAAACACCCGGCTATGTGAATGGTGCCGAGTTACTCATCATCATGATTGACTTCCCCAAACCTATTTTTCTATACTTTGAATTCAAACAATTGCTTTCATGGCCCTCCCACATCAAATATGCCAAAATCAACTCTTCCTAAATCCGAGATAGGTAAAGGAGGCAAATATTTTCATCGAGGGGCTAAATGATCAAAGAAAGAAGCAAGAAAATCGAGGTGCCTTAATCATCTCATAAAGAAGTATAAGAACTTATATTGTGATTTTAACCTTCATTCCTCAATATGATTTAGATAAAACTTTCATATTATGAAACTTGCAAGAAAGATTAAACAACATACTCAATTTCTTCACAATTCATAATTCAATTCAAGCATACAAAAGTCATCAAAAACTCATTCCACAAGTAGATTCATTATAGAAATCATCTCTAATCTTAGAAGCACGATAATTTTCAAAATTTTCATGGGTTTTTCAAAGCTTTTCAATGCAATTCATTAATAAGCGTGTGACAAATAAAAGAAAGATGCAAGTGTTCATGGAATTAAAAGCAAGCAAGTGTAACGAGTTATTACAAACGAAAGTCACACCCCACCCCATACTTAACATACACATTGTCCTCAATGTTCAAGAAAAAATAAAGAAAAGAAACAAAGAAAACTCACTAATGGTGGTAGAGTGGCTCAAATCATCCATCAACGATCACTGTGAAGGAGGTGGCGGATATGGAAAGAAGTCGGAGCTGAAGGGACACCCAAACTGCTGGCGGTATACATCACGTAAGATCCTAGCGTTCTCATGTCACTCCACATCATGCGCCTGCTGGTGGATCTCCAAGTCTCCCACCCTCTTGGAAAGGTTAGTCGCCTATGCCGATTGTTGTTGATACCATGTGGGAGGTTGTTGTAACCACTCCGGCTGTTTCTGTTGTATAGGCGTCGGTGCAACTACTGGCTGATCATATCAAGGAGGTGGAGCTCCCATCCAAGATGGCTGTTGTCCATACCAAGAAGGCGGAGCTTCCATCCATGTCGGGCGCTCACTAACACTAGCCCGGCGTGAGGAAGAAGAACCGGAAGGCCTCGACTGGTGGGGGATCTCCTAGGTGGCTCCGAGAAGTCAGTTGGCTGCTCCGGGAATGATCCAAAGTCATGCTCATCCCCTCCTGCATCCGGATGGTCTCCTCCTCCCATCTCCTCATCGTCATCAACTGCAGCCTCAACTGGAACCTAATCTGGCACATAAGGAGGAACTACTAACCTATTGGCATGCATCAGAACAAAGGCTTCCTTCCAGTTATGGCGGCCAAGCATGAGAGAGTACTCCGGAAGCCATGGAATGCCTCAAAATCCTTCTCAAAACGTTGATTGTTTGCTGAGTTTGTTTCTACTAGACTTCCTCCTAAATATTTTCACTCAAAACATAAAAAACCACGGTTTGTTCTCGGCAAAACCACGGCCATGGAACTAGACGGACCCGTGGAATTCTCTGAAATTCCTCAAAAACTAAGCAAATGCACAACAAACTCAACAATTTCAGCCCTAAACTACTTCTAATTTCAATTTCATTCAGTTCTCCTAGAAATTTGCAAGAAAAACGAACCAAATCAACCAGGAAGAGAAAGAGAGAAAACCTAGGGTTTGGATTTGAAAATATCCAAAATCCTTCTCAAATGTTGATTGTTTGCTGAGTTTGTTGATGAGATCTTGTAGAGGATTCGATTTGCTCCACTTTTGGTTGAAGAATCGTTCGAATCGGTCTCCGGATGAGGAATTACGAGAAGGGGCGATTTCCGGCGACTAGGCGTGGTTTGGGGCGTGGTTTTTGGTAGAAGAGTGAATTTTTGTGAAGGAGAGGAAAATATATAGTGGCCGTTAAATTTTGGAAAACCACGGCCAGTCGGGGTGTTCCACGGCCGTGGTTTTGTACGGACGACCGTGGAACTCTCTGATTGGTGCCAAAAATCCAAGTTTCGTCAATTTTTTTCGGCTTTTCTTCTCTTCTCTTGCCCATTCCTTATTCCTGACATCCAAAAATACAACATACCGGAAGGTATCAAGGGGAAAACAAACAAAAACGACATCTAACCTAAGAAAGAAAGAAAGAAAACAAAAAAATAATGCAATACCTTGGGTTGCCTCCCAAAAAGCGCTTTGTTTTGGGTACGTAGCTAGACCGTTCCTTTGTTCAAACGAGGACAATCGGAGCGATTTTCTCAGCTTGGAGCTCCGGTGAGTACTTCTTAAGTCATTGACCATAGTAACACCCCAAATCCTAGAGGACTCGGAATGCTACGAGCTGGGACCGCACAATGGGTCCTGGCCTATAATGCACGGACACGGACACGGACACGGACACGGGAAACGGATACGGCGGGAAACGGGGAAGCGGCAATTTTAAAAACATAGGAAACGGGGACACGGCGAGGAAGACAAATAATATATCATTTTAAAGCTTTTTGTATAAATAATTCATTTATCATAATGAATAACATACATATTAAAAATTCAATGACATATGACTATGTGAGTAGATGAATACATTATCGTAAGACGTAAGTTCGTGACAACAAACTAACCCAAGCTGAAACATAATCAAATAGTTCCAAATTCAAATACATTCTTACAATTACAGAGTTTACAGTAAGCAAATCAAAACCACCGTTCTTCCTCTTCAATTACATATGCTTAACACTTAAGCAAAGCAAAAACAAATACTCAAATAGTCTTCTTCCTCTTCAATTTACAGAGGGTAGATTGTAGAATTACAGAGTTTAGTTTACAGTAAGCAAAGCAAAAACACTTAAGTTGTTAAGTTGTTAACCAGACGAAGGCACTGCAAACTCTGTGATCCAATGACATTCAGCATATGTAAATTGAAGAGGAAGAAGACTAGAAGTAGAGATCAGTAAACAATTTACCTAACGAGACTAAGAGGAAACCGGAAGCTGCAATGAGACGAAGGCACTGCGAAGTGCGAACTGAAGACGAAGGCCTGAAGACGAGATGACGGCTTGAAGCTGCGAAGACGCCGAAGAGACGACGGCCTGAAGTTGAGAAGAGACGACGGCCTGAAGTTGAGACGAAGGCACTGCGACGGCCTGAAACTGCTAGGACGAGACGAAGAGAAAACAAACCGGCCGGAAGCTGCGACGGAGGTGCGACCTGAAGACGGAGAATAGAGGGCCGACGGCCGGTCCTGAGGAGTGAAGCTCCGACTTCGACCGGCGACGGCGACGGCTGCGGATTGCTAGGGTTACGTTCCCCCTTTCGGATTTGTTGCGACTTGGCGGACTTGCTATTGAGAAAAATGAAATTGTACAGATTACAGAAGATGCGTGAGTTTTTTTATTTTTTATTTTTTTTAAAGCGTTGACTGTGCCTTGACCGGACACGGTTCGTGTCCGGTCCGTTCCTGGCCCGTTTCCGGTCCGTTTCCCATCCGTTTCCCTATACCGAACCGTGTCTTGACCGTTTCTGCTCAATTTTGACCGTTTCCGTCGCGTTTCCAGGAGTTTCCGTGTGTCCGGGTGTGTCCGACACGCGACACTCCGCCTCTTAGGCGTGTCCGTGCATCATAGGTCCTGGCCCTTAGCTTGGCAACAACTTCATCGGACCTTACAACACGGCACAAATAAAAAGGCAAAACACATAGTTTATAACATGAGCGGAAGAAGAAGGTACAAATCTGAAAACAATCCAGCCAATTTTCAAAACCAAAGTAATAACATAAGTCTCAACAGTCGTGAAATAAAAAGATAACAGTTCCGTCCTATAATGCACGGAACCCCGGCTGCCCACTACCGTCGGATCACTCGATCGCCTCTCTAACCTGCAAAGCATCTACAAGCGGTATAAAACCGTTAGCTAGCCATCTATGTATAAGTATAAAGGTAAAAGCACAAACACACAAGATACACAATCAACATGTAGCACGCAATGTGGGCAAATGCAAAATGAAAACCCTAAAACCCAAGAAGGAGAACGCGCCGCGCGTTAGGTTGTTTTCCCTCATCTCTCACATCCATTGAAACCCTAACCGCACACATCGACGGCGATTCAAGCTGGCTCTCAACATCCCAGAATCCCAAATACAAATTACTGGAGTAAAGTCTTGATGTAGAGGAAGACATCCCACAAAGAAAATCAATGAAAATCAATGAAAAATCCTGAAATTTTTAGCCTCAAGATACCACAACCAGCCATCCCTAAACAACCCATACTCGTCTAGATCTACCTTTCCTCTTCCGATTTGGTCATCTGAGACAAGAAATTAGACCACTTTTCGACTTTTGGGGATCGGAGGGTCGTGAGTCACCAAAACACAGGGTTAAGATCATCAAAATGAAGCGGCTCGTTGATGAGAAGAGGAAAAAGAGGAAGAGATGGAAAACTCGTGAGGTGGACAGTAGCCAACAACGACGATGTCTGAAGGACATCGTGTAGATGGAGGGGGCGCCTTTCTACAAGTTTTTTCGAGCATCTGTTTCCTGGGTTCGAAAGATCCAGGGAAGGCTTTGGGTGCAGGATGATATACGGCCGTATATCCCACTACAACCCTTCTCTTGAATAAGTTTCGGCCATGGAACAAGAGAACATCAGGAGGAAGAAACGGAGATCTACTATCAATCAAAAAGTGATATGATTGAGAACATGGATAGGTTGAACACTGTTGTGTGTATTCTGCCTTCCCTCTCAAATTTTTGCTGGAAGAAAAACACGAGGAAAACGGCAGTTTTTGTACACAAAACAGAAACTAAGACCATCATGTTAGATCAAAAACCGCGAGAAAATTATGTTCAAATTGAGAATAAAAATCTCCTCAATAAAAGATCCTTCTTAGAAAATTGTTTGCAGGTGGTAAACTACATGTATTGTGGTTCCTGCTTTTCGAGTTTATGTGTTGCATGCTCAGTTAACTACTACATCAGCAATGGTGAAGGATGGTCTACCAAAGGGAGATCGTGTGTGAGGCAACTACAAACCAAGAACATCAAGCATCAAGAAATGTTGAATAGAAATATGGGTGATTTCCGAAGTAGTTACTTCTTTAAAACAGCTGTTTTTTGTGAACAAAATTCTCTATATTGTCGGGCTCTGGTTGTTTGTGCTGATGGTAACTGTTTTCAGCTACCGGACTGTTTTGGCTTGTAAAGGTCGTGTCGGAGTTTGGTGTGATAGTTATGCACGAAAGGAACATCATGACTAATGCGGAAATAAGACTAACGAAGAATAAGAGAGACTCCTTTTGCAGGAGGTTAACAAAGAACAAAGTACAATATCCAGAAGTTCATTCCAGAATCATGAGAGATGAAAGGATTACGAGACAATTTATAGATTTATAGATGTGAAAAACAGGGTATTTGAAAATGCCATGGGGTATGGTATAGATGTTGATGATTATAAAAGTTGTTTTGAGACTATTTTTCACCAAATTTGCCAACGTCACAAAGGGTTACCAATAATGTTGGTATTGGTAAAGCAATTTCACAATCAATTTGTGTTTAAATCAAACAATGTTATGAATAAACAAGAAAAAGTTAGCTTTTAATTTAAATAAATAAATTATTCCAAGCTTTTGGAATCTAGATTTCATCCGTCCAAAAATTTTGGGATGACTTTCCTTTCTGAAGATGTTTCCCGAGGGTGACCTAAACGATTGTCTTGGAAGATGCCGTAGTCACATGCCCCTGTTGATCGTGTTGATTGTGATCGTGGTTGTGTTCGAGGTCTCCGAAGATCCTCCATCTCGGTGGGGGCAACGTCGTGGGATCCACATTTCCGCAGGAGGTATGACATCCCCTAAAAAAGGTTTCTACCATCCTGCTTCCCGGCGGCGAGACACCGCGCCAGTTCATCTAGCCGTGCTCTCTCCATGTTTTGCCAGCCTCGAGAGTTCCGCGTCTTCTCCAAAGGTGTAGCTGTTCCGATTATTGGATCTTTCTCACTTTTTCGGTCCTTGCTTGTGGTGTTTGTACTGTTTCTTTTTTTTTTGGTTTTTCTTTTTGCATGACGGTTTGCCCGTTTGCCGTTTGTCGGCCTCTCGATACACCAATTATCTTTGGTGTATTCGAGCCTCTTACCTTCTTGATCAAAAAAAAAACATGTAGCACGCAATCCTTTTGTTATCTTTAATTAGGTGATATGTCATTACTAATGATACTTATTTTGTGACATGAAGGATTCCCAAACCTCGCCCCTGATCCCGTTTACCAATGAGGAATGGTGCTAATGCATCTGACTGTCTACCTGCCTGGGCTGGTACAGAGAACCTCTTAGACTCTCGCAAGAGCTAGGAAGATGATGTCACGACCCATTATCATACACTTGGGTCAATTACGTAAATAATAAAGTCGGCCTAATCCGGTTTCGTTGTTTACCCTAACTAAAAAAAACCACTCATACACATCACACTCATATAAGAAGCCAGCTAAGTAAGTCCGTATACTTACCAGTCTCCGAAGCGCACACGAACACCTCACTCGTAAGCTCCCTCGGGAAAACGTACAACGCCTGTTCAAGACAAGGCACACAATCAAACCACAGTCTAGTCCACTAGAAGTCTTTAGACTTCTAGGCTCAACTCCTCAACCACCCATTCCAAGAAGACTACACTCTCAGTCCATGACCTATCCAACTTTCAACATAACGATATACACAAAGATTACTTCCACAAAGCTCAAAACGAACCCTCAATAACATACCACCACAAGATTCACGTAACTCACACTAGACCTCTAAGGTCCAACCACTCTAACGCATTCCAGTTCTACTACCCTAAGCCAGCCTAACATGCTTCTAAGGTATAACGAATCTAAGGAATAAAAGAAGGAAGGTAAAGGACAAGATTCGGGACTCACTGGAGCAAAACCGCCCCGCGCCTGCCTGAGCTGCCCCTGCGCCTATCTGGGTCTGCCCCTGTGTCAATTTGGGTCCGCCCCTACGCCTGACAGAAGCCGCCCCTGCGCCTTTGTGAATCCGCCCCTGCGCCTGTCTATGCAGAAAGTCCGTCTATTGAGTTCTTCGATTGTGCAGCCGGTCCTTTCGGGTCTCCTTTGGTGTTATGAACGTCTTCCACTTCTCTCACTTGGTCTTAGCCTCCTTCTAGGGTCTAGCTTCATCATCGAACCAACAAAACAACGATAGATCGTTGAGCAAGGATTCAAGAGTGTCTTCCATTCGAGCCATGGAAGGGGAAGGAAGAAAGAAGAAGAAGAAGAAGAAGAAAGGAAGAAGAAGGGAAGGAGCCTTACCCACGTCCCGTCACTGCAGTACAGGCCTCAAGGATGGTGGATCCAAGCTAGAGCACTCCAAGAGAAGAAAGGAGGAGAAGGATGTATGAGGAAGGTGCAAGAGGATGAAGTTGGTAGGAGGAAAGAAAGTAACGTGAGAGGAAAAAGAGAGAAGGAGAAGGGTTGGCTGCATAAAAGAGGAAGGATACCAAAGGTCTTCAGCCAACAACTCCTCAAGGAATTTAAGAGGGGAGTTAAAAGGATCGGAATGTGAACGGTTGCCCAAAATGTTGCTACCCCGCCCACGCGTGTCACCGCCCCTACGGGAATCCTAGCCGCACTTGCGGCCTACTCGACTGCGTCACCAAAGCCGCAAGGGTGTGAGCCCTTGCGCCCGGATTCTACCCTCCTCTAACTATATCCAAGCATAACGAAAAATCCGGTCGTTACAACCATTCACCTTGAAACTTTCGCACTTCTCACCCCATACTTCAACTGCGCCATGGGGGAAAACACGTTTAATCACATAAGGTCCAGTCCAACGACATTTAAGCTTACCTGGAAAGAGTCGAAGTCGAGAATTGAAGAGGAGAACTTGATCTCCTTCTTTGAGGTCTTTTGGAATGAAATGCTTATCATGCTAACGCTTCGCCCTTTCCTTGTAGATCTTGGCATTCTCATAAGCGTTCAAGCGGAGTTCTTCTAGCTCGTTAAGGTCTAAGAGGCGCTTCTCGCCCGCTTCCTTCATGCTGAAGTTCAACCACTTCACAGCCCTATACGCCTTGTGTTCCAGCTCTACCGGAAGATGACAAGACTTCATACACAAGGTTGTATGGTGTTGTACCGATGGGAGTCTTGTAAGCTGTCCTATACACCCATAATGCGTCATCTAGCTTTAAAGATTAATCCTTCCTTGTTTTTGACACCGTCTTCTCAAGGATGACTTTGATCTCTCTATTTGAAATCTCCACTTGTCCACTTGTTTGCGGATGGTAGGGAGTGGCGATCTTGTGAGTCACCCCATACTTAGCTAGTAGAGCTTCGAATCTTCGGGCTATGAAGTGTGAACCTCTGTCACTAATGATGGTTCGTGGTGTCCCAAACCTTGGGAAAATAGTTCTATTGAAGAACTTGACAACCACCATAACATTGTTAGATGGAGAGGCAATAGCTTCAACCCATCTCGAAACATAATCTACAGCGAGAAGTATGTATTGGTTTCCGCAAGATGATGGGAATGGTCCCATGAAATTAAATCCCCAAATATCAAAGATTTCCACCTCTTGAATGTTGTTGAGATGCATCTCGTTTCTCCTAGAGATATTTCCTGTTCTTTGACAAGCACCACAACAAGAAACAAAAGTTTGCACATCCTTAAATAAAGTAGGCCAAAAGAATCCGGATTGCAATACCTTAGCGCTAGTTTTATGGGAACTAGCGTGTCCTCCACAAGGAAGTGAATGACAATGACGAATGACACTTTGCATTTCGTCTTCCGGCACACATCTTCTAATGGTGCCGTCGGGACCTCTCTTGAAGAGTAGAGGTTCATTCCAATGGTATTGGCGGACATCCCTAAAGAACTTCTTTCTTTGTGCATAGGATAGTCTGGGAGGTATTTTCTAACAAACCAAGTAATTTAAAAAATGAGCAAACCAAGGTTCGTTACCTCTAGAGATCTTATCGATACACTCTTCCATGATGTGTAAGTGCTCATCCGGAAAGGAGACATCAATGGGTAGGTCGTCGCCGTTGGTGTGTGGTAGACAACTTAGGTGATCCGCAACAGAATTTTCGGAACCTTTCTTGTCCCGAATCTCTAGATCGAATTCTTGAAGAAGAAGAATCCATCTAATCAGCCTTGGCTTTGCATCCTTCTTGGCAAGCAAATACCGTATTGTTGAGTGGTCCGTGTATACAATCACCTTCGCTCCTACAAGATAAGAACGAAAATTTTCAAAAGCATATACAACGGCTAAAAATTCTTTTTCAGTTGTGGCGTAGTTGAGTTGCGCTTCATCTAGCGTCTTGCTAGCATAGAAGATGTCATGAGTGCGGCCTTCCTTCTTTTGTCCAAGCTCCGCTCCAACAGCTACGTCACTCGCATCACACATAACCTCGAATAGAAGATTTCAATCCGGAGGTTGGAGTATCGGGGCTGAGATGAGAGCTTCTCTAATCTTATAGAAGGCATCTAAACATTCATGCGAAAAATCAAAAACAACATCCTTCATCAATAGATTAGTTAGTGGTTTCGAAATTTTCGAGAAGTCTTTGATGAATCTCCTATAAAACCCTACATGTCCTAGAAAACTTCTTATCCCCTTCACCGAAGATGGAGGAAGAAGCTTCTCTATCATCTCTATCTTAGCCTTGTCAACTTCGATCCCTCTATTAGAGATCAAATGTCCTAGCACAATGCCTTCCTTAACCATGAATTGACACTTCTCCCAATTTAGAAGAAGGTTAGTGTCTTCCCATCTTTGCAAAACAAGAGAAAGGTTAGTAAGACAATTGTCAAATGAGGAACCATAAACTAAAAAATCGTCCATAAAAACCTCCATGATTTCCTCAATATATTCCGAGAAGATGGCCATCATACACCTTTGAAAGGTGGCTGGAGCGTTACAAATTCCGAATGGCATCCTCCTATAAGCAAACGTACCCCATGGGCACGTGAATGTAGTCTTCTCTTGATCGTCCGCGTGAATCGGAATCTGAAAGAAACCACTATAACCGTCAAGATAACAAAAGTATGAGTGTTGTGCTAACCTTTCAAGCATTTGATTTATGAATGGTAGTGGGAAATGATCCTTCCTAGTTGCATTGTTCAGCTTGCGGTAGTCAATGCACATCCTACAACCCGTCACGGTTCTCGTTGGAATGAGTTCGTTGTTCTTGTTGGTCACAACGGTCATTCCTCACTTCTTGGGAACGACTTGAATGGGGCTCGCCCACTTGCTATCGAAGATAGGATAGATGATACCTGTGTCAAGTAACTTAAGTATTTCCTTCTTCATGACCTCTTTCATGACCGGGTTTAACCGTCTTTGAGGTTGTCGTGAAGGCTTGTAATCCTCCTCCATTAGAATCTTGTGCATACATAAAGATGGTTTAATTTCTACAAGATCATCTACGGTATAGCCTAAAGCTTTCCTATGTTTCCTCAAAACATCCATAAGTTTCTCATGTTCATCTTCCTTTAAATCGGAACTAACAATAACGGGAAAGGTAGAATTAGTTCCCAGAAAAGCATACCGATGATGTGTGGGAAGTGGCTTTAATTCCAAAGCTATTGATGGCTTTGATGTGTCTTGAGGTGTGCTCGATGCTTCCTTATAAGTCTCTAAGGATGTGGGAGTAGTGGAAGAAGACTCAAGAGTGGTTGTAGAAAAGACGGAATTGTTCTCAGAATTTCCCAAAACCACGGCACACCTGTTACTTCCACGGCCGTGGTTTAGGGCATGGAAGTCTCTGATGTTCTCGAAATAACACTCTACGGGTTGAATTTGTGGAACCACGGCCGTGGAATAGCACGACTGGCCGTGGCTTCTTCTGTTTTCCGAGCCATCATAGAATTTTTCGAACTCTTCATCTTGTATCTCTTTTAGCTCCTCCAAAGCTTCAACCTCAGCATTGCAATCCTCTTCTTCTCCCTTTTCCATGATGCTCATGGTTATGACCTTTTGCAATGGATCTTTAAACAAGATCGAACTTACTTCCTCTCTAGACGCCTCTTCGTCATAGATGTTGAACATATCCTCTCCAAGTGCAGGTTCTTTCACCAAGGTTGAGAGAACAAATTCAACCTTCTCTTCTCCTATATCGAAGGCTAATCTAGCGTTCTTGCAATCCACCATACAACCAGAGGTTGCAAGAAATGGTCCCCCGAGTATGATCGGGACCGGAAAATTTGCAGGAATGTCAAGCAAAACAAAATCTATAGGAATATAGAACTTACTGAGTGTTAGCATGAAATATTGTGATATTTTAGGCACGTTTTCTAAACGTATTAGATTCATATTGATAGTCTTTGATTGAACTTTGTGCATATGTGAGCTAGTATTACCTATATTGTCGATATGGATGTCTACACTAGTTCTATGTTGATTATAGGTGATTTGAAGCTATTTCCGAACGGAATCGAGCAAAAGAGAAGTTGATTGAGTGAGTCCATGGATTGAGGACATTCTTAGGAAGCAAATTGGAGTCTTAGCTTGAGGAATGCACGAGGCTAGGGCAGAATCACGTTCTTACCCTAAACCACGCTCTAAAATACGACCGTATCACGTTCCACGTTCAATTCCACGACCGTGGATTTACAGTCAAAAATTGAAGTTCATTCCAGAGGATATTACGGCCGTGGAACATATGGTGCAAACCGTATTTGTTTCCACGCCCTAAAATTACGGTCGTGGAACACTTCCACGACCGTGATCTTGGCGAATCTTTTTGAAGCCACGATCTTTTGAAGATTGGGCCGGGCCGATATTTCGTCTTGCCCTATAAAAAGACGGCCGAAAAGAGATTTCGGCATGCCCGTTATAGAGAGAGATCCCTGTTATAGAGAAAAACACCCGTTGATCATAGCTTACGCCCGCTTACCCTCGTTGAGGAGCATTTGGAGATCTCGTCGGAGATCAAGGTTCGTGCTTGGAATTGCCCTAATCTCGCACTTGGTGGAGATTATTGCTGGGATTTCCGTATTTTCCGGATTGGCGGAAGATCGAAGCTTTTGGAAGAATTTGCAAGAAGATCTCTCTTCTTGTTTAGGTTTGATTTGGGAAACGGATTGACATCCCGTTTTTCCCTTCTTTCCTAAAGTTGTGATTGTTTACTTTAGTTTGAATCCTTCGATAATATTCGTTCTTGGTTGTGACTTTGAGATTGTTTTGAAGGTTATTGAAAGTTCTTGAAAGTTTTATCTTTTTATCTTTTAAATTCTTGAATTAATATCAACATGACTGTTATTGGCTAAAAACCCTTAACAATTCTAAAGTGAAGGGTTGATAGTTGTGGCTTAGATGATGATAGATCGATCGCAAACAGATTAGACCCTGAGAGTTAGAGAGAATCGCCGATAGACTATAAATTACGGCCTGTTCTTGAGTCCACGGCCGTGGAACACCAAGAACTACCCGTAATTTCTCCTAAATCTACGAACCTGCTTTTACTTTAATCCAAAGTTAAAGATTTGCTTTAACTTAGTTTAGACTTATCTTTTCTAGGTGGTAGTGAAGCCTCAACAACCTCTACCTCGATTGTGAGTGTCACAACCTCAATCGGCTAAGTTAGTCTTGATCCTTGGGTTACAAGTTTGGGTATTTGACACTAATTCTCGCCTTTAGAATCTTTCTATATTGAGCCTCAACAACCTGTATAGAGAGTGCCTTGTAGGTGAGTTACATAAGGTTTTTGGAACTTCACCGTACGATTACCTTACATTAGTATACCTTTGCATATCTCAACTCTGTCTTTATATCATTAAGTATATCTTGAATCGATTGCCACAGCTGGATACTCGGATCTTTAGGATTGTTGTTTTCCCAATATTTGCAAAACTCTCATACTTATTCTTGACAATCTGAAATCGAATTTGTTCCCACCCAAATCCCTGTGTTCGATACTCTGGAATTCTTGCTTAGCTACGTCGATCCGTACACTGCGGGTTCGCTGCTTGATTCTAGTTTTATAAATTTAAAGCTTATTTGCACACACCTTTAGGGGCGAACAAGTTTTTTGGCGCCGTTGCCGGGGATTTGGTTTCGGCCGAATTCGGTAACCGGTTGTCAAGCTTGGGAGCTTGCTCTCGTTATTTGATATTACCTTAAGTGCATGCGCAAGTCTAGGAATACCGAGGATCTCTTACCTCTTGATCAAGAGCTAGAGAAAACCTTGAGGCAAAAGCGCAAGGAAAAGAAGATGGCTGAAGAGCACGAACGTGATCTTCAAGCGGAGTTGGCGGAGAAGAACGCTCAACTCCAACTGAATGAGAACCTCCGCCGGGATGAAATGGATCGTCATCAATCCGAAGTTAGCAAACTACAGGATGCGATGTTCCAAATGAGGATGGAGTTAAGCGACATTAAGAATAAAGAAAGCAAGCAATCCTCAAGGAGGGTATCAAGATCTAGAAGAAGAAGTCATTCATCCGCTGATGATAGTGACTCTTCCATGCCACCGTTAGAAGAAATTGATCCCACGATCAACATAAATCCCTTCCATCCACAAGGAGCTGCTAATCGCCGCATTCAACCTAGGAATGTGAGGGTCGAACGTGTGGATAACGAGCCAAGAACTCTTGGCCAGCGGATGGATCCAACACAACAACCACGCCGCTTGGGCGTAAATTTTGATGCTGGAGATGTGCAAGGGTTTAGCTTTAACCCTCAAGTTATTACTCTTGTTCGCCAAAACCAATTTGGCGGGACAAGCGCTGAATCTCCACACCAACACTTGCAAAACTTTGAGTGTATGATGGAGACGATGAGACCGAAGAATGCTACTACCAACAGCTACAAGCTCAAACCTTTCTTCTTCTCTTTGAAGGGGAAAGCGTTGTCTTGGTACCAAGCTCTTCCTAGTGGGAAACTAGATACGTGGGAAGATCTTTCCGCGGAGTTCCTCACCAAATTCTTTCCGCCTTCCAAAACGGCGGAACTTAGAGGTAAGATTAATGCTTTTTCTATGAGACCTAACGAAAGTTTGTTTGAATCTTGGGAAAGGTTTCAGGATTTGCTCTTGGATTGCCCTCATCATGGCATATCCAAGCTTGCCTTGCTGGAGATTTACTACAAGAGGCTGGATGCGGGAACGCAATTCAACCTCCAATCCCTCTCATGTGGAACGTTCATGGACATGAGAGAAGATGACGCTTGGGACTTCATTGAGAAGCAAGCAAGAGTCATAGAGAAATATTCCCACCGGAAAGTGGAGGGAAATCGTGTGGAGCAAGGAGCGAAGCTCACACATGAAGCTCAAAATCAGATTTTCTCCCTCAACAATGAGATCAAAGAGTTGAAGGAGGCCATCAAGACCAACTTCCCAAAGCAACAAGGGAAGGATGTTGGTTATTTGGGCAACAATAATGGTGGCAACAACAATAACCGGGGTAACAACCGGAATAACAACTGGAATGGAAACAACAACAACCGGAACAATGATTGGAACAACAATAGAGGTTCAAACAACAACAATTGGCGCCCCATTCAACAAAATTCCGGTAACTCTTATCCTTCCAACTCAAATTCACTAACTCCACCCTCCTCTTTCTCTACTCCTTTGAAAAGCCAGGGGCAATCATCTAATGGAGGAAACACTTCAGGGAAGGAGAAGCCCGATCCCATATTGGAAACGATCTTGGGAAAGCTTCAAGGGTTAGAGAACTGCCTCATCAAGGTTGACGATCAAGTCACTAAGGTTGATAAAGCTCAAAAAGTTTTAGAAAACCAAATGTTCAACCATGCGGAGGAAGTTCCTAGAAATCAAGGGAAGCTTCCAGGAAAGACGGAGGACAACCCTAAAGGAAGGGTAATGGCGATTACGACTAGGAGCGGAGTGACTACTACCGATCCGCAGCCTACGTTCATTAAAGTCCCCGTAGAAAAGGGCAAGGAGAAGGGGAAGGAGAAGGAAGATGTCTATGTTCCTCCTCCAGCTTACAAACCTCCCCTACCATTCCCTCAATCTAGAGCGCGAGCACGCCTAGATAAACAATTCGGTAAGTTCATAGAACTCATGAGTAAGCTGCATATTAACATACCGTTCATTGATGCTATTGTAGGTATGCCCGCTTATGGCAAGTTCTTGAAGGAGCTTCTCTCTAACAAGAGAAAGCTGGAAGATTTCGGAGAGGTCAAGATGAGTTCGGATTCTTCGGATCTCATCAAGACCATGAAAGAGAAAATGCCCCCAAAGTTGAAAGATCCGGGGTCATTTTGCATTCCCATTGGAGTGGGAGATGTCACATATGACGCTTTATGTGACTTGGGAGCAAGTGTGAGCATCATACCACTTGCGTTGTGCAGGAAGATCGGTTTAGGCGAACCTAAACCGGTGAAGATGACGTTATACATGGCAGATTGATCCATCACTCGCCCCGTCGGTATTGTAGAAGACATCCCGGTCAAGCTAGGTAAATTCTTTGTCCCCATTGAGTTTGTCGTGCTTGACATTCCTGCAGATAGTCCGGTCCCGATCATACTCGGAAGACCGTTTCTTGCAAACTTCCGGCTGCATGGTCGATTGCAAGAATGGTAGACTCGCTTTTGATATTGGAGAAGAGAAAGTAGAGTTCGTTCTTTCCACTCTAGTGAAGGAACCAATCTTTGACGAGGATATCTACGATATTCAAGATGAAGAAGGTTTATCTAGGCAAGAGGTAAGTGCGATTCTCTTTATCGATCCTTTACAAAAAGTTATTACCATGAGTCTAACAGATGTAGGGGAAGAAGAAGAGTGCAAAGAGGAAATTGAAGCCTTGGAAGCACAAGAAGAGATCCATGAAGAGGAGTTTGAGAAACTCCACGATGAGGCTGAGAATGTTAGAATCCACGGTCATACCCTGTATTCCACGACCGTGGATTTCACAACCAAAATCGACCTCCATTCCAGGGGATTACACGGCCGTGGAACATATGGAGAACCCGTAATTCTGACCGTGGAAGAGGGTAGTCGGCATACTTCTTCAACTTCTCTTGATTCTTCCCCAACTCATTCAAAACCCTTAGAAACTTCTAAGGAGACGTCGGAAGCTCCTCAAGGATCATTGGAAGCTCCGAAAGTGATGGAACTCAAACCACTTCCTACTCATCTAAGGTATGCTTTTCTTGGATCTAATTCTACCTTTCCGGTTATCGTTAGTTCCGAACTAAGCATAGATGAACATGAACAACTCATGATTGTCCTTAGGAAACATAGGAAAGCTATAGGCTATACTATTGAGGACTTAGTAGGAATTAAACCCTCCCTATGCATGCATAAGATACTAATGGAGGAGGACTTTAGAACTTCAAGACAACCTCAAAGGCGGTTGAATCCGACCATGAAGGAGGTTGTCAAGAAGGAAATTCTTAAACTTCTTGACGCAGGTATCATCTATCCTATCTCCGATAGCAAGTGGGTGAGTCCAGTTCAAGTAGTTCCGAAGAAGGGAGGAATGACGGTCATCACCAACAAGAACAACGAACTCATTCCTACCCGAACCGTAACTGGATGGCGGATGTGCATAGACTACCGCAAGCTCAACAACGCAACGCGGAAGGATCACTTTCCATTGCCATTCATCGATCAAATGCTTGAAAGGTTAGCACAACATTCACATTTTTGCTACCTTGACGGTTATAGTGGTTTCTTTCAGATTCCGATACATCCGGATGATCAAGAGAAGACCACATTCACGTGCCCATGGGGTACGTTCGCCTATAGGAGAATGCCGTTCGGGCTTTGCAACGCCCCAGCCACCTTTCAACGGTGCATGATGGCCATCTTCTCCGAATATGTAGAGGAAATCATGGAAGTCTTCATGGACGACTTCTCCGTATACGGTTCCTCTTTTAACGATTGCCTTTCTAACCTTTCTCTTGTTTTACAAAGGTGTGAAGACACTAACCTAGTTCTTAATTGGGAGAAGTGTCAATTCATGGTTAAGGAAGGAATCGTGTTAGGTCACTTAGTCTCTAGTAGAGGGATAGAGGTAGACAAGGCTAAGATAGAGACCATAGAGAAACTTCCTCCCCCAATCTCAGTGAAAGGGATAAGAAGTTTCCTAGGACATGCTGGATTTTATAGACGTTTCATTAAGGACTTTTCTAAGATATCAAAACCTCTCACTAATCTATTGATGAAGGATGCGGTTTTTGAGTTTTCGCAGGAATGTTTGGATGCGTTTAACACCATTCGGCAAGCTCTAATTTCAGCACCTATTATCCAACCTCCGGATTGGACTCTCCCCTTCGAGATTATGTGCGATGCTAGTGACGTAGCTATTGGAGCTGCTCTTGGACAACGAAAGGAAGGGCGAACCCATGCCATATATTATGCTAGCAAGACGCTAGACGAAGCGCAGCTCAACTACGCCACTACCGAGAAAGAGTTTTTAGCCATTGTCTATGCTATTGACAAGTTTCGCTCTTATCTTGTAGGTGCAAAGGTGATTGTCTACACGGATCATGCTGCGATCCGGTACCTCCTTGCAAAGAAAGATGCGAAACCAAGGCTGATTAGATGGATTCTTCTCCTACAAGAATTCGATCTTGAGATCCGCGACAAGAAAGGCTCGGAAAATTCTGTTGCGGATCATTTGAGTCGCCTAACACATCTAGAGGACGACCATTTACCCATTGATGACTCCTTTCCGGACGAACACTTACACATCATAGAGGAGTGCATCAACGTGATCTCCAAAGGTAACGAACCATGGTTTGCTGATTTCGTTAACTATTTGGTTTGCCAGGAGATACCACCCGGACTATCCTACGCACAAAGGAAGAAGTTCTTTAAGGACGTCCGGGAATACTATTGGAACGAGCCTCTCCTCTTTAAGAGAGGTCCGGATGGCATCATTCGGCGATGTGTGCCGGAAGATGAGATGCAAAGTGTCATCCGCCATTGTCATTCACTACCTTGTGGAGGACACGCTAGTTCGAACAAGACTAGCGCAAAGGTATTGCAATCTGGATTCTATTGGCCTACTTTATTTAGAGATGTGCAATCCTTTGTTTCTTGCTGCGATGCTTGTCAAAGAACAGGCAATATTTCTAGAAGGAACGAGATGCCCCTCAACAACATCCAAGAGGTGGAGATTTTCGACGTTTGGGGAGTTGATTTCATGGGACCATTCCCATCTTCTTGTGGAAATCAATACATACTATTGGCGGTAGATTACGTTTCTAGATGGGTGGAAGCAACTGCCTCTCCCACAAATGATGCCATGGTGGGGGTTAAGTTCTTCAACAAAACCATTTTCCCGCGATTCGGGACACCAAGGACGATCATTAGTGATGGAGGTTCTCACTTCATAGCCCGTCGCTTTGAAGCTCTTCTAGCTAAGTATGGGGTTACTCACAAGATCGCTACCCCTTACCATCCACAAACGAGTGGACAAGTTGAGATCTCAAATAGGAAGATCAAAGGAATTCTGGAGAAGACGGTTTCAAGGACTAGGAAGGATTGGTCCTTGAAGCTAGATGATGCTTTATGGGCGTACCGGACTGCGTACAAGACTTCCATAGGAACCACACCATACAACCTTGTGTATGGGAAGTCTTGTCACTTGCCGGTAGAGCTAGAGCACAAAGCGTTTTGGGCTATCAAATGGCTGAATTTCGGCATGAAGGAAGCGGGAGAGAAGCGTCTCCTAGACATCAACAAGCTGGATGAACTCCGTTTGAACGCCTATGAAAACGCCAAGATCTACAAGGAAAGAGCAAAGCGTTGGCATGATAAGCATATCATTCCAAAGGACTTCAAAGAAGGAGATCAAGTTCTCCTCTTCAATTCAAGACTTCGCCTCTTTCCAGGTAAGCTTAAATCCCGTTGGACCGGACCCTTTCTAATTAAGCGTATTTTTCCCCATGGTGCAGTTGAAGTATGGGGTGAAGCTAGCGGAAGTTTTAAGGTGAACGGCCAACGACTCAAGAAGTATACGCCGGAACTCCAAGCTGAGGAGTTCGCGCCTACTGCACTCGAATAAGTGCGAGATTGGTCTAGCTACGGACCTTAAACAAAGCGCTTCTTGGGAGGCAACCCAAGGTATTGCATTTTCGTTTTTGTTTTCAATTCATGGATTAGCTTAGAATAGACGTTTTCGATTTGTTTTGCCTCGATTTCTTCCGGTATGTTCGTGTTTTTGGTTGTAGGATCGATGGAAAAGGAGAAAGGGAAGATAATGTTGAAGAAAAGTGACGAAATTTGGACTTTGAAGCTTTACAGGAGGTTCCACGGTCTAAATTACGGTCGTCATAGCTACAGTGGCCGTAATTCTCAAAAGCCTTTGAAAAATCACCAAAACCACGGTTCCGTACACTTCCACGGCCGTGGAACACCCCGACAGACCGTGATTTTCAAAATTTTTCTTGCGACTATATAAGCCACATTCTTCACAAAATCAACCAAAAACTTCCCCCTTTCCATGACCTAAACGCCGAAACACCATGACCTCCTCCAAATCTTCGTTTCTTAATCGTTTCTAACGATTCTTCTTCCCAAACTGCAGCAAATTCAACCACAAACAAGATCCAAGCGACAAACCGAGCGGAAATCCATCAACAAACGCGCATTTCGGGTTTTTCAATCCGAAAAAGAGGTTTATTCTTTCTTCTTGATTTTCGCGGATTTGGTTCGTTTTTACTATAGATTTTTAGGAAGAACTGACAAAGACTGGAAGGAATTAGATTAGGACTGCTTGTTGTGGTGATTGCTGGTGAATTTGCTGAGATTCGTGAAATTCTGAGACGAATCACGGTCTCTGGGTAAACCACGGCCGTAATTTCTCAAGAACAGACCGTAATTTTTGGTGAAAAATGGATTTCGTAAGGAGAGTGTCGGGAAGGATAAAAGAGAAGAAGGGAGAGCAGAATAAGAAAAGGAAAGGCAACCCCTCCACCTCCTCATCCTCTAGGGCACCACCACCCTCATCTCCCTCACTACCATCTTCACCCTCACCTCCATCTTCACCCCCTCACCCTAGAATCCCGACCATACATGAGAACCACATTGTTGCATTCGAAAAGATACAGAAGAGGGCAGTGATTGGCCCTAGGTATTTGTTGTTGGAGGATCTATATCCTCTTAACATTGTTGATGATCTCACTTGGCTCTTGGATAGAGCCGGTCTAGTTATCTTCTCGGCTATCCGAGAAGACGCCTATGAGGAGATTACCCGGGAGGTTGTGACGTCCTTTGAGCACAACCACGTAGATAGGACCGTCTCCTTCCGTCTCATGGAACGAGACTATCATTTGAGCATCGTTGAGTTTGGGACTATTTTTGGGTTTCATGAGACCTTCAATGGTCGATTCCCGAGTGGTGTTTACTTTAAGGATTTCTGGAAGGAAGTTGCGATGATTTACGCCGACGAGGACCGTTGGCAACCCGCCGATACCAAGGCTAGATTGATGTACCATCTAGCCTTGAAGATAGCTCACCGCGTTCTTTCGGAGTGTCTCTTTCCTAGGACGGAGACGCCCCAAAAGATCAAGACGGATGAGCTATTCTTGCTCTATTGTATGCTTTATGGACGCCGTGCAGATTGTGCTACTCTCTTGGCTGCTACGATGAGTAAGCTCAAGAATAAGTCGAAGGGGAATATTGGATATGGTGGGATAGTTACCCACATTGCTAGGAGTTTAGGTGTGGATTTTTCTGCTTGCACCCGCATACCGGCCGTTCCTTTAGGGCTACATGCATTCATGGTTAGGGGTCTCATTTTTCCCACACATGGAGGTCCGCCTTATGCGGGCATGCCTTGGGAGAGTAGGACGGGCAGGGGTATTGAGTGGCTGCCGGAGTACTCCATTGTGGCGGGACGCCACAATTGGAAGGAGACATTCGCTGCGATGCATGCGAACAGGCTAGTAGCTCCCCCTTACGTCCCACCACCGGTTGTGGAGGAGGAGGACATGGGAGACCAGTTCGAGAGTGGAGGAGGAGCGGAGCAGGAGTTTGGCACGTTTCCGGACCAGCCGGAGGCGGCCCCAGATGTACGTAGACGCTCTCCACGTCCAGCTAGAGCATCAGGCTCGTCATCTCGCCGCGCTAGCGTGAGTGAGAGGCCCACGTGGATGACCTCACCTCCCACATGGTATGGCGTTCCCCCTCCTTGGTCCACGGAGCAGCCAGCAGCACCACCACCAGCACCAGCACCATCCGACGCCCCCGCATGGTACGATCGCGCCCCGGGATGGTACGAGCGGATGCCGGATTGGGCTACCGGACTTTCAGAGAGAGTTGGAGCGTTGGAGATCCGGGCCGACGCTAGAGACGGACGCCTCGACGACCTTGACCACATGATGAGGGACGTCTACCGCCAGCAGTTTGGGCGGCCATACGACTCCAGCTTCTCCCCATTCCCACCTCCGCCGGCGCCGCAGTGATTCGATGCATGACCGGTCGTTTTAGACATTCCCGCCACCACTTTGTGAGTTCCTTTTTCTTTTCTTTCTTTTCTTTCTTTCTTATGAACATTAGGGACAATGTTCGTCCTAAGTATGGGGTGGGATGTACTAAAAAGTTTGTAATAACTCTACTCTCTATGTTTGCTTTCATTTGAGACTATCGTTGCATGTTCATTATGTGTTGCACGTTTCCTTATTGCATTGCATGAAAAAGAACTTTAAAAACCCATAAAAATTGAAAAATTTTGAAAAATTTTGTGCTCCTAATGAATTGAGATGATTTCCATGATAATCACTACTTGTGAATTGAATTTGATGACAATTGCATGCTTAAAAGGATTGTGAATTGAAAAGAATTTGAATGAGTGAATTCTACCTCTTTTGCAAGTTTTATAATGTGAAAATGTTACCTAAATCATGTTGAGAAATTGAAGTTGAAATCACGCTATAAGTTCCTATACTTCTTATTGAAATGATTAAGGCAATTCGATACTTTCTTTCTTCTTTCTTTGATCATCTAGCTCCTCATTGAAATATTAGCCTCCCTTACCTATCCGGGAATTTTGGAGAAGTGAATGAAAAAGGCATGCTTGATGTGGGAGGGCCATGAGAGCAATTATTCGCAATCAAGTGAATAGAAAGAAATTGTAGGTTTGGGGAAGTCAATCATGACGATGAGTAACTCGGCACCATTCACATAGCCGGGTGTTTGTGTCTTGCCAAAGTCGAATTGAGCGATATTCCTAGCGGATTATGGTATGTGCGCTAAGGGTTTGAGGCATCTCATGAAAATATGAGAAACGCCAATCTCCTAGGCTTCGGTTTTTGTGCACCTCTATCCATAACTCCAAAAGTAAAGTCGAAAAAATGAAAGGAAGAGAGCGAAGCTCTAAGTGAAGTGTTGCGGAAACCGCAAAAGAAGAAGAAGGTAGTTGTCCATTTTCCCGGATTCAAGCACCACATTACCTAAAGGTTCCTTCCCTTTCCATATTCTAGACCCTTTTCTTCGAAAGTCCTTAAGATCAAAAGAACGTTATATGACTTTGTGATCTAAATTGAAGTTTCTTGTGATTGATTTTGATAATGTTTGAAGGTTATGATGCTTGTTTGGAGGTTAAATTGATTCATGAATTTTCTTTGTTTTTTACTCTTTAATTGAGTGTGTGAAAGTTTGATGAACGATTGAAGCAAGGTTTGAGAATGATCTATTCTTTAGAAGTCACATTCATCCAAAAGAAGGTACACATATTTCATCCTAACTCTTGTTTAAAGCTTTTTGAAAGACCTTTCTTAGGGACAAGCAAGTGTTAAGTATGGGGTTATTTGTTAGCATGAAATATTGTGATATTTTAGGCACGTTTTCTAAACGTATTAGATTCATATTGATAGTCTTTGATTGAACTTTGTGCATATGTGAGCTAGTATTACCTATATTGTCGATATGGATGTCTACACTAGTTCTATGTTGATTATAGGTGATTTGGAGCTATTTCCGAACGGAATCGAGTAAAAGAGAAGTTGATTGAGTGAGTCCATGGATTGAGGACATTCTTAGGAAGCAAATTGGAGTCTTAGCTTGAGGAATGCACGAGGCTAGGGAAGAATCACGTTCTTGCCCTAAACCACGCTCTAAAATACGACCGTATCACGTTCCACGTTCAATTCCACGACCGTGGATTTACAGTCAAAAATTGAAGTTCATTCCAGAGGATATTACGGCCGTGGAACATATGGTGCAAACCGTATTTGTTTCCACGCCCTAAAATTACGGTCGTGGAACACTTCCACGACCGTGATCTTGGCGAATCTTTTTGAAGCCACGATCTTTTGAAGATTGGGCCGGGCCGATATTTCGTCTTGCCCTATAAAAAGACGGCCGAAAAGAGATTTCGGCATGCCCGTTATAGAGAGAGATCCCTGTTATAGAGAAAAACACCCGTTGATCATAGCTTACGCCCGCTTACCCTCGTTGAGGAGCATTTGGAGATCTCGTCAGAGATCAAGGTTCGTGCTTGGAATTGCCCTAATCTCGCACTTGGTGGAGATTATTGCTGGGATTTCCGTATTTTCCGGATTGGCGGAAGATCGAAGCTTTTGGAAGAATTTGCAAGAAGATCTCTCTTCTTGTTTAGGTTTGATTTGGGAAACGGATTGACATCCCGTTTTTCCCTTCTTTCCTAAAGTTGTGATTGTTTACTTTAGTTTGAATCCTTCGATAATATTCGTTCTTGGTTGTGACTTTGAGATTGTTTTGAAGGTTATTGAAAGTTCTTGAAAGTTTTATCTTTTTATCTTTTAAATTCTTGAATTAATATCAACATGACTGTTATTGGCTAAAAACCCTTAACAATTCTAAAGTGAAGGGTTGATAGTTGTGGCTTAGATGATGATAGATCGATCGCAAACAGATTAGACCCTGAGAGTTAGAGAGAATCGCCGATAGACTATAAATTACGGCCTGTTCTTGAGTCCACGGCCGTGGAACACCAAGAACTACCCGTAATTTCTCCTAAATCTACGAACCTGCTTTTACTTTAATCCAAAGTTAAAGATTTGCTTTAACTTAGTTTAGACTTATCTTTTCTAGGTGGTAGTGAAGCCTCAACAACCTCTACCTCGATTGTGAGTGTCACAACCTCAATCGGTTAAGTTAGTCTTGATCCTTGGGTTACAAGTTTGGGTATTTGACACTAATTCTTGCCTTTAGAATCTTTCTATATTGAGCCTCAACAACCTGTATAGAGAGTGCCTTGTAGGTGAGTTACATAAGGTTTTTGGAACTTCACCGTACGATTACCTTACATTAGTATACCTTTGCATATCTCAACTTTGTCTTTATATCATTAAGTATATCTTGAATCGATTGCCACAGCTGGATACTCGGATCTTTAGGATTGTTGTTTTCCCAATATTTGCAAAACTCTCATACTTATTCTTGACAATCTGAAATCGAATTTGTTCCCACCCAAATCCCTGTGTTCGATACTCTGGAATTCTTGCTTAGCTACGTCGATCCGTACACTGCGGGTTCGCTGCTTGATTCTAGTTTTATAAATTTAAAGCTTATTTGCACACACCTTTAGGGGCGAACACCGAGCTTGACTGGGACGTCTTCAATGATACCTACGGGTCGAGTTATGGACCGATCCGCCATGTACAACGTAATCTTCACCGGTTTAGGTTCACCTAAACCGATCTTCCTACACAAATAAAGTGGGATGATGCTTACGCTTGCTCCTAAGTCACAAAGAGCGTCATATGTGACTTCACCAACTCCTATTGGAATACAAAATGACCCCGGATCCCTCAGATTTGGGGGCATCTTCTCCGTCATTATTTTGATGAGCTCCGAAGATTCCGAACTCATCTTGACTTCTCCAAAGTCTTCCAGCTTCCTCTTGTTAGAGAAGATATCTTTTAAGAACTTCCCGTAAGTGGGCATACCTACAATTGCATCAATGAAAGGTATGTTAATATGCAGTTTGCTCATTAGATCAATAAACTTACCGAATTGCTTGTCTAGACGCGCTCTTGCTCTAGATTGCGGGAACGGTAGAGGAGGTTTGTAAGCTGGAGGAGGAACATAGACGTCTTCCTTCTCCTTCTCCTTATCTTTTCCTTTCTCAACGGGGACTTCTACAAACTTGGGTTGTGGATCAGTGGTTGTTACACCACTCCTAGTAGTAATTGCCATCATCCTTACTTTCGGGTTGTCCTGAGTCTTTTCGGGAAGCTTCCCTTGATCTCTAGGAACTTCTCCGGCCTTGCGGAACACTTGGTTTTGTAATGATTTTTTGCCTTATCAACCGAAGTGATGTGATTCTCTAGTCCTTGGAGCTTTCCTAAGATTATCTCCATCATAGCATCAAGCTTATCCTTCTCCGGCTTGCCCGAGCCATTCGATGTTTGACCTTGGCTTTTCAAAGGAGTAGAAGAAGATGGAGGTGTTAGTGAATTGTCATTTTGCGAATAGGAATTACCGAAGTTTTGTTGGTTGGATCTCCAATTGTTGTTGTTGGAGTTCCTATTGTTGTTGTCGTTCCAGTTATTGTTCCAATAGTTGTTCCTATTGCCATGGTTATTATCTCTCCCTAGGTATCCAGCTTCTTGCTCCTTTGTCTTTTGAAGGCCAGCTTTTATGACTTCCTTCAACTCTTTGATCTCATTGTTGAGGGAAAATATTTGAGTTTGTGCAGCTTGAGTCAACTTAGCTCCCGGATCTCCTAGGTTCCGATTGCTAGGATCCACCTTTCGATGGGAATACTTCTCAATCACTTGGGCTTGCTTCTCAATGAAGTCCCAAGCGTCACCTTCTCTCATGTCCATGAATGTACCACAAGATAGAGATTGGAGTTTAAATTGTGTCACTATATCCAATCCGTTGTAGTAGATCTCCAACAATTCCAGCTTTGAAATGTCATGGTGTGGGCAATCCAATAGAAGATCCTGAAATCTTTCCCAAGATCGAAATAAATTTTCGTTAGGTTTTATAGAAAAAGCATTAATCTTACCTCTCAACTCCGCCGTCTTGGATGGCGGAAAGAACTTGGTGAGGAACTTCGAAGATAAATCCTCCCATGTGTTAAGTCTTCCAGCCGGAAGAGCTTGATACCAAGACAAAGCCTTGTCCTTCAAAGAGAAGAAGAACGGTTTTATCTTATAGTTGTTGTTGACAGCCCTCTTCGGCTTCAATGTCTCCATAAGAATCTCGAAATTTTGTAAGTGTTGGTGTGGAGATTCAGCACTCGTTCCACCAAATTGGCTTTGAGGAACCATGGTAATAACTTGCGGGCTAAACCCGAAATCTTGGACGTCTTTACCTCCGAAATTCACACCCAAACGGCATGGTTGTTGAATTGGATCCATTCGTTGTCCAAGGGTTCGTAGTTCATCCCCTCCATCAGCGGCTCTCACATCTCCAACGGGAATGCGAGGATCAACATGTGGTCTAGGATTGTCACGAACCGGATGGATTATTGGTGCAATATCCTCTAGGTCCGGCATGTCATCATCGTCGGATGATTCAGCAATAGATTTCTTAGCTTTCTTCTTCTTAGCATCATTCCTCTCTAGTTTCATGTCTAGAATCATTGCTCGAAGCTCATCTATTTGAAACTGATTGCGTTCCTTTACCTCCAAGTGAGCCTTCTCGCTCAAAAGGAGTTGAGTTCGAGCTTCATCCAACTCATCTTGGATGTTCCTCTCATTATTTTCAGCCATCTTTTTCTCTTTCAACTTTCTTCTCAAAGTTTTCTCAAGTTCGGGATCAAAAGGAAAGATCTAGTCTTTCGCATATACCTAAAAATCTACAAAAATCACTCAAAGAGACAAATCAAATCACAAGAGCAAAAGCTCTCAAGCCTGACAACCAAAAACTGAATTTGGCCTAAACCAAATCCCCGGCAGCGGCGCCAAAAACTTGTTCGCTCAAAAGTGTGCGTCACAAAGTCTTAAATTTATATCTAGAACTTATGCAAAAGCGAACCCGCAGTGTACGGATCGGCGTAGTAAAACAAGAATTCTAGAGTATCGAACTTAGGGATTTGGGGATCAAATTTAGTTCACAAATTATCGAGCAAGTAAAGTATAGAAGCTTTGCAAATATTGGAAAAAACAACAATTCTAAAGATCTAAGTATCCAATTATGTCAATCGATTCAAGATATTCTATAGATGTAAGGACACAGTCGGAATTGCAAAGGTATATCTAATGTAAGATTATGTACGGTGCAATTCCAAAACCCTATATGTCTTACCCAAAGGCTCTCTCTATAAAGGTTGTTGAGGCTGCAGTATAGAAAGGATCAAAGGATAAGAATTAATCTCAAATACCCATGCCCAAACCCAAGGGAATCAAAGATAAGCCAAAACGGTTAAGGTTGTGACACTCGAAACCGAAATAGAGGATGTTGAGTCTCACTACTACCTTGGAAAGGCAAGCCAAGGCTAGGTTAAAGCATATATTTAACTTTGGATTAAAGAAAAAGCAAAGGTCGTACAACAGAGGAAATCACGGCTAGATCTTGAAGAACCACGGCCGTGGTTTTCAAGTACAGACCGTGGAAAAGGCTGTCGACGAGGTTTCTCGCACTCTCAGGGTCCAATCTTTTTACGATCGATCTATCATTATATAAGCCACAACTATCAACCCTTCACCTTAGAATTGCTAAAGGGTTTTAGCCAATAACCATCATCATTGAATCAAATATCAAATATAAAAGAGAAAAAGGTAAAACCCTCGAAAACTCAATAACAATCGGAATCAATATTCAAATCCGAACAACCAAAGTATGTGTTTAATGAATGCGGAATAGGGAATAGAAATCCTCACAACAATCTTAAGGAACAACGAAGAACGGGATGTCAATCCGTCTCCAAATGTAAACCCTAAGATAATCTCGAAGTAAACAATCTTCAAATCGCGTCTTCCTTAGAATCTTCCCAAGCAATGATCCAAAATCTCTCTCTTCGGGTATAAACCGTCGTAAATGCAAGCGTATGCGAACCTCTCATTTTCTCCCGCCTTCAGCCTTCTTATAGGGAAAAATAGGGTTACGAGAAAATTCAATAACTATTGCTGACGTGGCGAATATGACACGTCATAACGTCATGGAAATCACGGTCTAGTGTAATAAACCACGGTCGTGGTTTAGGGCGTGGAACTTTCTGTTGCTCTTCAAAATCACCTTCCACGAACTCAATGCATAACCACGGTCGTGGTTTAGGTCGTGGAACTCAAAAGCCTTTGTGAAAGCCTTTGTTTCGTAAAGTTCTCAAATCATGCTCCTTCTTAGCTTCTCCAAAGCATCTCCTTGACATCTAGCATGGTCTAATACTCCATTCCCTTTATATATGCTCCAATTCTAGCCTTTATTCACCTATCACATAACAAAGCTTGTGTAGATCTCTATATCGACAAAATAGGTGAATATGCTCATAAATGCTTCAAACTCATATCCATGTACACATCTAAAACGGAAAAACAATCAAAACAAGTGCCTAAAATATAGTCATATTTCATGCAATCACCTATCAGCGTCACCCGCTGGACTGGTCGCAAGGTGTCTCCCAGTCGCCCCATTTTGTACTGGACGAGCGGTCACCGCCCGTTATCATACACTTGGGTCAGATTTAAAAATAATACACAAGTCACATCCTAATCCGGTTAATAGTTATCACAACAATTATAAACACACACCACTCATACGTACCAACCAATATGCGAAAGATAGCTAAGTAAATCCGAGGACTTACCTCAGTCCAGGTGACTCGAATAAAACCACTTTCATCTTTCTACAAGAAAACGCTCAACGCGTGACCAAACGAGGAACACTATCAATAACTAACCGATATGTTATAAGTCTCGGACTTCTATTCTCCAACACCTATATGAGGTCCTAATTCTAGTCTCGAAGATCATCCTAAGATCGTAAGGAAAATAACTCAACAAGCTCATAATCCAACCACTAGTACCTATGCTTCAAGGCCACTACATGACATTTACTCTAAGTTATGCTAGATTCACCTAACATGATATACTACTATTACCGTACTAAACAAGGGAGAAGGTACTCACACACGATCCAAGGTGGAAGATGATTTACGGATGTCGAGTACGGAATCGTGGGTCTTTATCGGACGCTTCCGGACCTAAGACCAAAGCTAAACAAATTTAGCCTATATGCTAAATTTGATTTTAAATATACATATATATATATATATATATATATATATATATATATATATATATATATATATATATATTATAACTCAAAGGTAAAACTCGTTTTCCAAAGAACAACGTTAAAAACACAACAATAATCCTCCCGGGGCAAACCCATAACAAAATTTAAGAACTTGGTTGTAAACCGTAATTAAAACTTTGAGCCATAAATTAAAATTAACTAACAAGGGCACCATCGATAATTTGCAAAAGAGTTGGGTCACAAACTGCAATAAAACTATGGTTCAAATACGTAATAACTTTCTGCAGGGGTACAAAAGTTCATTTTCAAAAGTCTAGGTTCACAACTGCAATTATCCATAAAACAGGGCACAAGGTGTAATAACAGCAAAAGAGAGGGGCCAAAACTAATATAACCACAGAGGTCTTCTTCAACCTATTCAACGCGCTGCAGAGGAGGGAGAAGGCTCCGGCAACGTGAAAGCGGGGGAAAGGAGAAGGACACCGGCGTCTGTGCAGGCGGGGGAAGGACAAGCGGCACGGGGGCGGTCCGAAGCTCTGCGCGGCGGCTTCAAGGCGGCAAGGAAGAATAGAGAAGGGGAAGAAGGATAGCGGCGGCTCAGATTGCTGGCGGTTCCGATCGATCGAGGCGGCAGCGTGGAGACAGTTTCCCTTCGCCCCGGCGGTCCCCAGGTGGTGCGGCCCTCCTCTCCGGCAGTTCCAGAAGGAGCTGCAGCTTCCCAAGGGTTCCCAAGCGATGCACAGAGTAGGGATATGGGAGAATTGATGTGTTGAGAAACAAACAGAGGGAGAGAGGTGAGAGACTGGGCTGTTGATGCAGAAGGAGGCAGAGGGAGTAGGCGCAGAGGCATCCAACGAGGGGTCACTGCGGTGCAGAAGCAAGGAGTCGGGGGAAGGAAATCCAAAAGTCGGGGACCACGCTGTAGATCCGCTAGAGGAGAGAGGCAAGAGGGAAAAGGAAAAAAAAGAAATAGAAGAAGAAAAGAAATAATAGTGGGGATAAATTCGTTTTTAAAATTTGGAACGGGATTTTCGAGTCGAAAAGATTTTCCGAACCTCTCCGAAAGTAAACCAAAATATACGTATACTCGGGAATTTTATTTTTACGTTTTAGAAAAACTTCTAAAAAAGGAATTTACTAAAACGAAAAATATCGATAGAAGTCGGAAAAAAAATATCGCAAACACGCCAAAAATTTAGGGTATAACATCAGATCCCTAAAAACAAGTTTCGTCCCGAAACTTACCACACGCCGAACTTCTCGGTCCCTTAAGGCCGAGGTATGAAATTTCAAACTAAGAAGGCTTTAACCTTCTAATCTATACACACAATCTACTCAACTACCACCGCAAGATATATCAGGTCATATAGCACATTCCCGCACAGGGCACAAACTACACATAACATCACACATGCAAATAACTCAACCAAGGGAAGAACTAGGTCTAAGCTGTTGATTCTATCGATGGTACTAGCTCAGCGTAAAACTCAACTAAAGATACTATCCTTCATCTTCTAGTTAACCCCATCGGTTCCTCGTCTGTCATTAGATCATCATTATTGACAACATGTCTCGAGTCATGTAAGTACTCTCTCGATTGATAAACATAAAACACCGGGTGAACACCTTTTACTCTCGGCGGCCACGCCAACCGGTAAAGCACTTTCCCAACTTGCGCTAAGATCTCAAAAAGGTCCGATATTTCGGAACTCAACTTCCTTCTCGGGTCTTTCTCAATGCAGCATTTCCATTATGTTTCTCTTTGATCATCTCTAACAAAGATCAAATCTTCTCATCAAGACCTTGGGCTTTGGTTCTTGTCAAACCAAACTTTGATGTTAAGTTTCCTCAATTCTTGTTACAAGTTCTAAATAATGAAGGAAATACTTTACTTCATAGGGCTTCTACTAACGAGACACGTACGCTATTACTTTTACATCGTTCCTCAACACTTAATCAAGACCTTGTTTTTTAGAATCACTTGTACACTTCAAACCCATCATACCTCGAGGCAATCCCAACAGAGTTGCACCAATGAATCCATTCATAACTCTTAACAACTCATTGCCAATTTCCTTCCCACTCAAAACTTCATTGTCCTCCGGAGTAGGTTAGCCATAGATGGTGTTACTTTGGAGAATCTCTCCACAAATCCATTAATGACTAGCAAATCCAAGAAAACTTGTAACTTCTTACACATCCTTTGGGGGTTGCCATCCCGAGACAACTTGTCATACAATTTCTCTCTTCTACGAGAGTAGACCGAGCATCTTATCCGGGGAATTAGTAAGCCCATATGGAATCACTACAACTCGTTGTGACCATGGTTTGTCCGGAATGTCGTGTTTGCAATATCTCAGTCTCGAATTCTCAATTTATGACACACTGACCTTAAATCATTCTTAGAAGAGACTATCGACCCTTGCAACCGGTCAAGTAGATCATCTATCCGCGGTGAAGGATACTTGTTCTTCTTGATATCTTGTTCAGCTCATTGTAATCGATATACAACCGGAGATAACCGTCTCTCTTTTCGCAACTGGTGTTCTCCATAACAACTTCAAATCAAGAGTTTAAGATATATTCCAATATGAAATTCAAATCAAGAGTTTAAGATATATTCCAAGTTCTTGTTACCATTCCTTTATGATCCCACAACCTGGTTACTCTTCCCCCCACACTCATCCATAGACCACCCGCACATGCGCGTTCTCGGTTGTCATCAATTAGCTCATAATTGACCTTCTCCAATGTCAATGACTTACCATTCTTCTATGCTTCCATGTTACCATTCTCATGAAGACTACCCTCTCGGGGTACTCTAACTTAAACTCTGTTAGCTCATTCTTCATTCCACGTTTCCTTTTCCTTATGCAAGATAACTATACCATTCTCGGCGTTGTTGTGTCACATGACTCACCTTCATGGGCTTATCCACGCTTCATGTTATCTTGTAAGCGCGTTTTCTCAAAATCTCTAAAGTTAGTTAGCATCCACTCGTGTTTCTCTCGGTTGATCTCTTACGTCTTTCGATAAAAGCTCCTTGTTGCGTCTCTCATCTTCTTATACCATCATCTATATGCACTTCCTTCTTCTTGATGTTGCTTTGCCTTCTCACCATAACGAAAAACGGTTGACCCTCTTAAAGATATTCTACTATGTGAACCTTCACCACACGATTCTTCTCGTAGCCTCATATGTCCGAAGGAAGTCATTCACTTGGGATCTCGTAAAATCGACGCTTCACCTTCTGATACTTCCGTAAGCTTAACTTACGGGTCTCTTAAATCTTTTGTGATTGGTTCATCCACACCTCTCGTCTCGACTCCCATGCCGAGGAGCATCTAAGGAAAGATTCACTTCTCGTAATGGAACACCGCCTTTGACCTTTTTAGAATGCTCCCATCTCCTCCTCGATTCACATCTTTAGTTATCCACCCGTCTTCTTGAAGAACTTAATGTTGTTATCTCTATTGATCTCGTTATCTTTCTAATCGTGACTCTTTGTAACTACTTCCACACCTTCAAGCTACTCCACTTATTGTATGGTCCCCGTCTCGATTCCTTTTAAGTTATCTCGAGTCTTCCTTCCACTTGTTCGTCCTTCGTTTATGTCATCTCTAATCCTCCTCTTCGACATCCTTTTATAGGAATCCGAGACACGCCATGGTGTTCGCCAACACGAAACGCTCAACTCGATACTTGAGCGTACTCCTCCACGTATGAACGCTATCTCAAGCCAACAACGTCGTCTTAAAGGTAATGATATCATTCCGTCGTCCTAACTATAAGGTCACATAATATATACTACTATACATAATAAGAATCTGTATATACGACAATATAAGTCATATGTCCACATTACTACTAATATAACACATCCGGAAATCAATTACAACACAACAAGGTCCAAAGCATATACTATAGTCCACATATATACTATACATCTCTAGATAAATATATATATATATATATATATATATATATATATATATATATCCATATATATAACAAAATACAATAAACTAAGCAACAGAGATCCGCGGAAGGAGTGGTGGTCTGTACATCCTACCCCGATTGACTATGCTCGTTATTTTGAAAACAAAAATGTCAGAACCCTTGCGGGTTCTATTTATTCCTCGTTCGGCCTTTAGAAGATTGTGAGCGTCATTGTTGTCAACCTAGGGCTTTGATACCACTTTGTAACACCCCGAATCCGCGGGACTCGGGATCCTACGGGCGGAGACCTCACATTGGGTCCCGACCCTTAGCCTGAAAATAATTTCACCGGATATTACAACAAGACACAAATAAAGGCAAAACCGAAATTCATTTTAATGCAATGATATGAACCCCAAAAGAAAACAACGAAAGACTCTAGCCGAGATACAACTCCAAAGGCAAATGCCATACACGCGACATACATAATATCATAAACAATACATAAATACAACCCCAAAACCCATCCTAAAATGTACGGACCCCGGCTTCCCACTCTTCCGGATCTCCCGGCCGCTTCATTAACTTGCAAGGCAACTACAACAATATCGGTATAAAACCGTTAGCTAGTAATCCGAATATTAGAAGAACAATAAGGCACAAGCACATATAACAAAGTAAAAATACAAAAACATGCTCAAACACGCCAAGTCCGGTTATTATCTTTATTTAACGTTATTCCCTTACTAATCCACTTATGGTGTGACACGAGAATCCCTCGCGCTTGTCCCCTTTCACCATTACGGGTTTGTACTTGACGCCTATCAGCGTCACCCGCTGGACTGGTCGCAAGGTGCCTCTCAGTCGCCTCATTTTGGAATGGACAAGCGGTCACCGCCCGTTATCACACACTTGGGCCAGATTTAAAAATAATACACAAGTCCACATCTTAATCCAGTTAAAAGTTATCACAACATATATAAACACACACCACCCACACGTATCAACCAATATGCGAAAGCTAGCTAAGTAAGTCCGAGGACTTACCTCACTCTAGGTGACTCGAATAAAACCACTCTCAGCTTTCTGCAAGAAAACGCTCAACGCCTCACCAAACGAGGAACACTATCAATAACTAACCGATATGTTATAAGTCTCGGACTTCTATTCTCCAACACCTATATGAGGTCCTAATTCTAGTCTCGAAGATCATCCTAAGATCGTAAGGAAAATAACTCAACAAGCTCATAATCCAACCACTAGTACCTATACTTCAAGGCCACTACATGGCATTTACTCTAAGTTATGCTAGATTCACCTAGCATGATATACTATTACTATCGTACTAAACAAGGGACAAGGTAGTCACACACGATCCAAGGTGGAAGATGATTTACGGATGTCGAGTACGGAATCGTGGGTCTTTATCGGGCGCTTCCGGACCTAAGACCAAAGCTAAAAAATTTAGCCTATATACTAAATTTGATTTTAAATATATATATATATATATATATATATATATATATATATATATATATATATATATATATATATATATATATATATATAATATAATATAATATAACTCAAAGGTAAAACTCGTTTTCCAAAGGCCAACATTAAAAACCCAACAATAATCCTCCCGGGGCAAAACCATAACAAAATTCAAGAACTTGGTTGTAAACCGTAATTAAAACTTTGAGGCATAAATCATAATTAACTAACGAGGGCACCATCGATAATTTACAAAAGAGTTGGGTCACAAACTGCAATAAAACTATGGCTCAAATAGGTAATAACTTTCTGCAGGGGTACAAGAGTTCATTTTCAAAAGCCTAGGTTCACAACTGCAATCATCCAGAAAACAGGGCACAAGGTGTAATAACAGCAAAGAGTGGGGCCAAAATTAAAATAACTACAAAGGTCTTCTTCAACCTATTCAACACGCTGTAGAGGAGGGAGAAGGCTCCGGCGGCGTGCAGGCGGGGGAAAGGAGAAGGACACCGGCGCCTATGCAGGCGGGGGAAAGGAGAAGCGGCACGGGGGCATCCGAAGCTCTGTGTGGCGGCCTCCAGGCGGCAAGGAAGAACAGAGAAGAAGGGGAAGAAGGATAGCGGCGGCTCGGCTTGCTGGCGGCTCCGATCGATCGAGGCGGCAGCGTGGAGACAGCTTCCCTTCGTCCCGGCGGTCCCCAGGTGGTGCAACCCTCCTCTCCGGTGGTTCCAGACGGTGTTGTAGCTTCCCAAGGGTTCCCAAGCGATGCACAGAGTAGGGAAATGAGAAATGGTGTGCTGAGAAACAAAAAGAGGGAGAGAGGCGAGAGACTTGGCTGTTGATGTAGAAGGAGACAAAGGGAGTAGGCGCAGAGGCATCCAACGAGGGGTCATTGCAGTGCAGAAGCGAGGAGTCGGGGGAAGGAAACCAGAAGTCGGGGACCAGGCTGCAGATCCGCTAGAGAAGAGAGGCAAGAGGGAAAAAAAAAAAAATAGAAGAAGAAAAGAAATAATAGAAGGGATAAACTCGTTTTCAAAATTCGGGGATTTTCGAGTCGGAAAGATTTTTCGAACTTTTCCGAAAGTAAACCAAATATACGTATACTCGGCAGTTTTATTTTTACGTCTTAGAATCACTTTAAAAAAAAGGAATTTGCTAAAAAGAAAAATATCGATAGAAGTCGGAAAAAAAACAAAATATCGCAAACGCGCCAAAAATTTGGGGCGTTACAGGTTGGATGAGTTGTCAGAGTGCTCGATTTTTCATTGCGTCTTGTGCGTTCTAACGGTCTCTCCTTTGTCTATTGTAGGATCTTTCAATTTCTGGATCAAAAGGAGCAAAAGTGGTATTAGTAGCACAAGTTTGAATCATGCTAATGTGTCAAACCAATAATTGATAATAAAAATAACAAAGACTTTAAAACTCTAATCTCCGTGCCAACGGCGCCAAATTTGACAAAGATATGTTTTAGTTCGTTATATCTTATCAAAGTAAATATTTGAATTCAAATATTAAAACGAGTATAGCATATAAGTAAGGGTCGAATCTAAGAGAGAATGAAAGCAAACAAAGAACAAATCTGATTAAAACTATCAATTATATGTAACAAGGGGGGGGG
>BSUD01000002.1:121266326-121288125 GCA_033239045.1 Fagopyrum esculentum
GGGTTTGTGATTGTTAAAGTGACAAGACAAAAACATGCAAATATGATGATGATGATGATGATGATGATGATATCAATGTAGAGAAAACACTACACTTGGTTGATTATCCACTTTCAATACAAATTGGTTAGTTCCCTTTGAAGCCTTCAAAGTACTTGTCCTCATCCCAATCATACATATATATTTAAGTCAACCAACCTCAATATAACTTAACAAGTTATCTAATTTTAAACCTACAAGATCAAATAACAAGTTAGCAATCAAACAAGGATAAAGAGGTATATAGAAAACAAACAACTCGTTAGTCTTATTATATAGTTATATTCATTTCATAAAGACATTTGCAACCCGCTTATACACTTTGTATGAAACTAAGGTACTTAGATGATCAAGCTAGGTAGAAAGCAACACACAAACAACGTTAGATGCAAGGAATATAAACTCTAACTAAAGAGAACTTACAACCAGCTTTGTATGAAAGCTTCAATCAACCAAATGTAGCTAGAGGACTTTAGCACTCCATACAAAACTATGAAACAAAGAGAGGTTTTGACTATGAAAAAGATTATTCTAACACAATCCTAGCACCTCTATTTATACTACTCTAGGTACTAAATTGCATTAAAGAGACAAGCTAAACCGTCACCTTAAATGTCATAATGTGAGAGTCTAAACCGTCGTTTATTATGAATTTTGCACAACCGCGGGCGTGGCGTCTAGGAGCTGCGGGTGCTGTTTAGTGCAAATCAGCACAAGACGTTTCAACTTCATTCTATCCGCGGGCGCGAGTTGGAGGGTTGCGGTTGCGGGATCTTCTCAACACTTGAAAAAGTTTGCGACTCTTCACTTTCTATCGTTGAGGCGCGGGCGCGGATCTAAATGGCCATGAACGGGAATGTTGGATCCGCAAGCATAGGCGCGGGAGCGCCAGTCAATGGTCTTCAGGTGGAGTCACCGCGGGCGCAACCCAATGTCGCCGCGGCCGCAGTGACAAGTGTAACGACCCGAGTTTTAAGTAACCCAAGACGTCACTAGGCTAAGGACCACACAGTGGGTCCCATCAGTTAGCCTGACAACAACTTCACAAATAGGACCTTGCAACAAGAAGCACGAAGAAATAATGAAAACATTCAACCTGTCATTTTGAAAACATTTACATAACAACCATGCATGTAGTTAGTATGTATATCCCAAAATGACACTTCAAAGCATGACACCTGAACAGGTGTCTTAAAACTTCAGCCTGAAATCAACATGTGTACACAGTTGCACACAATCAACAAAAGACTCGCTTGCAAGCGATTATTTTCAAAAGCAAGTTCAACCAACCCTTGGGTTAACACTGCCTCGGCTGTCCACTTCCTGCAGCTGACATCCCTGAAGCGTTCCTATGATCAGCATTACCTAAAAATATTCGGTTTAAAACCGTTAGCTATTGATCATAATCTATCCACGAGAGATTATATCAACACATCACATCACAACAAATATATTCAAATACCATATACCGTGCTCATGAGATGATATCATGCTTTTATGAATGATGCACGTGAATGCAGTATGAAATTTACAATTTGCGATCCCGGACCCATTAATCCGGAACCATTTCTTATACGGTTCTGGCTTTGGTGTGAGCTCACCATTGCACAGATTAGGTTAATTCAGACATTTGCTCTTAGGTCGTAGCCAGACTGATCAAGTCTACGGGCCAGGCTTTCTCGTGGTGAGTTATGGTCTTAACTCCTAACCACATGCAACATTTTGCCATTCATGTTAATGCAAACATTTACCATTTTCATTAGGTGTGCGACCCGAGCCTGAAGTCCATCAGACTCGGTGTCATTCTTATACAAACGCAAGTGATCCGGGCTTGGCCGAGCTCCGGTATTCACTGCAAAATACTCGCTTCACATACTCTTGACCTTTACAAGTCATCATCATATCACATGCCTCAAAAGGCTTATCATCTCATACATTATCATGTTTCAGCAAGCTTATCATGTCATTCAATAGCACGCCTCAATAGGCTAACACATGTTCATTTAATCATTTCTCATAATTATGACATGATAATAATCACAACAACATTAAGCATGCTTTACACATCATAACGTCATTCTCATCATAAACACATCAAGCATGCTTCACACATAACACATCTCAATGCACAGCAACCTTCACATTTCAACACAACAAGGCATTTCAAAACAACAACACATATCAACACAGTGAGATATAAATATCTCAGGCACGGTTTCTGCAGATCGAAGCTAAGTAAGTCCGAAGACTTACCTGGATACGCTCACTGAGCAACTAAGCTATAGTTAGTCTACCGTCTTCAACAACACCTGTCGAGAATATCATATTCCTCGTATTAAACTTCTTGCTTCAAACATCAATTAAATTCATTCCTTTGAATTTAATTAGCTTATAGCGTTTTCTAGATTCCCAATTTAATTAATTAATCTTTAATTAATTAATTAAAATTCATCAGAATAACCTTTTGCCCGCAGACAGTTTCTCAACCCAACTGTCATCAGATCTCATCAAACAAATAGCCCATAATCACCAGAATATTGTAACGAGCATAATGGAATTTCCAATTATCCATTTTGACAAGCCTAAGGTCAATTTAGGCCAAATCGCAATACTGAAAACGAATAAATTCATAACTTATTCGTTACTAACCCGATTGACGATCCGAAAGAAGATTCGGAATCACAACGACGCAAGCTACGCTCGGACACCATCAGATTCACCGGAATCTGAGCGACGGAACTGACCATAGAAGGGGGATGCTCGACCTGGCCATAACTTCAACGGAAACGCAGAAACTCGGTACCAAAATGAAGAGGACGAAGAGAGGAATCCGAAAACTCAAACGGAATTGAAATCGGATTACAAACGAAGAGTAGATCTGAATTTGAAGGTTGAGAGAAATCAGAGCTTTTACGAGGAAACGTGAAAGGAAATGAATTAATAAATGAATTTCCGCTATTTATAGCGAAGACGATAATTATCCTTTAGCAAAGTCGATAGTTATCCTTTAACCGATCCGAAGGCGGTTTGAGCCCCTTCTCCAAACTTCTCGAAATTGGAACAATAAATCCGACATATTGTTTGGATAATTATTCCGCAACTTTCTCGGAAAACGCGTATTCCTAAGCCGACTTTCTTAGCCGCTAAGAAACGAAATAGCGACTCTTTTGGCCATTTTGCCTTTCCATGTTATTTCATATCTAGAACATATCCGATGTCCTGATCATTTCTCTCAACTGCAATTTTATTAATTGAAGCTCCCAAATGTTCCAAATAATACCATAGGGTAAAAATTATTCCCCGGAGGAAAAAGTGAAAATTTCCCCATAAGTCCAAATTTACACCAAAATCATAATGGTGGAATTTATACTCGTCATCTACACACTATTCGCGATTTATGGGTCAATTAACATCGATGATTAACTTAATCACCCTTAATCATCCTTGATTAGGATTCGAAAATTCTAGCTTTTACATCACACACCCCTTAAGAAAAAGTTTCGTCCCGAAACTTTAGTACACAGCTCATCAGAAGATTGAATCCGTCAATCACATAATTATTCTATCTTTGCATTTCGTGCAAGCATAGATTATTATCACGTTAGCGGGGTCATCACGCTCACACTAGGGAAGTCTATCACTTCCTATGTTAGCAAACACAAATCAATTCACACACACATAAATCACATAAACATAGAACCATATAAGCACGTTAGTTAGTGGAAAAGTTAGGTACTACTATTTGCTTTTGTCTCAATCATTGATCAAAGAACTAAACACCTCTGGATAATTTATCTCCATGTGTTCAACTGTTTCACATGTAGCCTCTTCCATTCCCCTTTGGGACCACTGGATCCTCACTAATGGAATTTCATTATTCATTAACTTCTTCATCTTTCTGTCTAACACGGCCATAGGGAACCTGGCATAGGTCTGGTCAGGCTCTATCTCGATAGCCTCATAGTTGAGTACATGACTCGGATATGGTTGATATTGTCTCAGTTGTGATACATGAAACACTGGATGTACTCCATCCATTGTTGGCGGTAATGCTAAACGATAAGCTACTTTACCAACTTTTTCCAAAATCTCAAACGGTCCAATATACCGAGGACTTAACTTTCCCTTGATACCAAACCGTTTGACTCCACGAGTCGGTGAAACTTTCAACCAAACGTGTGTCCCTGTTTCAAACTCTAGCAGACGTTGGCACTTATCAGCATACGAATTTTGTCTACTCTGTGCAGCCAACATCCTTTCTCGAATCAAAGCATTTTTTTCAATATCACTTTTAATTTTGTCTGGGGCCGTATCAATGACATCGGCAGGCTCATCCCAACATAATGGGGTTTGACATTTCCTTCCGTACAGTGCTTCATATGGTGCCATCCCAATGGATGCATGCGAAATTCCGTTGTAAATGAATTCGGCTCCTGGTAAATGATGTGGCCATACTAGCCCCCAATCAAGTACACAAGACCCCAACAACTCTTCTAAAGTCTAAATAGTCATTTCTGACTGACCATCTGACTGTGGATGGAACGCTGTTGTAAAATTCAGCTTAGTTCCCATTTCCATTGTAGTATTTCAAGTGACGTAAATTCTCCTCTTGTTCTTTGATGTTCAATCTTAACTTGTTGACATGTTTGACAACATGCCACAACCCTATAATTATCCTTCCTCATATCTTTTCACCTGAAGTATGGTATAATATCCTGATACATCTTATTCGACTATGATGTTGTATGAGCATCAACAAGAATATATTTTCTAATCTCATCATCTTGAGGCATACATATTCTTCCTTGGTATCCAATCATATTGTCGTCGTTGATAAAGAATCTAAACTTTCATCATCCGTGATCATTAACCTCACCTTGGTTAGATCACGGAACTTAGTTGTTTATGTTGGATCTCTTCCATCCAACTAGGCATGATCTCCAAGGTACACAAATACCCTTGGTCTTTCTAAACCCATATTTCTCTCTATCACTATAAATCATATCTTTTTGTATCTCAGATTGTGCAGTCAAACGAGCAATTACCTTCTTCTTGAACCGACTTTTTGCTCAGAGCATCGGCCACGACTTTAGCCTTGTCAAGATGATATAATATATTCAAATTATAAACCTTTATTATCTCTACCAACTTCTTTGTCTCATATTCAACATTTCCTAAGTGAATATGCACTTCAAACTCTTATGATGTGTCATAATCATGCATGTTGTTCCAAGCAAGCAGTGCCACCAAATTTTTCAGTGAACGAAGTACCGTTGCTAACTCTAAGGTATGTATTGGGTAGTTTTGCTCATACTGCCTCAACTGTCTAGATGCATATGATATCATTGTTATTCTGCATCAGAACGCATCCCAAGTCCATTTTAGATGCATCACTGTAAACAATGAACTCTAGTGCTCCATTCGGCTGAGCTAACACAAGTGCAGTAGTCAACCTCTTCTTTATCTCTTCAAAGCTTGCTTGACACTTGTCAGTCCATACAAACTTTACCTTTTTCTGAAATAGGTTGGTCATAGGTCTTGCTACGATGGAAAACCCTTTTACAAAACGTCTATAGTATCCCGCTAATCCTAGGAAACTATGTATCTCTCTGACGTTCTTGGGGGTTACCATGCTAGCACGGTTTCGATCTTGGATGGGTCAACTTTGACTCCATCTGCAGTAATCATGTGTCCCAAGAATGTTACTTCTTTCATCCAGAAATCACAGTTGAACAACTTAGCGTAAAGCTTTTCTTTCCTCAATACTTGGAGAACTGCTTCCAAATGCTCTGCATGTTCTTCACTACTTCGTGAATAAACCAATATATCATCTATAAAGACCACAACAAACTTGTCCAGGTATCCAATGAAAATCCGATTCATCAATTCCATAAACGTAGCAGGTGCGTTGGTTAATCCAAATGGCATAACCACGAACTCGTAGTGTCCATACCGAGTCCTGAATGCTATCTTATGGATGTCATCTTCTTGAATCTTCAACTGATGATAGCCTGACCGTAGGTCTATCTTGGAGAACACCTTTGATCCTTGCAACTGATCTAACAAATCATCGATTCGTGACAGTGGATACTTGTTCTTAATCGTCATCTTATTCAGTCCTCTATAGTCGATACATAGCCTCATTGTACCATCTTTTTTCTTCACGAACAACACTGGCGCTCCCCATGGCGATACACTTGGCCGAATAAATCCTTTATCTGCCAATTTTTTTTTTCCAATTACTTCTTCAACTCAAGCATTTCCTTATGTGCCATTCTGTACGGAGCTTTAGAAATTGGTCTAGTTCCAGGCTCTAGATCGATTCTAAAGTCAACTTGCCTAGTAGGTGGCAATCCAGGTAACTCATCTTGAAAAACAACCTTAAACTCGCGTGCAACTGAAATGTATTTCAATTGAATCTTTCCTTCTTTCTCCAAAGCATAACATAAATATGCTTCACATCCTTTCCTTACCAGCTTACTTGCTTTCATCGCAGAGATCATCACTAGCGGGTCTTGTAGCTCACTTCCTTTGAACACATGACAAGTATCATCTTTGGCTAACATCATTTTTGTTAGCATTTCGGCATCTATCTTATCCATATACTTGATCATCCTATCGATGCCTAGAATCACGTCATCATTATCCAATCCGGTAATGAGGATATCGGTTGGCTACTTTACTTGCCTAGCTTCCACGTAAACTTGTACTTTCTCCTCCTCTCACATTAGGACAAGATCCTTGAGTTAACATTATCCCCTAGCCTCACAAACTTTATCCTATCTCTAGGTTAACTACATTTGAAACATGTAGTTGGACTTTTTAATCAGTCCTTCTTGTAATAATTTAGGTCTCCACAATTTAAAATGTTCTTCCCTCCAATTTCTCTTATGATCATGGTTGTGGAGAAGGTCTTGTTTCTTGATTCACACGTTTCGTACTCACAGGTTCAAGAAACTTGGAGTAGACTTCTGCATCTTTCCTCCACTAGTTTAGGAATCCATCTCTTTCCTAAAGCCTTATCTTGCTTCAAGATTTATTATCCTCTCCTAATACTCCAATAACGTCATATCTTAGGTGACAACACCAACTAAGAGATTGTTTCATCCTATCGTAACAATCTTATCAATTGATCATAAAGTGGTGCATTCTCATCCAACGATGTATACTCCTCGTGAAAATCATCTCCATCATTGGAGAACCTCCAAATGTTGCTTCCAGAAAAGACTTTAACAAGTTAGTCCAAATCCGACTCTTGAAAGTCTCGTAATCCACAATGATTGCACGATTTCTCATCCACCAACATGCACCAATGTTCTGCATGAAGGTTGCTGCAAGTTTCATCTTATACTTTTCTAGCCCTCGAATGTCCCCAAAAGTCATGTTTATGTGGTTCAACCGCCAATCAACTTGCATTACATAAGCTCTTGCAAACACTAACACCTCTCTTCTTTTTATGGCCTTAGTCACTTCTCTAATGAAGTTTACTACCTTCTTGTTCCTCATATGGAACTTCTAGTGTTTGGGGTTCAACAACTCGTGCTTGCCCTTGCGTTTCTATCGTAGCAATAGCCCTTTCTACCGCTATATTCTTGCATCTTCTCATCTCATGTAGCTCGATGGGTAAAGGTACTTGACCTTGACCACTTACTTTAAACATTATACTCTCATGAACTTCTAGCTTGTCTTACTTCCACTAACACACTTGCACATTGTGCTCCCATTGACATACTCGTAATGAAGCTGCAACTTCCTTGTCTCTTAATCAAAACGCTTACGGTTGCCTTTATCACGGTTTCGACAAACCGAAACATTCACGATCGTTCTCTCTTCATATATATCCACTACTTATAACAATAGTGATTGTTCGCCCCTAGAGGTGTGTGCAAATAAGCTTTAAATTTATAAAACTAGAATCAAGCAGCGAACCCGCAGTGTACGGATCGAGGTAGCTAAGCAAGAATTCCAGAGTATCGAACACAGGGATTTGGGTGGGAACAAATTCGATTTCAGGTTATCAAGCAATAAATATGAGAGTTTTGCAAATATTGGGAAAACAACAATCCTAAAGATCCGGGTATTCAGTTGTGGCAACAGATTCAAGATATACTAATAATATGAAGACAGAGTAGAGATATGCAAAGGTACACTAATGTAAGGTAATCGTACGGTTGAGGTTCCAAAAACCTTATGTAACTCACCTAAAAGATACTCCTTATACAGGTTGTTGAGGCTCAATATAAAGAGGTTCTAAAAGCAAGGATTAGTATCAAATACCCAAACCTATAATCTAAAGGTCAAGACTAACTTATCCGATTGAGGTTGTTGAGGCTCACAATCGAGGTAGAGGTTGTTGAGGCTTCACTACCACCTAGAAAAGACAAGTCTAAGCTAAGCTAAAGCAAATCTTTAACTTGGGATTAAGGTAAAAGCAGGCTCGTAAACTCATGGAAATTACGGTTGGATCTTGAGGTTCCACGGCCGTGGAACTCAAGAACAACCCGTAATTTAGGGTTGTCGGTGATAATTCTCTAACTCTCAAGGTCTAATCTGTTTGCGATCGATCTATCATCATCTAAGCCACAACTATCAACCCTTCACCTTAGAATTGTTAAGGGTTTTTAGCCAATAACAGTCATTTGATATCAATTCAAGATTTATAAGATAAAAGATGGGAACTTTCAAGAACTTTCAATAATCTTCGAACGAATCTCCGAATCACAATCAAGAACAAGTGTTTATCAAAAGATTCAATTCGGAATAAACAATCACAATCTTAGGAAAGAAAGGAAACGGGGTGTCAATCCGATCCTAAATCAAACCTAAGCAAGAAGAGGAGTTTTCTTGCAAAATCCTCCAAGAACTTCGATCTTTCTCAACGCGAAGATCGCTAACAGCAATTCTCCAATCACGAACTTTGATCTTCAATGAGATCTCCCAAAAGCACCTCCAAGAATGAAGGTTTGTGTGTTGCTAAGCTTGCGTTCTTGCCGCTAAACTTAGGGTTTGAAGGGTCGTAAGCTCGATAACGAGGTAAGGCGAGGTGACGGAATCTTGCTTCATCCGTCCTTTTTATAATGCAGGGCAAAACGTCGGCCCGGCCCGATCTTCAAAAGATCATGGCTTCGAAACGTGGCGAAAGGATTCGCCAAGATCACGGTCGTGGAAGATTCCACGACCGTAATTCTGAGGCGTGGAAACAAATACGGGTAGCTTCCACGGCCGTAATATCCCCTGGAATGAACATCGAATTCTGCATCACAATCCACGGCCGTAATCTAGGGTCAAACCGTGATTTTTGCCTTCATTCGTGCATTCTTCAATCTAATACTCCAAATTGCTTCCCAAAAGGTGTCCTTGATCTAGAGGTACATCAACTCAACTCTCCTTCGCTCGATTTCGTTCGGAAATAGCTCCAAATCACTTATAATCAACATAGAACTCGTGTAGACATCCATATCGACAATATAGGTAATACTAGCTCATATATGCATAAAGCTCCATCAAAGACTATCAATATGAATCAAATACGATTATAAAACGTGCCTAAAATATCACAATATTTCATGCTAACAAATAACCCCATACTTAACACTTGCTTGTCCCTAAGCAAGGTCTTTCAAAAAGCTTTAAACAAGAGTTAGGATGAAATATGTGTACCTTCTTTTGGATGAAAGTGACTTCTAAAGAATAGATCATTCTCAAACCTTGCTTCATTCGTTTTCAAACTTTCACGCACTTAATTAGAGAGTAAGAGGTAAAGAAAGCTCATGAAACAATTTAACTTCCAAGCAAGCATTATAACCTTCAAACATTATCAAAATCAATCATAAGAACTTCAATTTAGATCACCAAGCCATATAACATTCTTTTGATCTTAAGGACTTTTCAAAGGAAAAGGTCTAGAGTATGGAAGGGAAGGGAAACTTTAAGGGAGAGTGGTGCATAAATCCGGGAAAATGGACTACTACCTTCTTCTTCTTTTGCGGTTTCCGCAACTCTTCACTTAGAGCTTCGCTCTTACTTTTCATTTTTCGACTTTACTTTTGGAGTTATGGATAGAGGTGCACAAAAACCGAAGCCTAGGAGATTGGCGTTTCTCATTTTTGCGAGATGCCTCAAACCTTTAGCGCACATACCATAATCCGCTAGGAATATCGCTCAATCCGACTTTGGCAAGACACAAACACCCGGCTATGTGAATGGTGCCGAGTTACTCATCGTCATGATTGACTTCCCCAAACCTATAATTTCCTTCTATTCAATTGATTGCAAATATATGCTCTCATGGCCCTCCCACATCAAACATGCCTTTATCTCATTCACTTTCCAAGTTCCCGGATGGGTAAGGGAGGCTAATATTTCAATGAGGAGTTAGATGATCAAAGGAAAGAAGAAAGAAAGTATCGAATTGCCTTAATCATTTCAAAAAGAAGCATAAGAACTTATAATGTGATTTCAACTTCGATTTCTTACATAATTTAGGTAACATTTTCACATTATAAAACTTGCAAAAGAGGTAAAATCTATTCATTCAATTTCTTTTCGAATTACTATCCTTTCAAGCATGCAATTGTTATCAACTTAATTCACAAGTAGTGTTTATCATAGAATTCATCTCAATTCATTAGAAGCATCAAATTTTTCAAAATTTTTATTTTCAGTTTTTATGGGTTTTTAAAGTTCTTTTTCATGCAATGCAAGAATGAAACGTGTGACATATGATGAACATGCAATAATAGTCTCGGAATAGAAGCAACATATAGAGTAGAGTTATTACAAACATTTAGTACATCCCAATCAAGAATTACAAAAACTTGTTCGCCCCTAGAGGTGTGTGCAAGTAAGTTTTAAATTTATAAAACTAGAATCAAGCAGCGAGCCCGCAGTGTACGGATCGAGGTAGCTAAGCAAGAATTCCAGAGTATCGAACACAGGGATTTGGGTGGGAACAAATTCGATTTCAGGTTATCAAGCAATAAATATGAGAGTTTTGCAAATATTGGGAAAACAACAATCCTAAAGATCCGGGTATTCAGTTGTGGCAACAGATTCAAGATATACTAATAATATGAAGACAGAGTAGAGATATGCAAAGGTACACTAATGTAAGGTAATCGTACGGTTGAGGTTCCAAAAACCTTATGTAACTCACCTAAAAGATACTCCTTATACAGGTTATTGAGGCTCAATATAAAGAGGTTCTAAAAGCAAGGATTAGTATCAAATACCCAAACCTATAATCTAAAGGTCAAGACTAACTTATCCGATTGAGGTTGTTGAGGCTCACAATCGAGGTAGAGGTTGTTGAGGCTTCACTACCACCTAGAAAAGACAAGTCTAAGCTAAGCTAAAGCAAATCTTTAACTTGGGATTAAGGTAAAAGCAGGCTCGTAAACTCATGGAAATTACGGTTGGATCTTGAGGTTCCACGGCCGTGGAACTCAAGAACAACCCGTAATTTAGGGTTGTCGGTGATAATTCTCTAACTCTCAGGGTCTAATCTGTTTGCGATCGATCTATCATCATCTAAGCCACAACTATCAACCCTTCACCTTAGAATTGTTAAGGGTTTTTAGCCAATAACAGTCATTTGATATCAATTCAAGATTTATAAGATAAAAGATGGGAACTTTCAAGAACTTTCAATAATCTTCGAACGAATCTCCGAATCACAATCAAGAACAAGTGTTTATCAAAAGATTCAATTCGGAATAAACAATCACAATCTTAGGAAAGAAAGGAAACGGGATGTCAATCCGATCCTAAATCAAACCTAAGCAAGAAGAGGAGTTTTCTTGCAAAATCCTCCAAGAACTTCGATCTTCCTCAACGCAAAGATCGCTAACAGCAATTCTCCAATCACGAACTTTGATCTTCAATGAGATCTCCCAAAAGCACCTCCAAGAATGAAGGTTTGTGTGTTGCTAAGCTTGCGTTCTTGCCGCTAAACTTAGGGTTTGAAGGGTCGTAAGCTCGATAACGAGGTAAGGCGAGGTGACGGAATCTTGCTTCATCCGTCCTTTTTATAATGCAGGGCAAAACGTCGGCCCGGCCCGATCTTCAAAAGATCATGGCTTCGAAACGTGGCGAAAGGATTCGCCAAGATCACGGTCGTGGAAGATTCCACGACCGTAATTCTGAGGCGTGGAAACAAATACGGGTAGCTTCCACGGCCGTAATATCCCCTGGAATGAACATCGAATTCTGCATCACAATCCACGGCCGTAATCTAGGGTCAAACCGTGATTTTTGCCTTCATTCGTGCATTCTTCAATCTAATACTCCAAATTGCTTCCCAAAAGGTGTCCTTGATCTAGAGGTACATCAACTCAACTCTCCTTCGCTCGATTTCGTTCGGAAATAGCTCCAAATCACTTATAATCAACATAGAACTCGTGTAGACATCCATATCGACAATATAGGTAATACTAGCTCATATATGCATAAAGCTCCATCAAAGACTATCAATATGAATCAAATACGATTATAAAACGTGCCTAAAATATCACAATATTTCATGCTAACAAATAACCCCATACTTAACACTTGCTTGTCCCTAAGCAAGGTCTTTCAAAAAGCTTTAAACAAGAGTTAGGATGAAATATGTGTACCTTCTTTTGGATGAAAGTGACTTCTAAAGAATAGATCATTCTCAAACCTTGCTTCATTCGTTTTCAAACTTTCACGCACTTAATTAGAGAGTAAGAGGTAAAGAAAGCTCATGAAACAATTTAACTTCCAAGCAAGCATTATAACCTTCAAACATTATCAAAATCAATCATAAGAACTTCAATTTAGATCACCAAGCCATATAACATTCTTTTGATCTTAAGGACTTTTCAAAGGAAAAGGTCTAGAGTATGGAAGGGAAGGGAAACTTTAAGGGAGAGTGGTGCATAAATCCGGGAAAATGGACTACTACCTTCTTCTTCTTTTGCGGTTTCCGCAACTCTTCACTTAGAGCTTCGCTCTTACTTTTCATTTTTCGACTTTACTTTTGGAGTTATGGATAGAGGTGCACAAAAACCGAAGCCTAGGAGATTGGCGTTTCTCATTTTTTGCGAGATGCCTCAAACCTTTAGCGCACATACCATAATCCGCTAGGAATATCGCTCAATCCGACTTTGGCAAGACACAAACACCCGGCTATGTGAATGGTGCCGAGTTACTCATCGTCATGATTGACTTCCCCAAACCTATAATTTCCTTCTATTCAATTGATTGCAAATATATGCTCTCATGGCCCTCCCACATCAAACATGCCTTTTTCTCATTCACTTTCCAAGTTCCCGGATGGGTAAGGGAGGCTAATATTTCAATGAGGAGTTAGATGATCAAAGGAAGGAAAAAAGAAAGTATCGAATTGCCTTAATCATTTCAAAAAGAAGCATAAGAACTTATAATGTGATTTCAACTTCGATTTCTTACATAATTTAGGTAACATTTTCACATTATAAAACTTGCAAAAGAGGTAAAATCTATTCATTCAATTTCTTTTCGAATTACTATCCTTTCAAGCATGCAATTGTTATCAACTTAATTCACAAGTAGTGTTTATCATAGAATTCATCTCAATTCATTAGAAGCATCAAATTTTTCAAAATTTTTATTTTCAATTTTTATGGGTTTTTAAAGTTCTTTTTCATGCAATGCAAGAATGAAACGTGTGACATATGATGAACATGCAATAATAGTCTCGGAATAGAAGCAACATATAGAGTAGAGTTATTACAAACATTTAGTACATCCCACCCCATACTTAGGACGAACATTGTCCCTAATGTTCACAAGAAAGAACAAAAGAAAGAAAAGAAAACTCACAAATGGCGGCGGGGATGTCTAAAACGAGCAAGTCCGGTCATCAATCACTGCGGTGCCGGTGGAGGTGGGAATGGAGAGAAACTCGGGTCATAGTACCGCCCAAACTGCTGGCGGTAGACGTCCCTCATCATGTGGTCGAGGTCGTCCAAACGTCCATCTCTAGCGTCCGCCCGGATCTCTAATGCTCCGACTCTCTCTGAAAGTCCGGTAGCCCACTCCGGCATCCTCTCATACCATCCCGGAGCGCGATCATACCATCCGGGAGCGTCTGCTGGTGCTGCTGCTGGTGGTGGTGGTGGTGCTGCTGCCTGCGTAGTGGACCAAGGAGGAGGTGTCTCGTACCAGGTGGGAGGTGTAGTCATCCACGTGGGTCTCTCGCTCACGCTAGCGCGGCGAGATGACGAGCCTGAAGCTCCAGTCGGACGCGGAGAGCGTCTAGGTACATCCTGCTGATCCGGCTGATCCGGAAACGAGCCGAACTGCTGCTCTGCTCCTGCACCACTCTCATACGGCTCTCCCATATCCTCCTCATCTACAACTGGCGGTGGAACGTAAGGGGGAGCTACAAGCCTGTTCGCATGCATCGCAGCGAACGTCTCCTTCCAGTTGTGGCGTCCTGCCACAATGGAATACTCCGGCAGCCACTCAATACCCCTGCCGGTCCTACTCTCCCAGGGCATGCCCGCGTAAGGCGGACCTCTATGTGTGGGGAAGATGAGTCCCCTAACCATGAAAGCGTGTAGCCCTAATGGAACTGCCGGTATACGTGTGCAAGCTGAGAAATCCACTCCAAAAGCCCTAGCTATGTGGGTCACTATCCCACCGTACCCAATGTTCCCTCTCGATTTGTTTTTCAATTTACTCATAGTCGCCGCCAAAAGGGTAGCACAATCGGCGCGGCATCCGTGAAGCATAGCATAGAGAAGGAATAGCTCATCCGTCTTGATCTTTTGGGGCGTCTCCGTCCTAGGGAAGAGACACTCCGAAAGAACACGGTGAGCTATCTTCAAGGCCAAATGGTACATCAATTTGGCCTTGGTGTCAGCTGGATGCCAACGGTCCTCGTCGGCATAGATCATAGCCACATCCTCCCAAAAGTCCTTAGCGGACACGTTCCTAGGGAGTCGACCGTTGTAGGTCTCATGGAACCCAAAGATGGTCCCGAACTCGACAATGCTCAACTGGTAGTCTCTGTTCATGAGACGGAAGGAGACAGTCCTATCAACAGGGCTGTGCTCGAAAGACGTCACAACCTCTCGGGTGATCTCCTCATAAGCGTCTTCACGAATGTTCGTGAAGACAATTAAACCGGCTCTATCCAAGAGCCATGTGAGGTCATCTACAATGTTGAGAGGATGTAGATCCTCTAACAACAAGTATCTAGGGCCAATTACTGCCCTCTTCTCGATCCTCTCAAATGCAGCTTGGTGGTTTTCATGTATGATCGGGATGCTAGGGTGAGGTGGTGAGGATGGAGGTGATGATGGAGGTGAAGGTGAGGGAGATGAAGGTGGTGGTGCCCTAGATGTGGAAGGGTTACCCTTTCTCTTCTTATTCTGCTCTCCTTTCTTTTCCTTAATCCTTCCCGAAACTCTCCTCACGAAGTCCATTCTGTTACAAATTACGGTTTGTTCTTCCCAAAACCACGGCCGTGGAACCTATACAGACCGTGATTCGACACAGAATTCTCGATTCTCAGCAAATCAGCAATCAAACTCAACCACAATCAGTCCTAATCTAGTTTCTTCCAATCTCAATCAATTCTTCCTAATAATCTCTAACAAAAACGAACAAAAACGGCTAAAATCAAGAAGAGAGCAAAAACCTCTTTTTTCGGATTGAGAAATCCAAAATGCGAGTTTGTTGATCGTTTTCCGCGCGATTTGTTGCTTGGATCTTGTTCTTGGTTGGATTTGCTTCGGTTTAGGAAGAAGAATCGTTAAAAACGATTAGAGAACGAAGATTTGGGAGGGGCTGCGTGTTTTCGGCGTTTAGGGCGTGGAAATTGGGGGTTTTTGTGGTGTTTTTGTGGTGAAGTGTGGCTTTTATACTCGCAGGCAAAATTTCAAAAATCACGGTCTATCGGGGTATTCCACGGCCGTGGAAATGTACGGACCCGTAATTTTGGTGATTTTTCACAGGCTTTTGAGAATTACGGCCACTGTAGCAATGACGACCGTGATTTAGACCGTGGAACTCTCTGTAAAGCTTCAAAGTCCAAATTTCGTCACTTCTCTTCGATATTATCCTTCCTTTCCCCTTTTCCATCGATACTACAACCAAAAACACGAACATACCGGGAGAAATCGAGGCAAAAATAGAGCAAAAACTTCTATTCTAAGCTAATCTATGAATCGAAAGCAGAAACGACAATGCAATACCTTGGGTTGCCTCCCAAGAAGCGCTTTGTTTAAGGTCCGTAGCTAGACCATACTCGCACTTATTCGAGTGCGGTAGGTGCGAACTCCTCAGCTTGGAGTTCCGGTGAGTACTTCTTGAGTCGTTGACCGTTCACCTTAAAACTTCCGCTAGCTTCACCCCATACTTCAACTGCACCATGGGGGAAAATACGCTTAATTAGAAAAGGTCCAGTCCAACGAGATTTTAACTTACCTGGAAAGAGGCGAAGTCTCGAATTGAAGAGGAAAACTTGATCTCCTTCTTGGAAGTCCTTTGGAATGATATGCTTATCATGCCAACGCTTTGCTCTTTCCTTGTAGATCTTAGCGTTTTCGTAGGCGTTCAAACGGAGTTCATCCAGCTTGTTGATGTCTAGGAGACGCTTCTCTCCCGCTTCTTTCATGCTGAAATTCAGCCACTTGATAGCCCAAAACGCCTTGTGCTCTAGCTCTACCGGCAAGTGACAAGACTTCCCATACACAAGGTTGTATGGTGTGGTTCCTATGGGGGTCTTGTATGCAGTCCGGTATGCCCATAACGCATCATCTAGTTTCAAGGACCAATCCTTCCTAGTCCTCGAAACCGTCTTCTCTAGAATTCCCTTGATCTCCCTATTTGAGATCTCAACTTGTCCACTCGTTTGTGGATGGTAAGGGGTGGCGATCTTGTGAGTAACCCCATACTTGGATAGAAGAGCTTCAAAGCGACGGGCTATGAAGTGAGAACCTCCGTCACTAATGATCGTCCTTGGTGTCCCGAATCGCGGAAAAATGGTCTTGTTGAAGAACTTGACCACTACCATGGCATCATTTGTGGGAGAGGCAATTGCTTCGACCCATCTAGAGACGTAATCTACCGCCAATAGTATGTATTGGTTTCCACAAGAAGAAGGGAATGGTCCCATGAAATCGACTCCCCAAACGTCGAAAATCTCCACCTCTTGGATGTTGTTGAGGGGCATCTCGTTCCTTCTAGAGATATTGCCTGTTCTTTGACAAGCATCGCAACAAGAAACAAAGGATTGCACATCTTTAAATAAAGTAGGTGTTAGCATGAAATATTGTGATATTTTAGGCACGTTTTATAATCGCATTTGATTCATATTGATAGTCTTTGATGGAGCTTTATGCATATATGAGCTAGTATTGCCTATATTGTCGATATAGATGTCTACACGAGTTCTATGTTGATTATAGGTGATTTGGAGCTATTTCCGAACGAAATCGAGCGAAGGAGAGTTGAGTTGATGTACCTCTAGATCAAGGACACCTTTTGGAAGCAATTTGGAGTATTAGATTGAGGAATGCACGAATGAAGGCAAAAATCACGGTTTGACCCTAGATTACGGCCGTGGATTGTGATGCAGAATTCGATGTTCATTCCAGGGGATATTACGGCCGTGGAAGCTACCCGTATTTGTTTCCACGCCTCAGAATTACGGTCGTGGAATCTTCCACGACCGTGATCTTGGCGAATCCTTTCGCCACGTTTCGAAGCCATGATCTTTTGAAGATCGGGCCGGGCCGACGTTTTGCCCTGCATTATAAAAAGGACGGATGAAGCAAGATTCCGTCACCTCGCCTTACCTCGTTATCGAGCTTACGACCCTTCAAACCCTAAGTTTAGCGGCAAGAACGCAAGCTTAGCAACACACAAACCTTCATTCTTGGAGGTGCTTTTGGGAGATCTCATTGAAGATCAAAGTTCGTGATTGGAGAATTGCTGTTAGCGATCTTTGCGTTGAGGAAGATCGAAGTTCTTGGAGGATTTTGCAAGAAAACTACTTTTCTTGCTTAGGTTTGATTTAGGATCGGATTGACATCCCGTTTCCTTTCTTTCCTAAGATTGTGATTGTTTATTCCGAATTGAAGAACAAATCGAGAGGGAACATTGGGTACGGTGGGATAGTGACCCACATAGCTAGGGCTTTTGGAGTGGATTTCTCAGCTTGCACACGTATACCGGCAGTTCCATTAGGGCTACACGCTTTCATGGTTAGGGGACTCATCTTCCCCACACATAGAGGTCCGCCTTACGCGGGCATGCCCTGGGAGAGTAGGACCGGCAGGGGTATTGAGTGGCTGCCGGAGTATTCCATTGTGGCAGGACGCCACAACTGGAAGGAGACGTTCGCTGCGATGCATGCGAACAGGCTTGTAGCTCCCCCTTACGTTCCACCGCCAGTTGTAGATGAGGAGGATATGGGAGAGCCGTATGAGAGTGGTGCAGGAGCAGAGCAGGAGTTCGGCTCGTTTCCGGATCAGCCGGATCAGCAGGATGTACCTAGACGCTCTCCGCGTCCGACTGGAGCTTCAGGCTCGTCATCTCGCCGCGCTAGCGTGAGCGAGAGACCCACGTGGATGACTACACCTCCCACCTGGTACGAGACACCTCCTCCTTGGTCCACTACGCACGCAGCACCACCACCACCACCAGCAGCAGCACCAGCAGACGCTCCCGGATGGTATGATCGCGCTCCGGGATGGTATGAGAGGATGCCGGAGTGGGCTACCGGACTTTCAGAGAGAGTCGGAGCATTAGAGATCCGGGCGGACGCTAGAGATGGACGTTTGGACGACCTCGACCACATGATGAGGGACGTCTACCGCCAGCAGTTTGGGCGGTACTATGACCCGAGTTTCTCTCCATTCCCACCTCCACCGGCACCGCAGTGATTGATGACCAGACTTGCTCGTTTTAGACATCCCCGCCGCCATTTGTGAGTTTTCTTTTCTTTTCTTTCTTTTGTTCTTTCTTGTGAACATTAGGGACAATGTTCGTCCTAAGTATGGGGTGGGATGTACTAAATGTTTGTAATAACTCTACTCTATATGTTGCTTCTATTCCGAGACTATTATTGCATGTTCATCATATGTCACACGTTTCATTCTTGCATTGCATGAAAAAGAACTTTAAAAACCCATAAAAACTGAAAAAAAAAATTTTGAAAAATTTGATGCTTCTAATGAATTGAGATGAATTCTATGATAAACACTACTTGTGAATTAAGTTGATAACAATTGCATGCTTGAAAGGATAGTAATTCGAAAAGAAATTGAATGAATAGATTTTACCTCTTTTGCAAGTTTTATAATGTGAAAATGTTACCTAAATTATGTAAGAAATCGAAGTTGAAATCACATTATAAGTTCTTATGCTTCTTTTTGAAATGATTAAGGCAATTCGATACTTTCTTTCTTCTTTCCTTTGATCATCTAACTCCTCATTGAAATATTAGCCTCCCTTACCCATCCGGGAACTTGGAAAGTGAATGAGATAAAGGCATGTTTGATGTGGGAGGGCCATGAGAGCATATATTTGCAATCAATTGAATAGAAGGAAATTATAGGTTTGGGGAAGTCAATCATGACGATGAGTAACTCGGCACCATTCACATAGCCGGGTGTTTGTGTCTTGCCAAAGTCGGATTGAGCGATATTCCTAGCGGATTATGGTATGTGCGCTAAAGGTTTGAGGCATCTCGCAAAAATGAGAAACGCCAATCTCCTAGGCTTCGGTTTTTGTGCACCTCTATCCATAACTCCAAAAGTAAAGTCGAAAAATGAAAAGTAAGAGCGAAGCTCTAAGTGAAGAGTTGCGGAAACCGCAAAAGAAGAAGAAGGTAGTAGTCCATTTTCCCGGATTTATGCACCACTCTCCCTTAAAGTTTCCCTTCCCTTCCATACTCTAGACCTTTTCCTTTGAAAAGTCCTTAAGATCAAAAGAATGTTATATGGCTTGGTGATCTAAATTGAAGTTCTTATGATTGATTTTGATAATGTTTGAAGGTTATAATGCTTGCTTGGAAGTTAAATTGTTTCATGAGCTTTCTTTACCTCTTACTCTCTAATTAAGTGCGTGAAAGTTTGAAAACGAATGAAGCAAGGTTTGAGAATGATCTATTCTTTAGAAGTCACTTTCATCCAAAAGAAGGTACACATATTTCATCCTAACTCTTGTTTAAAGCTTTTTGAAAGACCTTGCTTAGGGACAAGCAAGTGTTAAGTATGGGGTTATTTGTTAGCATGAAATATTGTGATATTTTAGGCACGTTTTGTAATCGTATTTGATTCATATTGATAGTCTTTGATGGAGCTTTATGCATATATGAGCTAGTATTACCTATATTGTCGATATGGATGTCTACACGAGTTCTATGTTGATTATAGGTGATTTGGAGCTATTTCCGAACGAAATCGAGCGAAGGAGAGTTGAGTTGATGTACCTCTAGATCAAGGACACCTTTTGGGAAGCAATTTGGAGTATTAGATTGAAGAATGCACGAATGAAGGCAAAAATCACGGTTTGACCCTAGATTACGGCCGTGGATTGTGATGCAGAATTCGATGTTCATTCCAGGGGATATTACGGCCGTGGAAGCTACCCGTATAAGTTTCCACGCCTCAGAATTACGGTCGTGGAATCTTCCACGACCGTGATCTTGGCAAATCCTTTCGCCACGTTTCGAAGCCATGATCTTTTGAAGATCGGGCCGGGCCGACGTTTTGCCCTGCATTATAAAAAGGACGGATGAAGCAAGATTCCGTCACCTCGCCTTACCTCGTTATCTAGCTTACGACCCTTCAAACCCTAGGTTTAGCGGCAAGAACGCAAGCTTAGCAACACACAAACCTTCATTCTTGGAGGTGATTTTGGGAGATCTCATTGAAGATCAAAGTTCGTGATTGGAGAATTGCTGTTAGCGATCTTCGTGTTGAGGAAGATCGAAGTTCTTGGAGGATTTTGCAAGAAAACTCCTCTTCTTGCTTAGGTTTGATTTAGGATCGGATTGACATCCCGTTTCCTTTCTTTCCTAAGATTGTGATTGTTTATTCCGAATTGAATCTTTTGATAAACACTTGTTCTTGATTGTGATTCGGAGATTCGTTCGAAGATTATTGAAAGTTCTTGAAAGTTCCCATCTTTTATCTTATAAATCTTGAATTGATATCAAATGACTGTTATTGGCTAAAAACCCTTAACAATTCTAAGGTGAAGGGTTGATAGTTGTGGCTTAGATGATGATAGATCGATCGCAAACAGATTAGACCCTGAGAGTTAGAGAATTATCACCGACAACCCTAAATTACGGGTTGTTCTTGAGTTCCACGGCCGTGGAACCTCAAGATCCAACCGTAATTTCCATGAGTTTACGAGCCTGCTTTTACCTTAATCCAAAGTTAAAGATTTGCTTTAGTTTAGCTTAGACTTGTCTTTTCTAGGTGGTAGTGAAGCCTCAACAACCTCTACCTCGATTGTGAGCCTCAACAACCTCAATCGGATAAGTTAGTCTTGACCTTTAGATTATAGGTTTGGGTATTTGATACTAATCCTTGCTTTTAGAACCTCTTTATATTGAGCCTCAACAACCTGTATAAGGAGTATCTTTTAGGTGAGTTACATAAGGTTTTTGGAACCTCAACCGTACGATTACCTTACATTAGTGTACCTTTGCATATCTCTACTCTGTCTTCATATTATTAGTATATCTTGAATCTGTTGCCACAACTGAATACCCGGATCTTTAGGATTGTTG
>BSUD01000002.1:121293978-121304347 GCA_033239045.1 Fagopyrum esculentum
AACGCAGAAACTCGGTACCAAAATGAAGAGGACGAAGAGAGGAATCCGAAAACTCAAACGGAATTGAAATCGGATTACAAACGAAGAGTAGATCTGAATTTGAAGGTTGAGAGAAATCAGAGCTTTTACGAGGAAACGTGAAAGGAAATGAATTAATAAATGAATTTCCGCTATTTATAGCGAAGACGATAATTATCCTTTAGCAAAGTCGATAGTTATCCTTTAACCGATCCGAAGGCGGTTTGAGCCCCTTCTCCAAACTTCTCGAAATTGGAACAATAAATCCGACATATTGTTTGGATAATTATTCCGCAACTTTCTCGGAAAACGCGTATTCCTAAGCCGACTTTCTTAGCCGCTAAGAAACGAAATAGCGACTCTTTTGGCCATTTTGCCTTTCCATGTTATTTCATATCTAGAACATATCCGATGTCCTGATCATTTCTCTCAACTGCAATTTTATTAATTGAAGCTCCCAAATGTTCCAAATAATACCATAGGGTAAAAATTATTCCCCGGAGGAAAAAGTGAAAATTTCCCCATAAGTCCAAATTTACACCAAAATCATAATGGTGGAATTTATACTCGTCATCTACACACTATTCGCGATTTATGGGTCAATTAACATCGATGATTAACTTAATCACCCTTAATCATCCTTGATTAGGATTCGAAAATTCTAGCTTTTACAACAAGGGACTCCTTAGCGCAGGCAAGGCCGCGACAACGGGGTTGGGGGCGGCTAGTCCGCGGGTGCGGTTCATCAACAGAAGCTTTGTCTTGAACTCTTCTTTGCTTCCCTTCTTCTTCCAACTGTTGCTAATTCCATGGATTTCTTCAATATTCACTTCCTCATCTGGATTTACACAGTGTCACCAATACACAACCAATAGGTTCTAAAAACGTGCTATAACTACCTAAGTACGATAGTGATTCATCACCTATCATGCATGCAAGTGGGCTTGTTCAAATTAGACTTGTGCTTGAAAGAAGGGTTTTAATTAATTTTTACAAATCACATCCCTTGATTCTTTTGATCTAAGGGTTATTTTAACCCTAAACTATCTTTCTACATAATATATATGTATATATAATTTGGGTCATATAGGAAGTGATCTTAGGGTCAAAAGTAAGAAAGATTGACAATCCTTGGATCAAAATAATCAATAATTGTGATTTGTCCAAATTAATTATCAATTGTCATATACTTAAACAAAAGTTTAGTTGAACAATTGAACATATAAAATAACATTTGAACTATTAGTTATATAGTTGAACAATTTCGAATATAATTGATCGATTGATCATATAGTTGAACATTTTTTAGTTGAACAAATACATCTTATATTTAAACAATTGTTACTTGATTCAATGGTTGTGAACTTTTCCTACTTTTGACCATAAGACTAACCCTCTACTAGTCATTGGATTATAATAGATCAATAGATAAGATTTAACACGAGCTTATAATTATACCCTCGTATTACTTATCATTCTTGCAATATGTTATACCTTTTATGAATGAGTATAATTTTAATTCATTACCAAAAATAATCCAAATTAGTTCACACAACCATAAAATAATCAATCGTGTTTCCGACAATCATCATCGGCGAACATCACGATCCCAGGAAAAAAAAGAATAAGAAAAAAGAGGAAGGTTGTACGAATAATGAAAGTATTTTCATAAAAGCACATTTGTTTTCTTACTCGTGCACAAAATAATGAATGCACGATATTAACATACGACATGTTCATAGTTTTGTGATGTACAAAACAGTGCACGAGCATGAGTAACGAAGCATAATTAGTAACGAAGCAAGACAATGCATGATCAAAATTAAGACACATTACTAAAGGATATTTTATTTCCTTAATGAACATAATCGTTACCAAATTGATGAATAAACATCCGTGATTTTTAACTGATGCCTACACCCTATGTATATATATATATATATATATATATATAGCAATCGTATAATATATTTTACTTTAGTAGCCTAGAAAACACAAACATATTCAAAAATATATTAAGAGAAATGAAAATACTTTTACAATGGAACGAGTCCAAAACCAATCCAATGCTAGATTATGAATTAAGTTAGCCAATCATGATTAAATATAATTAATCGTGATAACGAGGATTATAATTGAGAAAATTAAGCTATTAGGGTAACTTATTTTTCTAGGATTTACAAACAAGGCCCCTAATATTTACTATTTTTCAGAAAAAAAAATAAATTAAGCTATTTATTAGGCAATTATTATTTAAATGAAAGTTATTTTTTATGGTAAAATATATTTATTAAGCACAAAAATAGGAGCCGGTTAAAGATGGTAACCGGCAAAATATTTTATTAGTAAATATCCCAAATTTCTCGCTTTTTAATTGGAACCAAAATAAAAAAGCGTTATTTCAGAAGGAGGGTTCGGTACACTCTTTTCACCATTCATACACGCGATTTAAGAAGCAGTATAAATGTTAACAAATTAAAATACGGGGTTATTTTCTGTAAATTTCATAATATGAAAGGCATGTAAATGTAAACCTAGAGATTTGCTGTAGCTGCTGAAGTGCTGAGGGTAGAGCTGAGATTCAGCCGTAATCGTTGATAAACTCTCGAGAGTTCTAATCCTTTGAAGCACCGAACACAGATCTGTCACCCAAAAATTTTCAATCACTCTTTCTATCCCTGAATTTCGGTGCTTCAATGGTAAGCCACTCGATTCCTCCTAAACCCTAAACCCTAAAACCCTTCTATCGTTGTCAATTGTCAAATGCTCTAATGCTAATTGCATTCTCTCTTATTCGATTTTTAACATCTTCAGGTTTTCAATGTATTGGTGATTAGCGTTCTCTAGTTCTATTGGTTTGAGCTCCTTCCCTTTTCGCCTAGTATTATTGGTTTCTCGGAGAGTGGAAGATGGCTTATAGGCGTAGTCTGTCAATTCGTGCTACGCTGCTTGCTCGTAGATTCAACCCCTCGTTTAGTTACATTTCTCACGAGAATGATCGCAGTAACCAGCAAGAGGTGCAGCCATCTGGATCGAAGATCGACAATTATTTAGCCCAGAAGAGGTCTTTTGGAAGTTATGTCAACCCTATTTCATCGCAGCTCAGTGGTGCATTTCATCGAACAGGTTCTGGTTTTGTCGGGACTGGGATGGGTTTGAATAGGTACATGTCAACCTCGACTGGGGAGACATACAATATCACTGATGTTGCGTCTGTTATCCAGTCTGATGCTCCCATGGAGGCTATAGCCTCACAGGCTCCCATGGAGGCTATAACCTTACAGGCCCCGGCTGTGAGTGAGGTTGCTATTGCAGCTGCTGATTCAGCATTTCCTGTGGCTGCCTTGCAGTACGTGATTGACAGTGTTCATACATTTACAGGATGTAATTGGTACGCTACTTTCTATCATTGTAATTTTCCTCCACAATGACATAATTTTGTCGATAAATTGTAAAAAATGCCATCTTTCATGGACATGATTCAGCATCACATGACAGTTTTGGGGACAAATAGCTTAGTACTCCTTTTTATGTTGCTCCGGATAGGTGGGCGTGCATTGCTCTTACCACTTTGCTGATTCGTGGAGCTACTGTCCCGTTCCTCATTAGTCAACTTAAGGCCACTTCAAAGCTCACGGTACAATTTTATATCTTGCTTCCTTCTCGTACTTGGAAAGTTAATATCTTTATCCTTCGGGAGATACTAGCCATGTTTTGGTCAAGTTAATAGCTTTAGCTGCCTTATTCGAACTATTTTTCAATTTACGCTTCAGTACTTTTATTTGTTGAAAATCAAGCATAGTTAATGATTACGAGTTCCTAGTCATTATTGGAGCTAGCTTAATTATGTCTGTAAATTTTGTTGCAGTTAATGAGGCCACGCTTAGATGAGATCAAGGAGGAAATGCAAGCAACGGTAATGTATCTAGTTCTTAATCCTACTTGATGGTATAGTCTTTGTTTTATGCTGATTACAATCGGAGCATAGAGTTGTAAAAACAGGAATATTCACTCTATGTTTGATCAGAGGTAGCATAGCTGTTATACTGTTTCTGGGAGTAGTGTAGATCCATAAAAAGATAAAATATACTTTAGTTTCTGATATTGTCAACTTGTTTTATGTGGCATTAAATTTTTATCTCCCCAGTTTCCTCAGATTATCTGCCTGTAATTAAAAGGTGTATGTATAGTTGACTTGGGTTGCGACAATCATTTATTGAGCTTAATGAAAATGTAGATTCTTCGTCACCGTGATGATCAGGAGCCAGTTCTTTCCCGTTCTCCCTCTATTTTACTTGATATGTTTGTGTGCATCCATGCATTTTTTTTGATATATTTGGGACACTGTACTTCTGATGCCTTCCTCTGGATTACTTATTGTCCAACATCATATTATTGATGGCACATAACATTCTGAGTTGCCATTTAATCCATTTTGTCAGTTGAAGTCTATTTGTCATGCACAAGCTGATATTTTTTTACCATGTCTGTGTCTCATTGAAAGCCATATAACATGATTTACTCATGTTTGACAGGGTATGGAGCCTCAGGCTGTTGCTGATGGACAAAAGAAGATGCAGGCGATTTTTAAAGAGTAAGTTGCTGTATGGTTTTGGCTACGTTTTTCAAAAATTTTAGTCTTGAAGTATGAAATATATTCCATGATAAAATTCACAGGATTCCTTTCATCATGCTACTTTTCTTTCTCTATTTCTATCTATTGGCATAATAGTATCGTACCTGGTGCTGCAGGTATGGTGTGACTCCATTTACTCCATTAAAGGGATTACTTATCCAAGGCCCTGTCTTCATCAGTTTTTTCCTTGCCGTAAGTTCAACATAATTTTTTCATCTATTTATTGTTGTGTTAAAGTTTACTAGATAAATTTCAAAATTTTGTGTTTAGATAGTTTTCTTATGCTCATAGTCTTACTTACATTCAGATCTCAAACATGGTCGAAAAGGTTCCATCATTCAAAACCGGAGGAGCGTTCTGGTTTACAGATCTCACCTCTCCAGATTCTATGTATATCTTTCCTGTTTTGACGGCTCTGACTTTTTTGGCTACCGTGGAGGTATGACATACTTTGATCATTTGGTTTTCTTTTTCATTTATTACTTTGAGCGTTTTAGGTGTTTGATTTGTGAGCAGAGCTTGCTATGTATATGTTTTATGATGACTTTTGCAGTTATAAATGTGTCTTCTGACTGATTGTCGTTAAGTAGTTTTTTACGAGGTTAAAACAATGTAGTGCCGTTATAGAATGTTAAGATGGATGGAAACCTAGTGGCTAAAAGATATAGGATGCTCTGATGTTAGATAAACAAACAAGGGATTATACTAGCTAGTCTGATTGTCTGAACTGTTACTCCCTAATAATTTGATCTAAAAATGGTGATCTGAACTTCCTTGAGTTTAATTTAATGTACCTCTTGAAATATTGTGAAGTGCATTAATGCTGATAAGAACATAATTGCTCCATTTCCTTGTGCTTTCGTTTTCATGACTTGCTTCTCCTTTCCCGCCCCCTATGTTTTGTGCTTTACCCTGGTCTATGTCTCTGTGCTTTGTCTTCTTTACCTTGTTTTCTGATCTGCTATGCTATACAGTTTAATATGCAAGAGGGTCTTGAAGGAAATCCAGTTGCTGGCACAATGAAGAAATTTTCAAGGGGGCTAGCTGTACTTACTGTTCCATTTACTATGAATTTCCCTCAGGTAATTATTCTGCTCATCTCGATACATTTGGTATTGACTGGCATTTGCATAACGTTGTTTGGAACTCTGATCTTCAGTCCTGTACAAAGGCACATATATATGCATCCATGATTAAAGAGCCTGCTTATGTATGAAATTAAAATTTATGTGCCTTGAAGAGTTATTGATGAATGACACTGGGATAATTCTTACTCTCTTATGTTAGTTATGTTCAACTTGTACCCTGATTCATCATAGTTCATGATATTTTGTTTTCAAAGTTTAACGAATTAAATTAAAGGCTCTTCGTATGTGTAGGCTATATTCTGCTACTGGGTTACCTCAAACTTGTTCTCCTTCTGTTATGGATCCTGTAAGTGCTGGTTCTTTTGCCATTTTTGCACATGACAAAGTCACAAATTCTCTTTTTATTTGTATCAATCTCACAACTTATCGTTTCATGTTTTGCTCTTGAATTTTCAGTCCTCAAAATGCCAGGAGTGAAAAAGGCTCTGGGCGTCCCAGAAATTCCAGTGACACCACCCTCTTCAAAAACTGCACAATCATCGAGCTTCAACTTTTTTGAAGCTCTAAAACAAGCCTCCTCTGTGACCCCAAAAGCTCCTGCTGCGATATCTGCTCCCGTTGAAGAATCAAAAACCCTCGATAAAAAACAATCGTCTACTGCTGCTCTCAGCCAACGGCTTAGAACCCTGGAGAAGCAAGTGAAACAAAGGAAGCGAATCAAGAAGAGGTGAGGGGCGATTTTGGTAGTCACCGGATTTACGAGAAAGTCTGTTAGGATGAATGGCCCTGTATTAGGCTATTAGCATATCAAAATAAAAACTCCAACGGAAGATGAAAGTTCCCGTACCGATTGTTACCTAGCATATTGGATGTTTTTTGATGCCATAATTTTGTTTTTTTTATTTAATTTTCTTATAGAAACCAAAACTATATCCTTTGGCATTCCCTCGCATTGTTGGGGGCTCAATTTTCCTCTTATAGTACTGTGGTGATATGGAGAACCAATTAGAGCGATGAGTGTCTTACTGTTTTATACAAGTATTTCTGTGTTTGCGATTTCTTGCATGTTTAAGGTTTTATCATTAGGAGGGGCTTTATTCAAATATCATACATTGCGTATAAATTAGTTTTTAATTAAATTTATTATGTCAAAAGACAGATATTTAGGGTAACATGTGATTCAGATCCGGAGATGCAGCTAACAACAGTAAAATTTGTTTTTTTTTGGTTTGAGAAACCTGAAGGATCCTTAAGGTGGTGTTGCTTACAGACTTTCCAATTTTCACTAACCCACTTAACATAAGTAGATTTTGTAACATATGGTGGAATACATTCAGCGAAGTGGGCAAACTCATGCCGGACAAACTCAAATTTTGTAACCCGTTTTTCCAGGAGACTCAGACAAGGACAAATTCAGTCATAAGTCCTTGTCCATACCAGCCGAACTGGACTTTAGGCGGACATTCAGGTTCCGTATTTCTTTTTTATGTTTTCTAAAAAAAGAAAAAGAAAATAATTGTAGTTTTTTTTAGATTGTACGGTACAAGATTAGGTTGGATCATCTTGTGGAGACTCTCCAGCTTAAAGCATCTTTTCGTATGGGATCTTCTACATGGGGAGCGATCGATGACGAAACCTACGGGTATCGTGTCCCAAATTGGAGCTTATCGGCAACACAATTGACTTCCATGAAGACGTGACGGATCTTGACCTGATGGAAACTAGTCATAATGTTCGAGAAATCTGAAATAATAAGGTCAACTCCCATGGGGTTTCAAGATTTGTTTAATAGAATTGATAATTGCAAGTTTATCCCCTTCAATATAAAGTTTGTTAATTTCCAAAGTACTTGTTCGAATCAGACCTTCCCGTAGCACACATTATTCTTTATGGAGGAGCAATATGTTTCCACATTGTCCATAGTCCAGGGTAATGGTTGATGCATGCTGGTTTCTAAGGATAAATCCGAAAGATGATTCTCCAGAGCTTATTTTAAAGCCATCAAAATTTAGTTTGATAAATTCATTTTTGGGTTTAAACCATGGATGTTCCGGGTTTTCCTAATGTTCTTAGGTGTGTTTGATTTACTGTGGTTCTTCCTTTTGTTCACTTCTTCCCAATCTTTTTATTTGAGATTGAACAGTTAAATCATTGTTTAGTGGTTTTTTATTATTAAAAATGCTTTGCTTTCTAGTGAATCAAATGTTCCATCAAGTAACAACTAGATGTACTAGTGTTTTAATGTAACACCCCAAATTTTACAACTTAGGGAGTTACTGGTTAGGACCGCACAGTGGGTCCCGACCTTAGTTTGACAACAACTTAACATGATCTTACAACAAGGCACAGATAAGGAATAACTAAAAATCATAAAATAGTTTTTAGCAATGCATGAATGTGACCAGATCAACTACAGCCGGAAAAGTAATATATCAAAGTACGAAAGGAAACGATGTTCAACTGAAAAACCCACAAATGCAAAAACTGCAAAACGTCCTAAAGTACGACACCCCGGCTGACCACTACCATCTGGATCACTCGGCATCTGCTCTAACCTGTGTCAAATCTAAACAACATATCAACCGTTAGCTAACTAACCAAATATAAGCAAAATGATAACAGCACAAACACAAGCAGAGACAAAAAAAAAACAAACATCATGCTGGCACTCAACCAATTATTATCTGTTATTTAAGTGATTCACATTATTCAATTTAAGTTGTGGCACGAGAACTATTATTAGTTCTCGCCTCCGTTCCTTATCCAACTGGTGTAGGTATAGCTGACTTCCTTTGGTAGCATCACTACAAACCATGTGTGGACTAGTCCCGAAAGAAACCCCCAGCGCCCTGCGAGCTACTGAGCGGAATGCCACCGCCCGTTACTCTTAGGCCAAAATACAGGTCGGTATTTATATATCACAACCTATCTCTCTACATGTCAATCACACACCACCATCATCATTTATACTCATATTTAGCAGTCAGCTAAGTAAGCCCAAAGGACTTACCTGTTATAACGCTCGACTCTTTAGTAATCACTTGCTCTGTAACTGTACCCACTCAGTTGCCTGTTAAAGGCGATAAGTGTATTAGCACACTTTCACGTAGATAGAAGTCTAAAACTTCTGAGATTAATTAAGTATTAAGACGTACTAGCTACATTATTAGTTTTAGGGTAAAATGACCATTTTACCCTTTGTTCCGATTTTCTCGAAGACCCTAAAATTCATGTCCAAACTCCTATTTGAAGTTCTAAAATATATCCTAACTCTTAGAATTTTATTAGGTGCGAAACAGACATTTTTCCTATGTTTCTATTTTCCGGAAGAACCGAAAAAGGCTTAACTTCGGCTCTAAATATAAAATTCTTAACGGCTTATAAAATTTCCGAATTAAATATCTAGATCATCTATGAGGTTCTATCTAGCTTTAGAAGAAAGAATTTCTCCAAACTGTTCAGCCGATATTTTTATAATAATTCCCAAAGTCGGTTCCTCACTCTACTTTCTTATACTTAGTCAAATTTATAAGTTTAAAAAAAAACTGCTCAACTACCTAACTTCGGGAGCTCGTAACTTTCAATCCGACCGTTCATTTCTCACCAAATTTTAATATGATAAACTACATATATCCGTCTACAACATATCCAAAATTCAACGGTGGATCTTTATCCAAACGTTTTATAATTGATCGACAAGATGGGCTGTTCGTAACCTAAAAGCTGAAGGAATTAAAATGAATTTACAGCGGCCATTTTATTTCCATTGTTCATAAAAATACAGCAGTCCTTTATTCTTCTCTTTATCTATATACTCAGCAGCTACACAACATTTTTTTTTGACAGTGAAATTGAAAGGTGGAGGAGCCAGCTTACGGAACTGCAGTCCGGCGGTAAGGGATTGGCGTTCCGGCGGCAAAGGCTGGCGTTCCGGCGGCGAAGGGCTGGCTGCGCAAGAAGGCGGTTATTGCTCTCGGAATCGCAACAGAAGCGGAAGGAAGGTGGATGGACAGAAGAGGGAGGTCGGAACTTACCGGCACTACTGGAGGCAGCGGCGGCGGCGGCGGCGCAGTGGAAGGCGGAGCAGTGTATCGGTGGCGGCTCCGGCGTGCGCGCTACAGCGGCGGTCTGAGGCGGACGGCAGGAGGCTCGGCGGCGTTGGACGGTGGCTGGCAGCAGCGGCGACGGAGGTGCACAGGCGTGTCTCGCAGCGGCTGGGGTCGCAGCGGTGGCGGTTGTAGGCAAGGTGGCGGCGGCAGGCCTGTGGCAGTGTCGTCGTCTTCAACGACAGAACCCGTAGGTTAGTTTCGAACAAAACGAAGGAGGGGAAGAGAGGCAGCGGAGAAGGCAGTGTACTCACCGGACTCGACTGGAGGCGGCGCAGACTCGGCGGTGGCGACTCCGGTCGAAGGCGGTAGCTGGTGGATGCGGCACTGGCAGGGAGTCCGGCGGCAGCTGTTGCGTGCGGAGGGAATGCGAGAGATTGGAGCGGCAGAAGATTAGCAGGTTTAATTAGAGGGTTGATTAGGAGAAATTAGGGTTAGGTTTAATTAGGAGTTAAATAATGGGCTTAGGAAAGTGGGCTGGGCCTAGTAGCGGGTTAAATCTCGTCTCTCCCTTTACACAT
>BSUD01000002.1:121304357-121327486 GCA_033239045.1 Fagopyrum esculentum
TATGGTCAGGCTCAACTGTCAAATCCTCATGGCTGATGACGTGTCTCGGATCCGGAATGTACTCTCTCAATTGAGATACATGAAAGACTGGGTGTACTCCCTCTAATCTCGGTGGCAGTGCTAGTCGGTAGGCAACCTCTCCGACTCTCTCTACGATCTCAAATGGTCCGACATACCGGGGACTCAGCTTCCCCTTAATGCCGAAACGTCTAACTCCCCTCGTAGGTGACACTCTCAACCACACCTGTGTACCTACTCTAAACTCCAAAGGTCGACGCCTTTTGTCGGCGTAGGACTTCTGACGACTCTGAGCTGCTAACATCCTCTCCCGGACTAAGGCAATCCGGGCGATGTCGTCCTGTATCTGATCTGGTACTACTCCATCAGCCTTGCTAGGCTCATCCCAACATAGCGGTGTACGACATCTCCGGCCGTACAAAGCCTCATAAGGTGCCATCCCAATAGACGCATGCCAGCTGTTATTATATGAAAACTCTACTAGTGGGAGGTGATCTGGCCATACCTGTCCCCAATCTAGCACACATGCCCGCAACATGTCCTCTAGGGTCTGGATGGTCCTCTCTGACTGACCGTCTGTCTATGAGTGGTAGGCAGTGGTAAAGTGAAGACTCGTCCCCAAAGCAGTATGTACCTGCTGCCAAAATCTCGAGGTAACACGTCCATCTCTGTCAGAGACGATAGTCCTCGGTACTCCATGGAGTCACACAATATGTCTGGTGAACTCCTCAGCCAGACGACTCACCGGCCACGTTTCTTTGATCGGTATGAAACGTGCGGTCTTCGTCAGGCGGTCTACCACTACCCAAATAGCATCAAATCCTCTGCTGAGTCTCAAACCTGTGACAAAATCCATAGATATATCTTCCCACTTCCACTGTGGTACTGGAAGTGGGTGGAGCTCTCCTCCAAACCTACGGTGCTCAATCTTGACCTGCTGGCAAGTCGCGCACTGAGCTACATACCGAGTCACATCGGGCTTCAAACCACCCCACCAGAAGGACCGTCTCACATCCTTGTACATCTTACTCGCTCCAGGATGTACTGAGTATGGGGTAGCATGAGCCTCACCTAGTATCCTCTGCCTCAACTCACTGTCTGATGGTACACAAATGCGATCTTGACGTCTCATCACTCCCTCAGCACCAATGGTGCAATGTGGGGCCTCATCTCGAGACATCCTGTCTCGGATCCTAATCAAAGTCGGCCAAGTCTCCTACTTTTGTCGGATCTCATCCAACAGATCAGGAAGTAACTCCATGGTAGCCAACTGACCATCAGTATCGGAAACTGAATCTCTATCTCTAACCAAGCCAAGTCCTTCTACAACTGTGGCTGTACTGTCAACCGGGCTATCGCCCTCTCCCTAGGCGTCTTCCGGCTCAAAGCATCAGCCACTACATTCGCCTTTCCGGGGTGGTAAAGAATCTCAAGGTCGAAGTCCTTGATCAACTCTAACCACCGCCTCTGGCGATTATTCAACTCTCTCTGAGTGAATATGCACTTCAGACTCTTGTGGTCTGTAAAGATCTGACATGTCGCCCCATAGAGATAGTGACGCTAGATCTTTAGAGCATGGACTACTGCAGCTAACCCTAGGTCGTGTCTGGGGTAGTTCTTCTCATACGTCTTCAACTGTTGAGACGCATAGGCAATGACCTTACCCCTCTGCATCAAAATACACCCAAGCCTAGCTTGGATATATTACGTATACCACAAAGTCATCTGTACCCTTTGTTTACAACTATCAGATGTATCTGATTTTCTCAAAAGTCCAATTCTTCGCATCGCATTTATTATGTTTTCCTTATACTCATGTCGTTTCACCTTCTTTTAAATCTTTACCACATGTAGGATAGTTAAATCCCTTTGAGTTTCCTCGTTTACACCTTACGGACCACGTTGGTTGGTCTTATTACTTTCCTCAACTCAATTGTGATCAGTCGGAAATGGACTTCTAGTACACTATTTGTATGCAATCTCACTACTACTCCTCCATCTACATATTATTGGTTATCTGTGTTAACTTAAATTTTCATTGGAGTACCACCATTTCACTTTAAATTCTTTCTGATGTCTGTTCCAACAAAGATGTAGATTCCATGTATAATCACCTCAAAACTCTATAAGACTTTTCACCACAACATTAAATTATAATTTCTATGTTTGTGCCGCCTCTATAATTTCAATTATTATGTGTCACAACTTTAGTCATAAGGGCTTCCTTTGTAAATCCCGAAAATTGACCCCAGCTTTTTCTCGAAAGTACACCATCAATCTCATTTGTGTGGTATACTACGTGCATACCCTTTTGTCTGGACTGACGTATGACTTGGTCAAAATCATCTACTTCTTCTTACTCCTCTGGTTCTCTTTATATGAATCCATCCATATTAACCATGATTTGTAACATTTTCCTTAGTCAGTAGACAAGCAACTGCTCACAATAATTCCTTTTATATCATTACTGATATAAGGGGTTATTTCGGATCGTCAATTCTCTTTAGAGTTACTGACTTGAACTTATTCAGTGTTACTAGCACTCGTATTGATTGACTTTACAGTTGCCGCAATTGGTAGCTTCAAGGATTCCTCCTCATGTCAATAAAGTTCTTTGTAACTATGTGGTTATTCTTATTATTTGGCAGCCAGTCACCACTAGTTAACCCGCACGTGTCGAGTCCTAGTTGTTACCAAGTAGTCTACAGTTGATCTTCTACAAGATCATAAGCTTACGTTTCTTCTATCTCTTTGAATTTTGATAAACCTGGTGAACATCTATCTTCTCTAGTTTCTCCGCTTGTACTTCTTTAACTCTTCTATAATCTACACTTCTCCTTCGCACTATACGGCCGTTATACTCTTTCCGAGTTTAGAATTATCATTCATCTACCGTCAACGGACTCGTCAATTCTCCCACGATAGCTTGTATATGCATCTTCGCGATTACTTTGACCTCAGCCCTCAGCTGCTCGTGGTTCCCAGGGTAAATCGTTGGTGTTGAGAATTTTAAGTCTACTTGTGAGAGGAAGATTATTGTGGGCATTCGGGTACGCCAAGATCCTTCTCACACCTCCCTTCTTTGATTGGTATTATAATGTTGCCTTTCACTTGTTGGCAACGCGTAAGCTTCCATTTTATGTCTCATTAATTCTTCATATTTGGATAGACAATGTATTTCATGTAGACTTCTATGCTCTTGGCTGTCTTGATTATCCATTTTGATTGTGGTGTCAAGCAAACTGTCGAGGTGATCATATTTTGTTCTGTTTCTGATGTCAACTTTCACCTTCTGGTCCGTCGGTGAGCTTTAATTATATATCCCTTGTTTGAGTCCTACCACCTCTCTTTGACTTCCACACCTATACTTGTTTCTGCCACCATCTTCTTTGTCTGTAACGTTGCTTTCCACCACACCTGAAAGAATTTATGGGTTATCTCTCCTAACTTGTATACTTGCCGGTCAGCAACGCTTCCCCGGAACTTCTCTCATGGATTTTCTTCATTTGACCTTGTGGAGTTGAATGTATCTTCTTCTTGCTTATTGTCGTTGGCGTGGTCTTTTGGTCTTTGCTTTTCCGTCTCAACGTTCCTCAATAAGTCCGAAGGAGTTGACTGGACGTTCTCCTTCCCTAATGCTCATAAGTTGAGCATACTTATCCTTATGTTGAAACCCTTCAAATATACTTAGGTGTGTCAACGGAGTGAGGATCTCATTTACTTATCTCCGTTAAGAGTATAATATAACTATAATTTCTACTAATCTTCTACATGTACTTATCTATATCACAACCGTTTAATCAAGCTAATAAGTCCAGCTATGTAAAACCTAAAGTCCATCCTAAGCATACTGAGATCCGCAGAGGTAGTGGTGGTCATCCGTACTTTCTATCCCAACCCGACTCTGTATGCATTTTAAAACCAAAATTCTCTTTGGAAAACTCAGACCCTTTTCGGGTTCTGTTTATTTACTTATATGACCTTTTTAGAAGATTCAAGTGCCATTGTTGCCAACCTAGAGCTCTGATACCATGTTGTAACACCCCAAATTTTACAACTTAGGGAGTTACTGGTTAGGACCGCACAGTGGGTCCCGACCTTAGTTTGACAACAACTTAACATGATCTTACAACAAGGCACAGATAAGGAATAACTAAAAATCATAAAATAGTTTTTAGCAATGCATGAATGTGACCAGATCAACTACAGCCGGAAAAGTAATATATCAAAGTACGAAAGGAAACGATGTTCAACTGAAAAACCCACAAATGCAAAAACTGCAAAACGTCCTAAAGTACGACACCCCGGCTGACCACTACCATCTGGATCACTCGGCATCTGCTCTAACCTGTGTCAAATCTAAACAACATATCAACCGTTAGCTAACTAACCAAATATAAGCAAAATGATAACAGCACAAACACAAGCAGAGACAAAAAAAAAACAAACATCATGCTGGCACTCAACCAATTATTATCTGTTATTTAAGTGATTCACATTATTCAATTTAAGTTGTGGCACGAGAACTATTATTAGTTCTCGCCTCCGTTCCTTATCCAACTGGTGTAGGTATAGCTGACTTCCTTTGGTAGCATCACTACAAACCATGTGTGGACTAGTCCCGAAAGAAACCCCCAGCGCCCTGCGAGCTACTGAGCGGAATGCCACCGCCCGTTACTCTTAGGCCAAAATACAGGTCGGTATTTATATATCACAACCTATCTCTCTACATGTCAATCACACACCACCATCATCATTTATACTCATATTTAGCAGTCAGCTAAGTAAGCCCAAAGGACTTACCTGTTATAACGCTCGACTCTTTAGTAATCACTTGCTCTGTAACTGTACCCACTCAGTTGCCTGTTAAAGGCGATAAGTGTATTAGCACACTTTCACGTAGATAGAAGTCTAAAACTTCTGAGATTAATTAAGTATTAAGACGTACTAGCTACATTATTAGTTTTAGGGTAAAATGACCATTTTACCCTTTGTTCCGATTTTCTCGAAGACCCTAAAATTCATGTCCAAACTCCTATTTGAAGTTCTAAAATATATCCTAACTCTTAGAATTTTATTAGGTGCGAAACAGACATTTTTCCTATGTTTCTATTTTCCGGAAGAACCGAAAAAGGCTTAACTTCGGCTCTAAATATAAAATTCTTAACGGCTTATAAAATTTCCGAATTAAATATCTAGATCATCTATGAGGTTCTATCTAGCTTTAGAAGAAAGAATTTCTCCAAACTGTTCAGCCGATATTTTTATAATAATTCCCAAAGTCGGTTCCTCACTCTACTTTCTTATACTTAGTCAAATTTATAAGTTTAAAAAAAAACTGCTCAACTACCTAACTTCGGGAGCTCGTAACTTTCAATCCGACCGTTCATTTCTCACCAAATTTTAATATGATAAACTACATATATCCGTCTACAACATATCCAAAATTCAACGGTGGATCTTTATCCAAACGTTTTATAATTGATCGACAAGATGGGCTGTTCGTAACCTAAAAGCTGAAGGAATTAAAATGAATTTACAGCGGCCATTTTATTTCCATTGTTCATAAAAATACAGCAGTCCTTTATTCTTCTCTTTATCTATATACTCAGCAGCTACACAACATTTTTTTTTGACAGTGAAATTGAAAGGTGGAGGAGCCAGCTTACGGAACTGCAGTCCGGCGGTAAGGGATTGGCGTTCCGGCGGCAAAGGCTGGCGTTCCGGCGGCGAAGGGCTGGCTGCGCAAGAAGGCGGTTATTGCTCTCGGAATCGCAACAGAAGCGGAAGGAAGGTGGATGGACAGAAGAGGGAGGTCGGAACTTACCGGCACTACTGGAGGCAGCGGCGGCGGCGGCGGCGCAGTGGAAGGCGGAGCAGTGTATCGGTGGCGGCTCCGGCGTGCGCGCTACAGCGGCGGTCTGAGGCGGACGGCAGGAGGCTCGGCGGCGTTGGACGGTGGCTGGCAGCAGCGGCGACGGAGGTGCACAGGCGTGTCTCGCAGCGGCTGGGGTCGCAGCGGTGGCGGTTGTAGGCAAGGTGGCGGCGGCAGGCCTGTGGCAGTGTCGTCGTCTTCAACGACAGAACCCGTAGGTTAGTTTCGAACAAAACGAAGGAGGGGAAGAGAGGCAGCGGAGAAGGCAGTGTACTCACCGGACTCGACTGGAGGCGGCGCAGACTCGGCGGTGGCGACTCCGGTCGAAGGCGGTAGCTGGTGGATGCGGCACTGGCAGGGAGTCCGGCGGCAGCTGTTGCGTGCGGAGGGAATGCGAGAGATTGGAGCGGCAGAAGATTAGCAGGTTTAATTAGAGGGTTGATTAGGAGAAATTAGGGTTAGGTTTAATTAGGAGTTAAATAATGGGCTTAGGAAAGTGGGCTGGGCCTAGTAGCGGGTTAAATCTCGTCTCTCCCTTTACACATGATCCGTAGCTCGTTAATTGAGTGCGGAAGTTTATAAAATACGGAATTAAGTTCCGTATTTTATAACTTATTATTATTCTTATTTTTCGTACGTAAATTATTTTCGGTCATTTAATTTATCATTTTATGCGAATATAGGTCACATAAAATGATAGAACTAAACTCGTTTATTTTACTTATTTATTTGTTTACGATTGTCGCATCGGACCTTGGTTAATATCAGTTTACCGGAACTTAAAATTTTCGGTTATTACATTTAACATCTAGTTTATCTCTTAGAAAAGTAAACACGTTGGAAGTGTATTGATTTGTGTTAATTAGCAGTTGGAGTTTGTTTTTGATTTTCATTCAATTACATTGTTCATTAGGAAGTGACAGTTAAAGAATACATATTTTGTTGCCTCATACTAATTCTTGCATAAAGTACATTGCATGGTTCCGAAACCTTTTGTTTCTCGAGATATTCCTTAGTTGGGAGTCATTTATTAATAGTTTCCAAAGTAAGTTTCTTCTTTACTTTAGGCATAACATCAATTTTCCAAATGCAAACATTTGGATTTGTTGTTAATCTTTTATTATTATGAACAAAGTCCATGAGCGCTTTTTTGGAGTACGAACCTTTATCCAAAGTTGCCAAATAAAGACGGTTTGAATAATTGAATTTGGGGTTGCTAGGACTTAATAGCAGTCATTATCGCTGGACGAATGGAGTTTCCTAGATTGTAGTCCAGTTTATGAGAATCCCGTTTGTTTTCAACAATGTAATCGCTCATTGTTTCATCCTCATCAATAGCAATATCATTCTTAAGTAGTTTTATGAGTAGTTGATCTAAAGCCCACTGTTTTTTTTTCAAAACTTAACAATCTTGTCATCACATACATTCCATAAAAAACCTGACTCAAATTCAGGTCTAAGATTCATAAGTCTCTTCCATTTAAGCATGTCCACGGGTCGGACCCGCCGGGTCCGACCCTCCGGGTCATGGGTCCGGGGAGGGTGACCCGGACCCGGACCCGTGTATCTGGCCGACCCGCCGGGTCACGGGTCAGACCCGGCGGGTCACAGGTCGGCCACGTAAGATTAAAAAAAAAAAATTTTAAATAAACTTTAAAAAATTAGAAAATAAATATAACATAAAAATTGAACTTAAACTTAAAAAAGGAGAAGAAAATAAACTAATAAAAAAATACTAAAATAGGACTTAAACTTAAAAAGAAATTTATAAACTAATAAATAGAGGACTTAAACTTAAAAAAATTGGACTTAAACTTAAGTTAAGTTTAAGTCCAATTTTTCTAAGTTTAAGTCCTCTATTTATTAGTTTATAAAATTCTTTTTTAAACTTAAGTTACTTAAGTTTAAGTAATTAAGTCTTAAACTTTAAAAAAAACAAAACAAAGGGAAGAATTGGGCTTGAACCGGAATTCCGGTTGCCTACGTATCCTCTCGGGGAGGAGGAATCAAAGCCCACGTAGTTCTCTTACCTTTGTTTATATCCCCGATTGGCCCTTACCTTAGTCGGACTCTCCCGCCGATACATCCGATGGCGTTTGTTGTCGCTCGTCGTCATCTTCGTCGCCTTCCTCCGCCGAGAGATTGTTCTTTTGTGTTCGCATTTCCGCTTTCCTCCAATCGGCTAGGAGGACTTGTGCCTCCAACGTCTCGGGCAACATGTTTGATCTCGTCGGATCGAGCACCTTTCCACTCCGGCTAAAGGTTTGCTCAACCGCTACCGTTGAGGCGGGAACGGCGAGAATTTGTGCCGCGATCCTTGAGAGGGTAGGGAACCTCATTCTCTCCGGTCGGCTCCACCATTCTAATATGTTGAAATCCTCCTCTTCTTCGTCATTGGCAAACTCAAAAGAAATGGTTAGATATTCGTCGAGTTTCGAGTTGGAACTCGACGTGGTTTTTGCCCTTTTCGGGCCAAACAAATCTCTAGCAATTGATTTAATTTTAGATGAACTTGATGATGAAGGAAGAGGAGGGGGTTGAGAAGATTGACCTCGATCGGAAACACGATACTGAACCAATAATTCATCAAATAATTTTCTAACATTAGCAATTATGGTAGAAACATGACAATCGGGATGTTGTTCTAAACTTAAAAATTCATAATATTTTTCTAAAAATTGTTTTAAACCATCCATTTTACGTCTAGGGTCTAACACAAATGCAACAAGAAAAACATCGGGAATGGTTGTATAATAAGCTAACCATTTACTTCGCATTGAAAAAATAGCTTGTGAAATATTTTCAATTAAAAGACCTTGTTGAATTGCAAATGCAATATTAATTGCTACATAACAAAATATGTTTGAAGTTGGTGTATAAACATAACTAAAAGTGTTAGTAGCATCATAAAAATGTTTGAAAACCTCCATTACATCTCTTGCTAAAACCCAAGATTCACCGGAAACAAAATCACCGTCAATATGTTGTGCGGCAAAACTACTTAAAAGTTCTCGATATTCATATGATTCGTAAATCATTTTGTAAGTAGAGTTCCATCTTGTACAAACATCTTTTGGAAATTTTTTAGGATAAACGTTATTTTGTTTACAAAATGCATACCATTTACTACGTACACTTTTTTTAGACCAAAGTTCATTAAGAATATTTCGAATAAGTTGTACTAAATCTCCAACATATGCTAAACCGTCTTGAACACACAAGTTTAAAATATGAGCGGCACACCTAATGTGAAAAAATTTACCTCCAATCGTCGGCTTACAATAGTTGGTTAAATCTCTAATGGAAGCCGTGTTAGCGGAGGCGTTATCAAAACCGATTGAAAAAACTCGTGAAACTAATCTATATTCTTCCAAAACATTTGCAATCAAACGGGCAATGTTTTGGGCGGTGTGTTGTTCGTTGAAAACTCGTAATGCTAAAACTCTTTTGTTTAAAATCCAAAATTTATCAACAAAATGACAAGTAATACCCATATATGAATTTTTTTGAAAATCGTCGGTCCAAATATCACTACAAATAGAAACTTGAATATCACCGTTGTCCATAAAATATTTAATCAATTCTTCTTTACGAATTTTATATTTATGCATCATTTTTCTTTTAGCGGTTTGGCGAGAAATCGGTTTATATGCGGGTTGAGCATGATGTTGCATCCAATCATTAAAACCAACATTTTGTGCAAAACTAAATGCTAAAGATTCTACGGCCAACATTTCCGAAAATGCATCCATAGAAGAAGAATGATCATATGTAAATAGAGAAGGAGGTTGGTTAGAAGTAGATGCGTACCCGGTAAGTTGTGTTTGCCCTCGTGCTAATCCCATTTTCTCGGGATGCTTGTTCCAGATATGCCTCTTGTAGTTCCCGTAGCCTTCTCCCTTTTTGTGCTTGTATTTTGCCGCACAAAAATTGCATTTGACATAGAAAACTCCGTTGGCATCGGGAGCACCCTTTGTAAACCAAAATCGGAAGACCGCCGCCGTTAGTTGAGTGTTGTTCAACGGCGGCTCCTCCGGCTCCGGCTCCTCCGTGAATATGGTCTCGGATCCTTGGGTGTTGGGGAAAGTAGGTGATTCCGTGAAATCCTCCTCCTCCTCGAAGATCTCGTGATCTCCACTTAATAAGTCTCGCCTTAAATCCGAACCGGTTGGAGGACCGCTAACGGAATGCCGTCCTCGAATAAAACCTTCGCCGGATGAAGGATCGGCACCGCTAATGGAACGTCTTCCTCGGCTAGACATTTTTTTTTGAATAATAGAATGTAGTTGGTAAAATGAAAAATAAGAGAATGAGAATATGAGATTAGGAGAGTAATTGAATGTAAGAGTTGGAAATTATGGAGATATTGAGAGAGTGAATAGATGATTGAATGATGAGAATTGGTGTGAGATGATATGAATTGAGTTTGGGGTATTTATATAATTGTTTTTAGGTTAGATTTATTAAATTAAATTGTTTTTTTTTTAAAAAAAAAACTAGCCGTTACGGGTCGACCCGCCGGGTCGACACACCTGGTCAACCCGGCGGGTCACGGGTAAGGGTTTAACCGACCCTTACCCATACCCGCCACCCGGCGGGTTGCCGACCCGCCGGGTCATGACCCGCCGGGTCACGGGTAACCCGTGACCCGTGGACATGCTTACTTCCATTGCCAAGATGTATTTTTTTTTTTTAGTTTTGTAGTTCCATAAAAGGAAACTTTTAAGGTATTTTTATTTATGACTTTAACCCAACTACTATTTGGTTCAGCCATAATTTTTCACAGAAGTTTCATTTGGAGGACCTTATTCATGTTCTCAGCTTTCCTAATACCCACTCTGCCTCTTTGCTTAGACTTACAAATTTTATCCCATTCGATAAGAGGGTTGTAGTTAGGACCTTTGTTCCAAAAGAAAGTTCAATTTATTTGATCTAGTTCTTTACGAATACTTGTTGGGAGTATAAAGCTTTGCATGATGAAATGGTTTAGCATTAAGATTTGCCTTGGTTATGATTGTTCTTTCTTCTTGAGAAAACGTGAAAGCCTTCCATTTAGTTAATTGTTGTCTAGATTTTGTTATCACATCTTCAAAGACACTCTTGCTTTAGGACATGTTATATACACGGACTTCGATTTAGTAACGTAAAAAGCAATCACATTCTGTGAGCGCCTAGTGGGGGCCGGCGTCAAGAAACATTTATTATTATTTTTTTAGTTATTTTCTTGATTTTTTTTAAAAAAAGAAATGAAAAATGGATGCCCTGTTGTTATGCAAAATTTTTAAAGGTCTCACAAAAACCACTTTACTATAGATTTCTCTTTTTTCGTACAATATAATATAAACGACTTATGACTCGTTCGATATAGGGGGTTTATGGAGTTGAAGAGGATGATTGGGGATGAGATTTATAAAAATATTCAAATGCATTGAGATTGATTATGGTCAACAAAGCTTGCTTTGAAAGTTAAATGAATAACCAATTTTATTATTTTTTTTGTAATGGAAAGCGGTTCGAAACTAATAGACGGTGCGCCGTCTAGTGGGTCGAAAGGCCATAAAAATTGGCAGACGGTCAAACCGTCATGAAGGATCACAAATAAAAGAGAAAAGAAAAACACAAAAATACATCAAAATGAAACCGAAAGAAAAAAAGTCTTCAACGGAAAGCAGGATAATCCAACCAGCAAGAGGCACCGGGCATAAACGTTCATCTTTTAAGGAAGTACACAGGGAGGAAACCTGGGGAACAATTGGGGACACCTCAGATCTGGACTGCAACAGAGCCTTCAGGAGTCAATCACAAATTCACGCCCCCTTCTCGACAAACACACGAAACCGCCAGCAAATGACTAAATCAAATCCCAGAAGACGAGATTGTAGAATACGGGTATCTTGATGGATGAAGGTGTAGAACTTGATTGGTAAGAGAAAGATGATTTGTAGGGAGATAATTGTTGATTAATGTTGTCAGGAAAGGTTGATTTACGAATTAATTTAAAACGAGTGCTTTTGGGCTTTGATTTCAATTTGGAAATAGCCATTTTTTCCCTTTCAATAATTCTTGATAAATTTTTGAGCACTGTGAAACCGGGGAGGATTATTCCCAACCTTCACCAATAAAGAGCACAGAAGGCAAACTCAGAGTAGGATAAACAAATTAAAAGTATTAGTAGTTCATGTGTAGAAAGTAAAAACACATTTTGGCTTCAATAGAAGACTGAAAATTGTTAAACCCCTCTTTAAGCCAAAATCTGGGTGAATCATGAGTTGAGAAGCTATTATCACTAATCTTTGTTAATTGTCCTTCAAAATACAGATCTTGTTTAGAGAAGAGAGACTTTAAGGTCTTAGATTTGATTGTTATTGGTAGGAATTTTTGAACCACAATAATATATGGTTTCACAAAGAATGGACAAAAAGATCCAGACCCAAACACAACGGCGGAACAATTGTGTTAGCCGGTTGTGACAGTGGGGTGATATGGGTTGTATCCCAAAGTAATTGTGGGTGATATGGGTTTTAATATATTAACTGAATCTATTTATAAATAAAAAATTTTGTGTTTTAAATTTAGCCGCCTACGCCAAGTACCGGCGCTCAATTTTTTTTTAATTACTTTTCAAGAGAAAAAAATAATTTTTTTGGCTACGGCGGCTTTGGCAGAATGTAATTTTTTTTATTAAGTTAGTTAATCAAAGTCCATGTAATTATCTTTTTCGTTACTCTAATGTTAATAATTGGACACTCACGGTATTCGTCCACACAATTTGTAGCAATTATACTAGTATTTAATTGAATGTGTCTTTTAATATTGGACCCAACATTTTTTGTTGTTTGATAGGACAATTTATGAAAGTTAATTTTTTTTTTTTCTGAGATATGACAATATCCATACAAGAGATCTAGTACCATAGTACTTGCAACAATTGAGGCTTTAGAAACTATTATTATATCATCTGTAGAGGCAAGAAATGGGATAATGGACTTGTCCTAGTTATTGGAAATCCAATCATTATTTTTTATTCTAGTTACTTTCTTTTTTGTATATTTTGTGCCAGAACTTCCACACCTAAGTTGAATAGCATAGGTGAAATCGGGTCACCCTGACGTAAACCTCTTTTGGGATATATCATATCCTTAGGTTTACAGTTAATTAATATAGAACAGAAAATTGTAGAAATACATTCTTTGATCTAGTCAACAATTTTTTTTTCTCAAAGCCAAATTTATCCAACACGGCGAGAATAAAAATCCATCCCATCCTATTACATGCTTTTCCATATCGAGTTTAATGACCATATACCCCTCTTTCCCTTTTTAGTTTTAAACCCATAAAAAATTGTGTGGGCAATAAGAATATTATCATGGATCGATCTACTTTGTGTAAATGCACTTTGGAGAGGGTGAATTAATTTTGTTAAGATTGTCTTAAGTCTGGATGCCGAAACTTCCGCAATAATTTTGTACGTTGTTAGCATAAACTAATAGCTCTATAATGGTTAGTCAAAGTTGGGTTGTCGGTATTTGGGATTAGGCTGATGAAGGCATGATTGATTTGTTTTATGATTTAACCCATACTATAAAAGCTTTTTATCGCACAAATAAAACTTGGGCCTATGATATTCCAATATTTTTGGATGAAACCGGCCATCATTCCATCAAGACCTGAAGATTTATCGATGACAATATCAAAGACTACTTTTTAAATGTCCTCTTTTGAGAATGATTTGGTAAGTTCCTTATTTTTTTAATTTGGTTATTTCGCTTGTGATTACGTCAAGGTTTTGATTTAGTGACTTCTCGTTAATATGACTTGATCGGAAACAATCTTTATAGTCTTTGGAAAATTCATTAATTATTTCATCTTTGGTATTCAAAGTTTGGCCATTTACTCTTTCAATTGATAATATTGATTATCTATTTCTTCTTCCTATAGCTTTTCTATGACATCATTTTGTGTTATTATTGCCATACTCTAGCGAGTTTGATTTTTCTCGTTGCATCCAATATTTTTGTTGGAACTCAATTATGCATTCTCTTTTTTTTACTTAGTCTATTCATTTTATCATCCCGTTGGATAAAAAAAGTTCTGAAAATTGAACTTTTGTAGTTTCTCAATCAATAAGTCAATTTTCACGGACTTACTTATTGATATTGTCAATCTGAATTTGGTTTTGATGAGATTAAACTTGTTCACTAAATTAAAAATATATGTCCCAGAGAATTGAGTTTTTCAAGTTTGCTTAATAATAAGCTCACAATCTTCTTGGTCGGTCCATATTATTCAAAATGGAAAGGTTTATTTTTAAATTTTTGTTGGTGTTATTCAGATCTATCAAAGTTAGGCAATGCTCTAACGAGGTGAAAGTATGATTTCATACATGAATTTGATTATAAACGTTAAGCACCTCAAAGTGGGTCATTGCTCTATCTAATTTCTCAAATGTATTATAAATTCCTTCTTTTCTTTTTTTTGCCAAGTGAAATCGTTTTTTTTATAATTAAGATCCATGAGAGTACACTTTTGGACGAGGTTTTGCTGTCTTTGGAATCGGTTATTGTTTGGAGTAGCTCCACCCCGTTTTTCAAAAGGGTTGAGTATTTCATTGAAGTCTTTCCCAAAATGAGAACATGTTTATTTTGCAAGTTAATAGATTTCGTTATCTTATTGCAAAATTCTTCTTTTAAATCTTTCATTTGGAGAAGCGTATAATAAGAAGATACTTATAGCGAAATTTGTTTTTAAATTAGTATGTTCTAATATAACCAATCTTTTATCCTTACAGCGAATCACAATTTTTTTCATTGGTGATTAGGTTGTTTTTCCATAATAGACACAAGCCTCCCACTAGACCATTCGACGGGAAAAAGCAAATGTTATCGCAACCAACACTTCACTAACATATTTCGGTTGGTTCTATTGTTGTTTTTATTTCTTCTAGCATATCATATCAATATGCCCATTTTAGTTGTTATTTAATATCAATCCATAAGTTCTTTTTTTTGAATTCCACTACACTTCCATAAGGAGATCTTCATATAAACCTTTCATAAGAGTTGGATGGTAGTGGTCCATTTTTACTACCTTGACATTGAAAAGATCTAGTTAGTATGTGTTTTATTTGATAGCACACTTGATACGGGGTATTCGTCCATGTAGTTGGCCCAATCTTTTGACACTTAATGACTCGATAGAAAGGCAACAAAAAGAAAGAGATATGGAAAGAAGATGATCCAATGGTGGGAATGGATCTCTAGTTGGATAATCAAGGTCGAACCATAAGCGATGACCTAAAAGCACAAAAGGAGACGATCGGGAGGATCACCTAAATACACAACCAACGAAGTCTTGTAGAACCCTTCCACTACAACCAAAATATAATAGGCGTTCGTGAGAACTCTAGATCACCTTGGAGGATTGCTCGTGGCTAGTTGAACTGCCCTGCTCTGTCGTGGCAAGTAGAGCACACTAGTCCAAGTGAGTTGAGAGCAAGACCTCTCTTACTTAGGTTTGCTCTCCACACGAGAGAAGAAGGTAGACACTGTAAAGTTAACACAACATGTTTAACAAGATGTATATATATATTTCAAGATGAGAAAATTGGAGGCACGGCCTTCCTATTTATAGATAAGGGATGACCGTATGGGCTTCTTGTGATTTGGCCCGAAGAATCGTATCTTATCTATAATAAGATATAATCTTGATCTTCAAAAATAATAAAATAAGATCGATCTTTTAGAAGAAGGATCTTCTAAGGCTTGGGGATCAAGCAATATGATTCCAAGTCTATCTTTAAATTTCCCTATTAAAAACTTAAATTATTTGCAAAGGAAATAAAAATAACTTGGGATGAAAATAACATTTAAAGCCCACAAAATTAACCGATAATTAAAGATGTTTTTATGGGTTGGAAAATAGTATAACAAGGGCCGAAAATCAGCTCTTTAATTCGCTCCTCCATCCATGCATGACTGTCCCGTTGGTGAAAATGTTGATGCATGGTTGGTCCATTTCGACATTGCATTAGTATGGAAGTTCCGATGTATGTGCACAGCCGATCTCCTCCTTGTGTATGTTCCTTCTCCTTCGAGTATGTAGGAGGTTATTTGAGCTTTCATGATCCTCTAGAGCCAATATAGGATTGATCCATCATCTCTTCCTTCCACACGTATATTTGCATGGGAAAGTTGGTTTTCAGGCATGCGTGGATCTTGTCATCTTCCATCTCCAATAAATGGTCTTCACTTTTGCATTAGGGATGACCTTCATTTCCTTCTCAAGGATGATCATCAACTTTTTCCGATAAGAGGTCTTCATCTCCCTTTTGGCAATGGTCCGAGAAGTGGTCTTCATCTCCCTTCTAGAAATATTCCGAGAAATGGTTATCATCTCCTTTCTAGAAATGTTCTTCATTCTTCTATTGGAAGGGTTATCATTTCTGTTCTAGAAATGACTTTCATTCTTCCTCTTCTCCTCCTTAAATTGGTTTCGTTCCTCACCTCCTAGCTTTCATAGTCATGGCCTTGAAGCTTGCAAGGTACGGAGACGCTCCTACATCAACCCCCTTTCTTTGGAAGGATTCGACTGCGAATCCAATATGTCTTGGCGGGCGGCATCGATGAATATATAACACCTATAAATTAGCAAAGAATGTAACATAAGAGATGTATATGTTTTCAGGAGGAATAATGTTTAAGGAAAAGATATTACTCCACATGAAAACGATACATATAGGGTTATAAAAGTCCTTTATAACCTCGTAAGTTAACATTAAATACAAAGTAATAGTAATATCATTCCATGTTATTTTTATGCACCATTTGTGCATTACCCTTAGAACCTTAGTTATACAAAGTAATAGTAATATCATTCCATGTAATTTTTATGCACAATTTGTCAAGGCTCATAGGTAAAAGGTGAAGAACCGGTAGGTGAAATAAATAAGGTAAAAGATACTCTAGAAGGGGGAGGGGGTTGAATAGAGTATGAGAACTTTTCACAAACCAAATTTCAAGGCCTTGAAACTCCTTTCAAGGGCCTTGATGTCGATCTGTGCTCTTTGTGAAACTTTGATTTTAAGAGCTTTGAAACTACTTTCAACTGCCTTGACTTCTTGCTCCTGCAAAACAAAGTTAGTCACAGTAAATTATATATGGTGCGGAATTGAAAAGATCGACACGAGGATATGTTTACGAAGTTTGGCTCTAAATAGCCTACTCTCCATCCCAGGGTATAGCCTTAGGATCTAACTATCTATTATCAGCTTCAAAGAGTCCTAGATACAAACTAGAAGAAATCCCCTTCTTCTCTCACTGTAGCCAACGCTATGATCTAGCTCCAACTCTTAACCTAGCTATAATAGCCTAGTTACTTCGCAGAGCAATACACACTCTAGTATAACACTATTTAGATCTTCCAATGGAGCTCTAGTGTTTTCTCTCTCTAAGGGGATAAAGCTTTAATGTGAATGAGAGAAAGAAAAACAACGAATGAAGATAATCAGGTTGCTAGAAGATGTAAAGATGTTTTCCTGTGTAATCTTGTGTCTTTGTCTTCTTCGATCATCATCTTTATTTATACTCTTCTATGGAGAGGTCTTCTAGCCGTTATAGAGATGACCCTTTGAAGATGAATCTTCTTCTCCATGAAGATCGTTTCTTGTTTCGAGATAAGGTAGACATTGCAAATCTTCAGCTCGCTCCTGAGAACACGCCGAGTCCTTAGCTCCTTGATCTTATCGTCTTTTGAATCGAGAGAGAAGATCTTATCCTTGCCGCTTTTTGTTTAGAAAATCTTCTAAAAAGATTCTCTAATCTTTGGTTGAGATCTTTCTTCGGTTGATGAGATCTTTCTGTTAAAGAATCTCTTGGAAAATCTTCAGCTCATTTGAATTCTTGTTTCGTGCATCTATAACTCCAAGGTCCTTGAATTCGTCCCTTTGTAAACGCTATCTTCCTTTGTCCTTGAGTTATACTTCAATGTCCTTGAAATTCATATCAAGGCCCTTGACATTTAGATAAAACCTGCACTGAATTCAAACCAACCAAATATCTAGAGAATATAATCAACACACTGTTAGTATATTCAACTACTACATTTGTGTTAAGCCTTCCATCATCAACACATGTAAAACATTTTAATCAAGGTGGAGTTTTCAATCTCCCCCTTGATGGAAGACAACACAAATATTTTATCGTACATGCATTTGTTAGTTTAGCAATGCATATGAAAATCTCAAAACTAAAAATGCAGAATGCAGTATATCAAAATGTTGGATCATATTTCACCCCCTTTGTCTTTCAACAAGGGAAAAAATAGTCAAAGCAAGGAGTCTTAAAACACGATTACAAACCCAAAAACGAGAGTATTTTCACCAACCATAAAAAGTTTTCAAAACAATCATGACAGCCAGAGATCTTCAGGTTTCCTTGTACCACTTGCAGGAACTTCCTTTCCCATAATAGTCTCGTAAGCACATATCTCTCCACCGATCCTTTGCATCAGCAAGATCACGCTCTTTGAGAGATAAGTCCGTTCCTCTTTGTGCAGAATTTTTGTCATTTTTCTTGACTACCCCAAACTCTTCAAACGTCAAAATATTTGGATCTTCTGCCAATGGTTGACGAATGGGTTTATCCTTAACAATATTATGACATTGATCCATCACCTTTTGAAATCCATTTTAAAGAATAAAAATTAGATAATTCAATATGTAAAATATATGACTTTCTAATTAATTTGTTTTATTTATATACCCTTTGAAATATGTTTCAAGGTCCCTTAAATTTTATTTCAAGGCCCTTGAAAGCATCAATTGGGCTGCATGTGTAGGAACGATTAAAACTCGTTTATTCCCCCTACGTTAATGCTTCCTTGTTCAACATACCAAAGTTTTGCTTCTTGGAGTGCCAACTAATTCGTCAACCATTGGCAGAAGATCCAACAGGCTCCTGCAGCTATATATTCAGCTTCTGCAGCTATATATTCAGCTTCAGCTGTGGATAGGGCAACAAAGTTTTGCTTCTTGGAGTGCCAACTAATTAGGGATGACCCTAAGAATTGGCAACATCCAGAAGTACTTTTTCTATCGACCTTATAACCTGCAAAATCTCCATCTGAATATCAAACTAGATGAAACGAGCTTTGACGAGGGTACCATTACCCTAGATCCTTAGTGCCATTGAGATACCGAAAATTCTTTTCACAGCTATCAAGTGTGACTCTTTAGGATCAGCTTGAAATCTTGCACACATGCACACGCTAAACATAATGTCAGGACGACTAGCAGTTAGATACAACAATGAGCCGATCATACCTCGATACTCCTTTTGCTCTACACTTTTGCCATTCTTGTCATGGTCTAGCGAAAGTGTTGAACTCATAGGAATCTTTGCAACCTTAGATTTATCCATTTTGTACTTCTTAAGCAAGTCTTTAGTATACTTGCTTTGATTGAGAAAAATTCCTTTCTTTGCTTGTGTAACTTGAAGTCCAAAAAAGAAATTTAGCTCTCCCATTAAGCTCATCTCAAATTCCTTCCTTGCAAAGGGAATCATTAGTAGCACCGAATAATATATCATCAACATAGATTTGTACTACTAGAATGTCGTTGCCTCTAGTTTTGATAAACAATGTTTTATCAATCAAGCCTCTTTTAAAATTCTTTTCAAGAAGATATTTAGACAATCTTTCATACCAAGCTCGAGGAGCTTGCTTAAGACCGTAAAGAGCTTTGTCTAATTTAAAAACATGATCTCGAAATTCATCATTTTCAAAACCAGGAGGTTGAGCAACGTAGACTTCTTCTTCTAAGAAGCCGTTTAGAAAAGCTCATTTTACATCCATTTGAAAAAGTTTTATGCTCATGAAAGATGCAAATGAAAGTAGCATACGTATGACTTCTAACCTGGCAACTGGAGCAAAAGTCTCCTCATAATCAATACCTTCTTCTTGGTTATAACCTTGTGCTACAAGTCGTGCTTTGTTTCGTATGACTTTGCCACTTTCATCCAATTTGTTTCGAAAGACCCATTTCGTGCCAATAACTGATTGATGCTTTGGTCTTGAATTAAGAGTCCATACCTTGTTCCTCTCAAATTCATTTAATTCATTTTGCATGGCAATGATCCATCTGGTTCTTGAAGATCTTGAATGTAGTTCTTTGGCTCCACAAGTGATACAAAAGCGGAGAAGGCACATAGATTGTTCACTTTAGATCTAGTTTGAACTCCAACATTTGGATCTAAGATCACATTCTCTTATGGATGATATGAGAAGTGTTGAACTTTTCTTCTTTTGACAGATGGAGTAGATCCAAAAGGTTGAGCTTCATATGTTTGACTAGATTCAGGTACCATTGATGCATTTCCTGTTGATCCAATCTCAAGGCGTTGAAGTTGGGTTTCAAGCCCTTGAAGTAGAGTTCTGTTATCACAGTTTCTAGTTTCAAGGTCTTGAAGGTGTGTTTCAAGGTCTTGAGGATTTTATTCGGTATCTTGAATATTTTTCTGCATATTCTTGTCTCGATCTTTAGGATCTTCCTCTTCATCCGAATTATGATCTTCTCTTTGATTCAGATTTAGATCTGCAAAACTCTCACTCAAAGTACCATCATTGCTTTCATCAAAAATAATATGAATGTTTTCCTCAACAATTTTAGTACGTTTGTTACAAACACGATAAGCTTTGTTATTTGAAGCATATCTTATGAATATAGATTCATCACTACGTGCATCAAATTTCCCAAGATTATCTTTGTCATTGTTATGAACAAAACAAGTACATCCAAAGGGTTTGAAATATGAATCATTTGGCTTTCTTCCTTTGAAGAGTTCATAAGGAGTCTTTTTCAAGATAGGACGAATTAAACATCTATTCAAAATATAATTTGCAGTATTTACTGCTTCAGCCCAAAAACTTTTTGGCAAATTGTATATTAAAATCATTGTCCTAGACATATCCTCAAGAGTGCGGTTCTTTCGTTCCACAACTCCATTTTGTTGAGGAGTTCTAGGAGCTTAAAAATTATGTGAAATACCATATTTTGCACAAAACAAATCGAACTTCAGTTGATCAAATTCTCTACCATGATCACTTCTTATAGAAACGATTGGTAGGTTTTTTAAACTTTGTAACTCCTTACACAATTTTTAAAACTCAAATAAAGCTTCAGAATTCTCTCGTAGAAAAGATATCCATGTAAAACGAGAGAAATCATCCACTATAACAAGGATGTATTGTTTTCCTCTTGGAGATTTGACAAGCATAGGTCCACAAAGATCCATGTGTAAAAGTTCAATGAGTCAAGAAGAACTTACAGCTTTCTTAGGTTTGAATAAACCTCTTGTTTATTTACCTTGTGTACACGCCTTACATATGTCATTAACCTTAAAATTTAGGTTTGGCAAACCACGTACCAAATCTTTTGTAAGTAGCTTCTGCATGGTATGCATGCTTACGTGACCAAGTCTTCTATGCCAAAGCCTTGGATCATCAGTCAAGGCCTTTAGACATTTTAACTTAGTTCCTGCAACTTGGTTAGTACTAAAAGAATAAACATTATTACATCTAGGAGAAGTAAGCAACAGTTCACTAGTCTTTTTGTCTTGAACCTCACATTTTTCTGAATCAAACATGACTTATTGCCTTTATCACAAATTTTAGATATACTTAGCAGATTATATTTCAAGCCATCAACTAAATAAACATCATCAACAAAGTTGGATGAATTATAGCAAATTTTACCAATACCAATTATGTCACACTTTTCTTTATCACCAAGAGTAATGGTTCCAGATGATTGCTTCTTTAAATCTGAGAATAAAGAGCTTTTTCCACTCATGTGTCTTGAACAACCACTATCTAATATCAATCTGTGCTCCTTTACCTTGGTGATATCCTGCAAAACAACAAACATCAACCTTTCCGGGTCGACCAAATGGCATATTTTGGTTCATACTCAGGTTCGATCATGTTTGGTGGTCTAGTGCCTTTAGGAACACAAATTTGTTTGACCTGTTTTCTTAAACATAAAGGATAGGTGTTTCTGATGATATAAGGATCATTTCTTCTATAAGGACATGTAGATTTAGCATGACCCTTTTTACAAAAGTAGAAGCAAGTAGGCATATGAATGCTTCCTTTGGCCTTGACAAAAGTGGTGGTAGGTTTTCTAGGAAAGCTCCTATGATAACCTATACCATTTTTGTTAAGGGAAGACTGTTGTTCACCCATCATTCTTTTCAGATTAGCTTTTGAACGAGTAAACTTAATAAGTGTTGCCTTCTGGTCTTGACACGTCAAAGTCAGATCAACTTTCTCTTTCTCTAGATCGATATAGTTTCGATGAAGAGATGAGAGGTTGTCCTTGAGAATCAGATTTTCTGATTCAAAGGCCTTGATATTGTCATCAAGATCTTCCTTTTCTGTGTTAAGATTTTCAATATCCAGAGACTTTTCACTCAATAGTCTATCTTGTTCATGAAGCTTTTTTTTAAAGAATTTATCCTTATTCTATGTTCCTTATCACTTAAGATAATATCTTTAAGGAATTGTTTAAGGTCAATCTCAGGTTGAGACATGATTGTACTTACCACATTGTCAATGTACAGATTTGAGTCATCTTCTTGATCGGTCATGAGACACAAGTTTGCTTGTTCTTTTTCATCTTCTGATTCATTTGTGGATTCTGAATCACTCCATGAAGCAACCATGGCTTTCTTCTTTCGATCATTCTTCTTGAAGTTGGTCCTCTTCTTTTGTGGACAATCCTTCACAAGATGATATGGTTAACCACATTCAAAACAAGTCAATACTCTCGCTTTCTTATTAGGGTTAGAAAACTTACCTCGGGGTTTTGATGCTCGTGGATATTCTCGATTAGCAGATTGTTTCTTAATCTTGAGAATTCTTGCGAGACCCTTAGAGATCATCATCATCATCATCATCATCATCATCATCATCATCATCATCATCATCATCATCATCATCATCATCATCATCATCATCATCATCATCATCATCATCATCATCATCATCATCATCATCATCATCATCATCATCATCATCATCATCATCATCATCATCATCATCATCATCATCATCATCATCATCATCATCATCATCATCATCATCATCATCATCATCATCATCATCATCATCATCATCATCATCATCATCATCATCATCATCATCATCGTCATCATCATCATCATCATCATCATCATCATCATCA
>BSUD01000002.1:121327595-121347593 GCA_033239045.1 Fagopyrum esculentum
ATCGTCATCGTCATCATCGTCATCATCGTCATCATCGTCATCATCGTCATCATCGTCATCATCGTCATCATCGTCATCATCGTCATCATCGTCATCATCGTCATCATCCTCATCATCCTCATCATCGTCATCATCGTCATCATCATCATCATCATCATCATCATCACTCTCCTCTTTGTCAGATGGTAATTCATCTCTTCTTGATTTTAATGCCAAATTCTTGGAGTTGGATGTGAGCTCTTCATCTTCTTCATCAAGAACCATTTCATGTGTGATGAGTTTTCCAAGGAGGTCAATAAGAGGAAGAGTTGTGAGATTCTGAGCTTCTTCAATAACAGTCATCTCTGGTCCCCACTTGGCTTTATGTAGGCTCCATAGAACTTTCCTCACTTTCTCTTCATTTGTGAAGATCTTTCCTAGTGAGTCTAGGTTATTCACGATCTCAGTGAATCTGCTGAACATATCTTTGACTGTTTCATTTGGATTCATCTTAAATAGCTCGTATTGTCTGAGGAAGATTCTAATCTCTGTTTCCCTGACTTGACTTGTTCCTTCGTAAGTGACAACAAGCTTGTCCCATATTTCTGTAGCACTCTTCCATGATGATATGCGGTTGAATTGATTTGCATCTAATCCACAGTATAGTACGTTCATTTCTTTGTAGCTTTGATACGCTGTCCATGTCAGTTTGTGTGAAGTCAGCTTCCTTCTTTGGGACTTGGACACCTTCAATCGTTATCATTGGAACTTTAGGTCCATTTTGAATGATGCTCCAAAGCTCCATGTCCTGGTCAATAATGAACATACGCATGAGTGCTCTCCAATGAGCAAAGTTGTTGCCACAAAAGAGTGGTGGTCGGGATTACCCTTGAGCAAATCAACCATCACGTACAAGATTCATGATTAGTCTTACTGATGGTTAAATCAATAAACGTGAGTCTAGCTCTGATACCAATTGAAGAACCGGTAGGTGAAATAAATAAGGTAAAAGATACTCTAGAAGGGGGGGGGTTGAATAGAGTATGAGAACTTTTCACAAACCAAATCTCAAGGCCTTGAAACTCCTTTCAAGGGCCTTGATGTCGATTTGTGCTCTTTGTGAAACTTTGATTTCAAGGGCTTCGAAACTACTTTCAACTGCCTTGACTTCTTCCTCCTGCAAAACAAAGTTAGTCACAGTAAAGTATATATGGTGCGGAATTGAAAAGATCGACACGAGGATATGTTTACGAAGTTCGGCTCTAAATAGCCTACTCACCGTCCCAAGGTATAGCCTTAGGATCTAACTATCTATTATCAGCTTCAAAGAGTCCTAGATACAAACTAGAAGAAATCCCCTTCTTCTCTCATTGTAGCCAACGCTACGATCTAGCTCCAACTCTTAACCTAGCTATAATAGCCTAGTTACTTCGCAGAGTAACACACACTCTAGTATAACACTATTTAGATCTTCCAATGGAGCTCTAGTGTTTTCTCTCTCTAAGGAGATAAAGCTTTAATGTGAATGAGAGAAAGAAAAACAACGAATGAAGATAATCAGGTTGCTAGAAGATGTAAAGATGTTTTCCTGTGTAAGCTTGTGTATTTGTCTTCTTCGACCATCATCTTCATTTATAATCTTCTATGGAGAGGTATTCTAGCCGTTATAGAGATGACCGTTTGAAGATGAATCTTCTTCTCCATGAAGATCGTTTCTTGTATCGAGATAAGTTATACGTTGCAAATCTTCAGCTCGCTCCTGAGAACACGCCAAGTCCTTAGCTCCTTGATCTTCTCGTCTTTTGAATTGAGAGAGAAGATATTATCCTTGCCGCTTTTTGTTTAGAAAATCTTCTAAAAAGATTCTCTAATCTTCGGTTGAGATCTTTCTTCGGTTGATGAGATCTTTCTGTTAAAGAATCTCTTGGAAAATTTTCAGCTCATTTGAATTCTTGTTTCGTGCATCTATAACTCCAAGGTCCTTGAATTCGTCCCTTTGTAAACGCTATCTTCCTTTGTCCTTGAGTTATACTTCAAGGTCCTTGAAATTCATATCAAGGTCCTTGACATTTAGATAAAACCTGCACTGAATTCAAACCAACCAAATATCTAAAGAATATAATTAATACATTGTTAGTATATCCAACTACTACATTTGTGTTAAGTCTTCCATCATCAACACCTGTAAAACATTTTAATCAAGGTGGAGTTTTCAAAAGGGTTAGTGTTTTTCCTAGGAATTTGAAAACATACCTATTATTTTTTCCTTATGGGTAACATCCTTGTCGTGTTTCCATATGCGTCCAAGCAACAAGTGGCATACTTGCATAGGGAAAACATCGCATAAGACGGTGTAAGTGTATTTTTCTATTTTAAAGAAAACCTCAACTTGCTTGTTGATATACACTTCTCTAATTTCATACATCAATGCTAGTATATATGGTGTTGGGTGGTCTAGTATATCAAGTTGTAATTTCTCCACCATTTCGATACTAGCAATATTGCAACAACTTTCACTATCGTTGATAACATTGCAACACCTACCCAACACAAGGCATTGAGTGAGAAAATGTTACCCCACAACTCTATTTCATGAGGCTTTTCAACTTTAGGAGGTTTCTCCATTTTGTCACGATGTCCGGTCCTGCATTGTTGTGGGTTATTTCTGCAAGACAGTAGCTAAGATTGGACAAACGTGTTAGGTTAGTAAAATCGAAACTACCTAGTGGCTAATTTTCTCTCTTTTCCCCTAGTATGTGTTCGCACCAAGCTAATCTTATTCGGTTTGCGAGGCTCTCTTGCACATGACAAAACAAAGCTTTTCAACAAGATACAAGGTCAATGCGTACAAAACAAAATAGAGGTGAACTTTGATCTCAATGATAAAAAGCTTTTGTGTGGTGCTATCAAAGGGCAGTCAAAACCACTCTCACCTACTTTCTCAATCAAAGACAACAAATTATAAAAGACAATTGTAGCAAAAAAAAAAAAGAAGATCAAATCAGAATTGAGGGATACGGGTTGGAAAGGTGCGAAGTTCACTTTTGATGATCCGAGATAGCTCACAATCTTTCACCTGGGCCTATAGACTTTTAAAGAATGGAATAAATAACACTTAAAGGCTCTCTCTCTCTCTCTTTGACAAAAATTATGCGAGATAGAGGGACCAAACCGAGGGTGGTTCGATTTACGAACCTTGCTGACTTGGTTGGGCTCGAGGGTCACTAGACAAGGTTGGGGTCTTGGCTCACTGAGTCGGGTCAAGCTGTAGGTTTTTTAGGGTTTGGAGGGTCAAAAGTGTAAAAAGGAAAAATATAGGTTTGGGTTTAAGGTTTGACAGCAGGTCAAGGGAACTATCTCACTACGATGGAGCATGGGGTCAAGTCTAGTGACGGTTTGGTGCGTGGTTGGAGGAGTTAGGTCTAGGAAGGAGTCACGGTCACTTTGGTGGTGGTCCGACAATGTAGGTACCTTGGTATGGTGGTGGTGGCATCGGGAACCAACAAACGTACGGGCTGGAGGACTGGTGGTTGCACGGGTTGTTCATGTAACACCCCAAATCCGCGGGACTTGAGGCGCTATTGGGCTAGGATCTCACAATAGATCCCGACTCTAGCCTGACAACAAGCTCGCTGGATCTTACAACCAGGCACAAATAGATTAAAACTAAATACCTAAAACTATATAAATATATACATCAAAAGGTTACAAAATCACAGCCGAGAACAAAACAACAACATCATATCCATACAAGGATAAAACACCCAAAACCCCTCGCATATCCTAGTGTACAGAAGCTCTCGGCTGATCACCCTGTCTGGCTCACTCCGCAATCTTCCTAACCTGCCGATCATCTACAACACGGTATGAAACCGTTAACTAACCATTCATATATAAGATAATGCATAAGCACATACACATGTCATAAAAGGTAAACACTCAATCATATTATCACACATTTACCCGTTTAATTATCTTTATAATGTCATACACTCAAATCGTATATATATATGTATATATGAAATATGTGACACGAGGAATATATCATCCTCGCCTCTGGGCCTGATAGCTAGTTGGAGTAGTATCGGCGCCCTAAGGGAGTGGTGAAGTGCCCATCCCGTATACCAGGTCTGGCCTGACCTGCAAAGAACCTCCCAGACTCCTTACAAGATGAAAGGAAAAGATTATCCCAGACTCTTGATAGTTTGACAGAGACTCGTAGCGGAATCCTGCAAGATAAGAACGAGTGCTCTCTCTCAATCTCCGGGAGAAGAGGTACATGTTTTGCTCTTTAGGAGGTGCAGCTGGTCCAAGTAGTGTCAACTCCTTCTGAAACTTCTTGACTGTCTCAGCAACCGGAATATCCTCAAATCCTGCCTCAATGAAGTCCTGAAACTTCTCTCTCCTCAACGAGGCAGGGCATTACCTCTTTTTAATAATGCTCCTCATCTGATCCCAACTGGTGACTCGGCTACGAATGTTCCGCCACCAGTAATGTGCCTGCTCCATGAACAGGGTTTGTACTAACTCCACCTGTTGATCCTCTGGGCAACGTATCGCCTCTAGTGCAGTCTCTACGTGCCCTATCCAATGCTCCACTTCCAACCCTATCTCTCCATCGAATGAGGGAACTTTCAAGGTGTTGAAAGCCTTTAACCACTCGTCCGGCCTCGGAGCTCTAGACCCAGCAAGAGCTCTGTCTACCTCAACTCTCCTCTCAGGCACAACCGGCGCCTGAGTCACTCTTTGTGACACTTGAGCTGACCTAGCCGGTACTGGCGGTACCTGAGCAAGTCCCTCTGTCCTGGCAGCTTCCTCCATACGATGGACGTACGCCTTGTACTCTCTGTACTTAGATGCCCCTATAGAGACGCGTCATAACCCAGTCGAACATGCTCCTTGTGTCCCAGACCTAGCAGCGGTCTCATTCCCGACCTCGGAAGCCATACTCTCAGCACCTCTTCAACTGTAGCATCTGGCATGCTCGCTGCGGGTGGATCCTCTCGAGGAGCTCGACCTCTCACCAGTGGAGGTCTACCTCCACGGCCACGTCCTCTAACAGAAGAAGTCCTATCAACCCTATCCTGTCTAGCCGGAGGAAGAGGTGGATGACCTCTACCTCGACCAATAGCTGGTGTAGCCCTAGTACGTTCCATTTGCAGGAGTGATAACAACTACAGTTATAATCTAGCTAATCGGTAAAAAAGAAATGACATTCTAAAGTAATGATACTAAGAATACCGAGATCCGCGGAGGTAGTGGTAGTCGGCCATACTTTCTATCCCAACCCGACTATGCATGAATTTGGAAAACCAAAAATTCCTTTGGAAAACTCAGACTCCTTTCGGATTCATCTTATTTACTTATTTGATCATTTAGAAGACTTCAAGTGCCATGTTGCCAACCTCGCTCTAATATCATGTTGTAACACCCCAAGTTTTCGGAACTCGGGGAGCTACTGGTTAGGACCTCACAGTGGGTCCCGACCTTAGTTTATCAACAACTTAACAAGATCCTACAACAAGGCACAAATAAGGAAAAACCAGAAATCGTGAAATATGTTCAACAATGTCGTGAATGTGACCAGAAACACTAACAACCGGTAATAATAATTTCTCACAATCTGAGAACATGAAAATGTCATAACTAAAAGACCAACATAAAGAAAAGACTGCAACCCGTCCTATGAAGTACGACACCCCGGCTGACCCCCACCATCCGGATCACTCGGCATCCGCTCTAACCAGTGGCAAGTCTAAACAACAATTTAATACTCCATCCGTAACAAAATGAATGACTTTTGGAGATGGACACGATATTTAAGAGTTAATTAATGTAAGAATAATTTGCATAGTATGAACCGTACAATTAATGAATTTCATTTGTATAGTTACAATCTCCATTACAAATTCTCTTTGTTTTGGAAGATGAGCAGTTGGACACTTATTATAAACACTCCATATTTTATGGTTCCCATGAAAAACAATCAATACTTTGGAGCCTGAGTTTCGATAAAGTTGAATGTGGAGGCAAAAGCAAATTGAGGCAAAAGCAAATCTGGGCAAAAGTTTACTTCGTTGGAGGCAAAAAGAAAATTTAAAATATTAGTCCTATTCTCCTCTGTTAGAGCCAAAATTAATGAATTTCATCACTTAGTTTTTTCCAGATTTTCTTCAGAGGCAAAAGCAAAATTTAAAATTTCAGCTAGTGATAAAACAAATCAATATTTGCTCATCAATTTATTTGGAGCCAAAATCAAATATGTATGACTAAATTTAACCTCTATATATAGAGAATAAATCTAACTTCTTGAGGATAACTTGTAAAAGAAACATCTTTCAAACAATGAATAATCATGAGAAACATTTATTCAATTTAAACGAGCCCCGTTTGGCCATGAAAACGGGAATGACATGGAAGATAACTTCACATTTGATGTTGGGGATCATCGACTCGATGCACAAGCAAGGTTAGAGGATGAAGTTGATGTTCCGATATTAATTCGATCATCATCCACGGGGAATATCATTATAGATTTGAATGTCGATCCAGCTGAAGATTTCGAAGTACCGGTGTACGAAATCAATGTGACCGAATTACTTCAAGAAGAGAAGGAAGTAGCAGATGAAGCTGGATCTTTTGAGAGTCTAAATAGAGGTACAATGATACTTTTCAAAAAAAAAATTATTATTCTCTTCTTTCACTTTGGTCTGATTTTAGGTGAAGCTGATTTTTTTAAAGCCATGATTTGCTTTCTTTATTTTCAAATACAGAAAGAAGCTAATTTTTTCATTGTAGATTCTTTTGTGTGAGATACAATTGTCCAGGAGGAAAATGGCCATGAGGAAACACAAGAAGCACATAGGAGGAGAAAAACCTTCACTTCAAATGAGAATAGATGGGCAATTTATAATACTTCCTCCGATCGTAAATAAATGACTTCCTAGGATCTAAATTTTGATCAAATTTAAATGTCGTTTTATGTTTTCAAGGTTATTAGTTAAGAGAAAGGTGTGAAATAGTTCTTGATAATTATTTTTATTAAATATTTTCATAATAAAATATTCACTTATTGGTCTAAAAGGGTGGTGAACATTTAATAAGTGATAAAATTGAGAAAAAAACTTTATAAAATTAAGGTAGTTTAGAAGTTTTCTTAATAACTGTATCAATGGCTAAAAAGTCATTTATTTATGATAGGAGGAAGTACTTTGTTGGCTAGAAGTGTTAACGGGAAATTAAAAATCTCTACGACTAAAGAGGTTGCGACTCTATTTTCCGTACCGTTAAGAACGATTCAAATAATTTGGAAGCGAGCAAAAGACACACCTAGTGGTCAATCGATTGATGTGTCACATAGGCGAATCAAGAATTGCGGGCGCAAGAGAATTTGTATATCCTTGGATCAAATCAAGAACGTCCCTTTGCAACGATGAACAACATTAAGGTCACTTGCACTATATTTGGGCATTAGCCATATGACTTTACATAGGCGTCTACAACAAGACCTCCTACGGCGTCATTCAAATGCCATCAAGCCTCTTTTAAGGGACGAGCACAAACGGGCTCGTTTAAAATTTTGTCTTTCCATGATAGATCCAAGGAGCATTTTGGAAGACCCAAAGTTTATGAATATGTACAATGTCGTGCATATTGATGAAAAGTGGTTCTACATGACCAAAAAATCGGAGACTTACTACTTGCATCCCGTTGAAGAAGAGCCTCTACGAACTTGTCAAAGCAAGAATTTTATCGGTAAAGTGATGTTCTTGGTTGCCATGGCTCGTCCAAGATTTGATGAGGTTGGGAATGTGGTGTTTTCTGGAAAATAGGTTGCTTTCCTTTTGTGAACAATCAACCAGCACAACGACGTAGTAGAAATAGAGAGGCCGGAACAATGGAGATTAAGCCTATCACATCGTTACAAAAGAGACGGTAAAAACCTTTTTGATCGAAAAGGTTATACCAGCAATTCAAGCTAATTGGCCAATAGAGGACTCACGGGAAACTATCTTCATTCAACAAGATAATGCAAGGACGCATATTAGTGCAAGTGATGTAGATTTTCAAAGAGCGGCATCACAAAACGGCTTTGACATACGGTTAATATGTCAACCACCAAACTCACCCGACCTTAATATTTTAGATCTTGGTTATTTTAGAGCCATTTAGTCATTGAAACATAAGGAGTGTCCAAAGACCGTCAAAGAGCTTATTGAAGCAGTGGAAAAGGTGTTTCAAGAATACCCTACGAGAAAGGTGAACAATGTGTTTCTCACACTTCAATTGTGCATGCTAGAGATTATGAAGATTGAAGGATCCAACAAATATAAGATAACACACATAAGTAAGGATGCACTAGATAGAGATGGATGTATACCGCAACAGATACCTTGTGAGCGTTCTCTAGTAGAATATGTTAGGAATTTGTTATCTTGAACTTTTTTTAATTAAGGGAAGTTTTTGTAATTATATCTTCATATACTTGTACTCCAGTAGCAAATAACAATATCAAATTTTAAAGAACAACTAAACTTGAAACAAATGAAACTAAAATTGCTAATTAATTTAACAACCAATTTTTAAATTACCCAATGCTAAGCCATAGCATTAGCTATTGACAGCAGGAATTAGTCACAATATTGATCTCTTTTGTTTTAATCCAATATATCAAAATGGATCAATAACAAAAGCAATCATATTTTACGCAAACTTCACTATATAAAAAACTAGCAATAGCAAATAACAATAGGAATGTGTGATATCAAATTGTCTTTCACCATAGGGTAAGTAAAGCAAAAAGAGACATGGATCTAGCATAGTAGCAAGCATAAGTTTTTAAAGTTCTAGCACAATAGTAAACATAAATGAAAATCTCATTTGGGAAGAAGGATTTACATGATCACTTGATCGACTTCGACGGTATCTTCTCTTTCGTCAAGACTATCTTCACCATAAATATCTTCAACAACTTTCTCTAGAAGCTCTTCATTACAAGGAAATTGTCTTTCACCATAAAGAAAGTAGCGCATACTTGAATATGATCCGGAAAGTCTTTTTCAACATGCCCCATTTTACTACCTTCACCGACTACAAGTGTGTTATTGTTCTCTTCTTTCACTTTGGCCTCTTTGTCGATGCGAACTTCACCTTTATCGTAGCATACTTTGTTTAAATCAAACGGAAACACCTTATTCGCTTCGGTTTCTTGTACATCTCGATCGTAATATATTTTGTATAGGTCAAAAGGAAAAACGAGTTCATCTCCATTGATAACATTGACATCCCCATAATTCTAATGCAAAATAGATGGAGAAATGGAGATGAGCGAATGAGAAAGTTTACAGGAATGCATGTAAATAATGAAGTTTGAATTTGAAGAATGCATGTAAATGAATGAAGTCTGAACTTTGCTTTACTTACGTTTAGAAACCCAAGAGTTGGCTTGGAAATATAAAGCTCATAAATGATGTGCAAGTGGGAGACTATTCCACTCTTTTACATACTTTACAGATTGTGGGAGTAAATGGACGTCAAACAAATTGTCATATTGTGATTTGGGGACATTCTTTACGTTACGGAGGGAGTAGTTATCTAACTAATCAAATATAAGCAGAATAATAAATAGCACAAACACATCTAAGGAAATATAAACACTCAACATGTTGGCACACAATCCGGTTATTATCTGATAGCTTAGGTGATTGACTTCATCCCATTTTAAAAGTTGTGGCACGAGAAATCTTAAGATTTCTCGCCTCCGTTCCATTATCCAACTGGTGATGGTTTGGCACACCTCCGCCGGTGACGTCCCCGCAAACCAAGTATGGACTAGTCCCTAAAGAAACCCCCAACACCCTCGGGCTAACTAAGCAAAATGCCACCGCCCGTTACTCTTGGGCCAAATATGTAGGTCGATCGATGGTTAATATTAAATACACTAATACACACATCATTCAAACACCACTATCATTATTCACACTCGTATATGAAAGCTAGCTAAGTAAGCCCAAAGGACTTACCTGAATCAAGTCTCGACTCTCTTAATCACAACTCGATCTGTAAGTGTAGAAACTCAATTGCCTGTCAAAGGAGGCAAGTGGATCAACACATTTCCTAGGTACTTAGAAGTCTAAGACTTAAAAGATGTAAGATCCTATCAGAAGAGAAACTACTACAATACACATCTAAGGTAAAATGACCATTTTACCCTTGGTCCCAAATCTTCTAAAAATCTCCTTATACATGCTTAAACTCTTACTTGGGACTAAATATCATATTTCTAACTCTTATGAGTGAGTTGAGATAGAACCTAGCAACCTACACATTTTTCTTCCTTTCTAAAAAGTCACTAGGATCCAACTTTGCCTCCAAATATGAAGCTCGAATAAATTTATAAAAATTCTGATAAAAATCTCTAGGTCTCCTATGATATGCATTCTACTCATAGAAGCAAGAATTTCTTAAAACTGTCCAACCATCGCTTCTACAAAATTCTCTAACGTTTCACAAAACCAGTAATTCTATACTTAGTATTTTTCTGGGTCATTTCATAAACAGCATAACCAGTCCACTTTGAACCTTCACAGATCTAAATCTAACCGTTGGATAAGTCCTAAATTTGGATAAATTACAGTATGCATATCACTCTATAGCATACTAAAAATTGAACGGTGGATTCTATATCTGAGGAATCGAAAATAATGCTCAAACTTGACTGCTCAACATAGTTTCTGGAATTCGAAACTGAAAGTGTAAGTGGTCCAAGGTTCGAGACTCACCTCTGGCGTTCTGTGCCATAATAAGGGAAGCCACAAGCTCAAAGTTTGATCTTCTGTAAATGACAAAACCATGGTTTATACCCTTCCTTCATGTACAACTATAGAGAAGAGGGAAGATATGTTTGATCTCTTACCAAAGGATGGGTTGCAGAAGGTTGTTGCACCTGGGAGAAGTGTGAGGCTCGGACGGCTAGCTTTTGTCAACACAGGAGGATGAGGGTGGTTCGACAAGGGTGACTGCCTAAGTTCTGAGATGGTAGAGACCACCCATCAACACTCAAAGTTCAACAAGAGGGAAGTAGAAGTGAGGAAGACGGCACTCACCCGGCTGTGGAAGGTCTTGAATATCGATCGATGGTGAGGGTCGTCTATTGGTCAATCTAGATATGTAGATGAGAAGGTCCGTGCAACATCGTTTTAGATCCAAAACGGGATAGACATTCAGAGGAGGTGCCAACCCAAGAGCACGAGGGGACAGAAGGTAGTCGTTACTCACCCGTGGAGACGGCCAGGCGTGCAGCACTCAGAGCGAGAGTAGCATCTGGGCTGGAATGGAGATCGACACCTTTGTTGCCGATCGTACACCGAGGAAGCGAAGGTCTCGTTGCGCCTAAACTGGGGAACGGAAGAACGGACGACTTGCTGTAGAAGGGGATTTGGAAAGCGTCTTGATTTGGACGGAAGAGGCGTGTGCAGCTGCATGATTCCCGGACGTTACAATCTGCAGATCTTCAACCGCTCCAGCTCAGGAATTCTCACGTGGAAGTAGTCTCTTTGGATTGGGCTGGCTTCTAGCTGGCTTGTGAATCTGTGGCCCAACGCACAGTAGGAGGAGGAGGAAGAGACTGGGCCCATTTGAGCTGAGACAAAGAACACAAGGTGGGCTAAAGTTGTCAACAAAGAGTGGGCTGAGGTTGTCAAGACCTTGTCAAAACTTTTCATGGCTTGGTCAAGCTCATGCATGGTCTTGTCAAACGCTTTTCAGACATCGTCATGGTCTCGTCTCGGCTTTGTCATGGTCTCGTCAAAGGATTGTGATGATCTTGTCAAAACGTCTCATGACTTAGATTAGGGTTTGGAAATTCATCATTTTATGTGAGTTAAGCTTACATAAAATGATACAAATTTGTGTCAGTATAGAATCCTAGGTATCATATAAACAATCACGAGTCGAAATCCGGTTTGACTCGATAGTAAAATGGAAATAAAATTTCCGAATATTACAAATATCTCAGCATAACTCACAATTCCTCAAATCTCAAGGTATCATCTAATCAACATTCCTCAATTTCAATTCTAATCATAATTTAATTAATTAACCTTTAATTAATTAATTAAATTTTGTTAGAATAACGTTTTGCCCGCAGACAATTTCTAAACCCACCTGTCATCAGATTTCATCAAACAAACAACCCATAATCACCAGAATTATATAACGACCATAATGAAATTTCTAATTATCCATTTTGACAAGCCTAAGGTCATTTTTAGCCAAATCGTAGTACGAAAAACGAATAAATTCATAACTTATTCATTACTAAACCGATTGACGATCTGAAAGAAGATTCAGAATCATAACGATGCAGGCTACGCATGGACAACATCAAATTCACCGGAATCTGAGCGACGGAACCGGCCCGGTGACATATATGCTCGACCAGGTCTTCATCTGCTCGGAAATGCAGAAACTCGGTACCGAGATGAAGAGAGGAATCCAGAATTGAAATTGGATTAGAAACGGATAGTAGATCTCAATTTGAAGGTTGAGAGAAATTAGAGCTTTTACAAGGAAACGTGAAAGGAAATGAATTAATAAACGATTTTCCGCTATTTATAGTGAAGACGATAATTATCCTTTAGCGAAGTCGATAATTATCCTTTAACCGATCCAAAGGCGGGTTGAATCCCCTTCTCCAAACTTCTCAAAATTGGAATAATAAATCTTGAATATTGTAGGGATAATTACTCCACAACTGCCTCGGAAAATGCGTATTCCTAAGCTGTCTTTCTTAGTCGCTAAGAAACGGAGTGACGACTCTTTTGGCCATTTTGTCTTTCCATGTTATTTCATATCTAGAACTTGTCTGATGCCCTGATCATTTCTCTCAACTACATTTTTATTAATTGGAGCTCCCAAATGCTCCAAATAACACTGGAGGGTAAAAATAAATACCCGGGGGGAAAAGTGAAAAATTCCCCTTAAGCACAAAATTACGCCAGGAACATAATGGTGGGACTCATACTCATCACTTACGCAATCTTCCCGAGTTATGAGTCAACTACTATCAATGATTAAGTTAATCAACATTAATTAGAATTTGGAAATCCTTGTTATTACAATTCCAGGGGTTGTGGGTGGTGGTTCGTGGCAAGGCTGGTGGTTTTGGATCTGGGACGAGGAGGTGGTCATGCGGTGGGTGGTCCGGTGACTTGGGTCATACGGAGGCAGTGTGGGTGGATCTGGCAACACAAAAAAGTTTTCTAGCGAAGTTGTTGGCGGCGTTAAGGTCCACTATGTTAGGAACCATGGCCTGGTCTGGTGGTGGTTCGGTTTGGGTCCGGTGAGGTTGGGTCCTCAAGGGAGTCCTGGTCAAAAGGGTGGTGATTTGGTAGCGTGGGTACTAGTGGTCCGGCGGATATGGTGGCACAAATATTGAAAGGTCAAGGCTGGATGACTGGGGGTTGCACGCCGGTTTCCGAGGTCTGTGGGTGTTGGTCCATGCAGGCTTGGTGAGGTTGGATCCGGGACTGGATGGAGGCTAAGAAGTTAGTGTTCTAGTTGCGTGATTCCTCTGGTGGCGGAGTAGTTAATGGTAATAGTGGTGACGACGATGACATAGATGTGTACGCGGTGGTGGCAAATAATGGAAAATTCCGGGGTTTCTTCGGTGAGACTCCGAGGATGAAAGATATATTTATTTTTTTTGAAATTATTTTATAGCTACAAAAAATCAATTGAAGAGATTGCAATTGATATTGAAAGCAGTAAATAACAAGAATGATAGAAAACTAAACGTAGTGATGGTTGCTCCATTTGACTCTTTTTGTGGGAATCATGTGAAAGATTCGATTTTTTTAATATTAAAGATAGATACGGAATCAATTTGATATGACTTTGATACGGGGTATTAGCCTATTAGTTGTCTTGATCTCTCGACACCTAAAGACTCGATATAAAGACAAACAAAAGGAAGATATATGAAAAGAAGATGATCCGATGGTGAGAATGGATCGGTAGTTGGATATATCAAGTTCGAACCCTAAGCGACAACTTGAAATCACAAAAGGACCCAATCATGAGTATCACCTAAATACACAACCAACGAAGTCCTCTAGAACCCTTCCGCTACAACCAAAACACAACAGGCGTTCGTGAGAACCCTAGATCACCTTGAAAGATTGTTTGTGGCTAGTTGAAGCACCCTGCTATGTCGTGGCAAGTAAAACACACTCAAACAAGTCCAAGCAAGTTGCAAGCAAGACCTCTCTTACTTAGGTTGCTCACCACACGGAAGACGACGGTAGACACCGCAAAGTTAACACAACGAATTTAGTCAAATGTAAATATATTTCAAAATGAGAAAATAAGAGGAACGACCTCCCTATTTATAGGGTAAGGGTTGGTCGTATGGGCTTCACGGACTTCTTGTGATCTGGCCCGAATAATCATATCTTATCTAGAATAAGATATGATCTAATCTAAGAAAATAATAAAATAAAATCAATCTTCTAAAAGAAGGTCTTCTAAGGCTTGGGGATCAAGCAATATAATTCAGAGTCTATCTTTAAGTTTCCCTATTAGAAATTTTAATTATTTGCAAAGGAAATAAATAAAATAACTTGGGATGAAAATAAAATTTAAAGCCCACAAAATTAACCATAATAATGGGCTAGAAAATAGTATAACAAGGGCCGAAAATCAGCTCTTCAATTCATCCCTCCATATATACATGCATGGCTAGCCCGTTGGTGAAAGTATTGATGCATGGTTGGCCCGTTCCAACTTTGCATGAGTATGGAAGTTCCGATGTATGTGCACAGCCGATCTCCTCCTTGTGTATGTTTCTTTTCCTTCGTGTATGTAGGAGGTTATGTGAGCTTTCATGATCCTCTAGATCTAGTATAGGATTGGTTTATCCTCTCTTCCTTGCACATGTATATTTGCATGGGAAAGTTGGTTTTCATGCATGTTCGCTCCAAAAGGTGTGTGCGCAAAAAGCTTTAAATTTATGTCCAAGAATAATGTCTAACGATAGCGAACCCTCAGTATACGGATCAATCGTAGTATGGGATGATATTCCGGAGTCGATCTCAGGAAACTAGTGAGAACAAAGTAGTAAAGCAATCTAACTTGTAAAGCAAGCAAAGCAATGATCAATGTAATGAATAAGATGTAAGAATAATTGGGAATGCGAATTCTAAAGATCCAAGTATCTAATTGTGGTGTTCAATTCAAGATGTCTAAAGATGTATAACGGACAGAGTTAGATAGCAAAGGTATATGATCTAAAGTAGGATATCGTACGGTGAAGTTCCAACACCCTTTTTGTCTCACCCAAAGGATTCTACTTAACGGATGTTGAGTCTCGTCAAGAAGAGATTTCAAGGATAAGATTGTACTCTCCATACAAAACCAAACCCAAGGAAGTCAAAAGGAAACACAAGGTAAATGCTATGACACTCTCCACCTTAATAGAGGGTTTTGAATCCCCTATTACCTAGAACTCATAAATGCTTACAACCAAGCAAGGCTATGGGTTAGAAAAGCTCAACAAGGTTGGGATTTAGGCAATCTTTAACTTTGTGTAAAGGTAAAAGCAAAACGTGCAAAATAGAGAAAACCACGGCCGGATCTTAGGAAACCACGGGCGTGGTTCCTAAGAAAAGGCCGTGGAAAACCTTCTGCGAGGGTTTCGACTCACAACTCTCAGGGTCCGATATGTTAAGGTTTAATCTATCATCAACTATACCACAACCATCAGCCCTTCACCCTAGAATCACAGGGGGTTTTAGCCAACAATCATCATCATATTCAATTCAAGATAAAAGGAAGAAATCAAGAATAGCATGCAACCAAGAAATACACAAAGAAGAAAAATGATATCTCAACAATTAATCTCCAAATTTCAATAACTGAATCAAACAACAAGTAATCTCAGTATTTGTGTACTTAAAAGAAAATAACCAAAACCTAAGAAAATCTCACAAATATCTACAATCTTCAAGTCGCAATCCAAAAGCTCTTCAATCTCCTTCTAATGATGAAGCAAGAAAATCTCGAACTTGGAGCAATCCGTTAATCCTAGGTATGGAAGTGAATCCAAGTGTGTAGTGTGTAAGCCGTCCTCTGAAAATGCAGCCGTCAACCTTCTTTTATAAAATATAAAATTAGGTTTAAAGGCTCCCTCCTTTACGTTGCTGACGTGGCAATAACGGAACGGTTTTTCCCAAAGAAAATCACGGGTGACGTCATCAAAACCACGGTCGTGGTTTGTCTCATGACAATTTTGACCTTCCTTTTTACGTGTGAAAATAAAAGAATTACCAAAACCTCGGCTGTGGAAGTTCCGTCTTTGGTCGTGGTTCTTCTTTTTCGATGCCTTTTTCCTTTGCTTCACTTCATACTCCTTCCTATGATTCTCCAATGCTTCCTAATGGACTCCACATCGACCAATACTCCGTGAATGCTCCCTTTCCACTCCAATTCAGCGCTAATTCTCCTAAAATCATAACAAAGCTTGCGTAGATCTCTAGTACGACACAATAGGTGAATATGCTCAATAAATGTTATGAAAATATGTCTATGTACTCAAAAGAAGGGGAAAAACTATCTATATGCACATCTAAACTACGTCATATTTCATGCTATCAATGTATGCATGGATCTTGTCATCTCTTGTCACCAATTAATGATCTTCACTTATATAATAGGGATGACCTTCTTTTCCTTCTCAAGGATGACCATTAACTTCTTCCGAGAAATGTACTTCATCTACCTTATGAGAATGGTCTGAGAAGTGGTATTTATCACCCTTCTAAAAATATTCTGAGAAATGGTTTTCATCTCTTTTGTTAAAATGTTATTCATTCTTCTATTGGAAGGGGTTTTCATTTTTATTCTATAAATAAATTTGACCCTTCCTCTTCTCCTCCTTAAAGTGTTCTTCATTCCTCGCCTCATAGCTTTCATATTCATGGCCTTGAAGCGTGCTAGGTCCGGAGATGCTCCAACATCAACATGCATCCTCAATGCAACAAGACATTTTGATATTTTAATGTAACCATGATATTTTGAAATTTTCTTTAAGTGTTCGTGTGGGTTTTCAAATGGTCCGCAACCAAATTATTCATTTTGAATCATACGAATAGTAGAATGTTTTAAGTCAAAATCAGTAGTAACAATGTCATGAACTACTAGTCGTCCCTAGCTAGGAATACTTTGTTGAGGATCCATTTTGGCATCCAAAGCGTGAGGTTGACGGACAACTTACATGGCCTACATACTAGCTATCATGACATGAAGTCTAGCAATATCTATCACCTAGTTTACAATAGGATTCAATGGAGGAAAAGAACATTCGTAGGAGGAGGAATGATAGCATGAATTAGTCTATATTTTGGAGTTTGTTTAGACGTTTTATCTTCAATAATCTGCATGTTTGTATGTATAATATGTGATTATATTACCATTTCATCTACCTTTGCGGAAATCAAGGTCTACACCTGGTTTTGTTGTAATCGTAGGTAAAATGGCACGTTTTGCATCAAAAAGGAGCAAAAGGAGCTATGGAGTCATTGGAGCTACATTCAGGAACATAAGGAACCATCCAGGAAGCATAGCCATGGATTAGAGATTCACTTTGGACCAGATTGAGAGATTTCACATTCAGTTGTGACTCACCTCGGTTGACCACAGATTCACCTCGACCGAGGTGATCCAGAGAAGTCGACTCAACCGAGGCGAACACCTGGGACGCGGCGAGAATATTTTATTCTTGGCTGAGATCTTTTATCTTTGGAAAGAGATCTTATATTTTTGGGCTTGGCTCCTGGAAGGAAGAAGATATGCTAGATCATATATTTTACCTATTTTTATGGGAAGAAATCTTTCTAAGATATTTTATCTTTGGAGAGTAATTTTCCTATAAAAAGGGTCGGATTTCCCACAAATCCGACATCCGCATACAGTTGGAGATCGTGCTTAGAGATCCGCTATCACCTTGCTTGCACCTACTACACCGCTGCAGCCATACTCCAGTTGGGAGATTTGAAGAACCTTTTTGAAGGTTGAAGAAGGAAGATTGTAGTTTTTATAGCTTTTGAAGGGTTTTTGTAAGATCATCTTAGATTCCCTTCCTTGTTGTCTTGTCTTGTTGGATTTCTATCCAAAGAACGCTTTGTTGTGATATTTGATTAAGTTATTGAAGTCTTTTCATTAAATTCTTCTTGTTCAAATATTCACTTTCTTCCCATATACTTGATTAATATTTTCATGATGATGAGTGGCTAATCTCTTTGTGTGATTCTAGGGTGATTGGCTGAAGGTTGTGGAAAAAACAATGATAGAATAATTTTAATCACAGTAGGACCCTGAAAGTTCGAGCCTTTAACCTTAACCCTAAGCATCTCGCTCAGTCGATGAACATCTCGGCCGGGGTGGAATTCTTCTGACCGAGGTGACTTATTTGATCCTAAACTGAGAATTAAGTGTTAGAGTTTGCCAAATCCTACTCTTATTACACCTTTCCTGGTTCAATGCAAGCCTAGGATGAGACTTACCCGGTAATTCCTTTGTTTGTTTACCTAAGATCATAAGTGTAGGTAATAAAGGTTTATCCTTTATTGGGGTTTGAGTGTGCTTTCATCCCATCTTTGTGAGTTAGCCTGAGACTTACCCGGTAAAGGTTGATTCTATTCTCTTAGATGGTGTGTTAGTTTGAGGTTATAGTTCTTTATCTTAATTCCTTGAGACTTACCCGGTAATAGGAGTTACGGTTTGGGATTAGTGAGTAGTGAGACTTACCCGGTGATCTATTCCACTTTAGTAACACCTTCCCCAAACAAAAACCTCAGCTTTGTCCGCTTATCTTTAGATCTTGAGTTGGAACCACAACTAGATGCTTTAATCCCTAGAATTGCATATTTTCCTTTATTGACTTTTATCATCTTTGATTGTTTTAATTACTTGTGGTTAGTGATTGCTAAAGCTTACCGTAATTGGACTTTGTTTCACTAAGTCCCTGTGATCGACCCCTGGAATTCCTTGATTTTACTACGATTGACCCGTACACTGCGGGTTCGCATCCTTGTTTTAAGCTTACGTCTAGGGTTATAAATTTAAAGCTTGCACACACCGTTTGGAGCGAACAAGTTTTTGGCGCCGTTGCCGGGGACTTGGTCTAGACCGAGCCGGTTACGGTTTGCTTTTGGGGCACTTGCCCCCGTGTCTACTAACCACTCTACTTGAGGGACTTTTGCAGGTTCTTTCTTAGGTTTATGCAAAGAACCCGCACTGGGAAGGAAATCGTTCCTTACGATCCGGAACCAGAAAAGACATACAAGCGACGCTTACGAGAAGCAAAGATGGCCAACCAAGATAATCGCGATCTTGAGGCCGAGTTGAAAGAGGCGCTAGAGCAGCTACGCCTCAGCAGGGAAGAGCTAAGGCAAGAGAAAGAAGAAACTCGCACCAGAACTGAGGCAATCGAAGCAGATATGGCAGCCTTAAGAGACCAATATCTACTTCGACTGAGGGAAGATCCGGTTCCCGATGTTGGACCGATGTAGGTCCCAGTTGCTGAACCTCGACCGAGGCAGGTTCCAGTACCTAACGCCCCGGCCGAGGTACTTCCACCTCGGATGCCAGTCCGAGGCGTTCTTCTTACAGGAATCCCACAAACCCTAGGTCAAAGGATGGACCCCAATCAACAACTGAGGCGTCCAGGAGTTAACCTAGGAGATCCAGCGGACCATGACTACGAACTTCGACCGCAAGTTCTATCCATGATTCGCCAATGCCAATTCGGAGGGCTAGAGAAGGAATCACCGCATCAACATCTTCAGAACTATGAGATCTTGATGGAGACCTTGAGACCCTCAAGGATTGAAAACAACAACTACAAGCTAAGACCTTTTTACTTTTCTTTAAAAGATAGAGCTCTTACTTGGTATCAATCTCTTCCTCCAGGAAAAATTAGCATATGGGAGGAGATGACTACGGAATTCTTGACCAAATTCT